>CM062598.1:0-197500 GCA_031468815.1 Morus bassanus | reverse complement strand
GTGTGTTTCTCTGGGGGAAAACCCAATACTTCTCCATTATTTCTCTCGCTTACACATTTCTAGTCCCGACCTTAATTCACCCCAGCTCCTGAACAATTGTTATTTCTAGAGTTACACACAGCAGGAGCTGCTTATTCACGGTTGCTATTAATAAAAATTATTTTTTTTTTCCGTGGGGACTGAGCCAAGATCAGCACAGGAGAGGTAACAGCGCACGAGGGAAAAATCTGGAGCGTTTCTGTGCGTCCACAGCTCTTGTGTGATGGGAAACGCTGAATTTACACCGTTGTGCACAAACCGTGAGATTTACGCAAAAGCTGAGGCTCGGGGAGGCTGCATGCAGCCTCTTCTTTGTGCGGTTTGGGAGGGTAGTGAAAGATATTAGGAGGGAAGGGTTGAGTTACACGTAACAGGGAAACTCAGACGCCTGTCTGAGCTGCTTACAGAAAAAAAGGTCTTGAAACCTGATTTTTTTTTTTCTCGTCCCTGCGATGGGTTTTCCCAGTGAGCTGCTGAGAGTGCTGAAGCTGGAATGGGACTTCAAAAAGCTGCGGAAGGAAGGGGAAAGTAATGAATTAAAATATTTATTTTAAAAATTGTTATTTAAAAAATAAAATAATAATAATAATAAAAAAAACAAACACGAAACAAAACAAAAAAGCCAGAAACCAACAGGAAAAATGGAGGAGGAAGGGGGAAAAATGCAAGGAGGGCTCGTCCGGGATTTGAACCCGGGACCTCTCGCACCCAAAGCGAGAATCATACCCCTAGACCAACGAGCCGCGCTGAAATTCGCGTTCCTGGTGTGGGTGTCGGTGCTCGGAGCGGGTCCGACCCCGGTCCCGATCCCGGCCACCCCCGGCTGTCGCCCACGGCTCCGCCCGGTCCCGCCGGAGAGGAAAATAATGGTGCTTTTGGTGGTGGTGGTGGGGGGGAAGGCAAAAAAAAATTGCCCGAGGCCCCAGCGAGATTTGAACTCGCGACCCCTGGTTTACAAGACCAGTGCTCTAACCCCTGAGCTATGGAGCCAGCGTGGTGACAAGTGCCTCTGCGGTGGTCACCAGGGTGGAACCCCCAAAACTGGCCACATCGCCCCAAATCTCCATCACCCCCCAAAACCTGTCCTAGGCACCAACCTGGGACAGCTAAACACAAGGACAAACAGCAGCAGCAAGGAACACGGCACGGCCAGAAACCACCGGTGCATCCTACGCCCCTACAACACCAAAAGTTGGGTTCACCCCCGACGCTGAACAACGATGAAAGATGGGATTCAGCCCTTGGCACCTCCAGCATCATTTTTTTTTTGCCGGAGGTTTGGCCAAAGTACAGGCAAAGCTCCCTGTTGCAGCCAGAACAACCCAGGTGGTGATGCTTATTCCTCCCCTCTAAGGTTGTCTGAAGGAAAATGTTGGCTCGGTCTTTATCTTCAGCTTTTTATTGCAGCCCTGATTTGCAGAATATGCAAATGTTGGGTTCGTGTTTAACATAAACAGAAGTGTAAAAAAAAAAAAAACCATCCCAATATATATATGCCTTCACTTAAATTCTTTCTTTAGCCTTAAATACTGAGCAGGACAATCCTTCAAACCACAATCCTGATGTTCTCCAGCCCCTTAGCAGTTGGGAATAATAAACAAGAGAAGATGAGCGCAGGCAGCACCTTCACATTTTATTACCAGCACGTGGGCTAGGAACAACCTGGGAGGTTTCAAATCCACTCGGGCGATGTTTTTTTTTGCATCCCGTGGTTTGCAGAAATAGCATTCCTCACGTACAAACAAGACAATGACATAAATACTGTGTTTCTTGCCTTTCTTAGTCTTGGGATTTTTGTTTATTTATACAATTTCTACAGTGGCATAGCTTCAGCAGTGGATGGAGCTTAGAAAGTTCAGGCATTTTGCTCACCTGCTCATGGCTTGACCTTTGTAAGAGTTGCTGCAGCTTTAAATAATGTGGATTTAAAGCCAAACTCATTTAAAAAACAAAAACAACCCCCCAAAAAAGTAGACTGTCAGGGTAGGAAACAGCCCACCAGCTGAAAATGGAGAGGTTCATGCCTGAGCCAGTCACCCCCAGCTCTTTTTATGACTAATGGCATCTTAAATTCACCTGATCCTGCATTAATACATCTCACAGGAGATGGATCGTGCGTCACCTCCAGTAGCTCCTAGCCAAATTCCCGTTATGTGGGACAGAGATAAGGGCTCAGCTGTGCACAGAGAAAACCTTCAACAATGCATGGGAAGAGACACCTGTAAACCTGGGAGAAAAGCACCTCTTCACCGAGTTAGCCGCATGCAGATGTTTTCTTACGGATTCGTTCCACCTCTGGTCTGTTTGGGTTTTGATGTCACCCTTTGCACGAGTCTAAGGTGGCCTCTCATAGACCGCACGTCTTCACAACCAAAGGCACAAGTTGGTGGAAGCAACTGAAGGTGTTCGGGACAACCACCCATCTACACACACAGGATCTGCATGCCCTAGGAGAGGACTACAGCGTTTTCGATTTATTCTGCTGCAATGACGTGGATTTACTCCAGAGAAGGTGTTTAAACATAGGAAATGCACTTTGTTCAACCCACAATTTCTTGGCATTGACTGGGGTTTTGCCGGTAGGTTTGAGCACATATGAAGATCAGCTGTGCATAGAAATATCTTTTTCTTATCTTAGAACTGGCCAGGAAATGTTGTTCTTGATTAAAAAAAGCTTTCCCCCTCCCCCATATTTCCTAAAGAGGCTTAACATGTTTTCTAGAAAAAGTTAAAAAGCCAACCAACAATGCCTAGAACCAGAAACCATATTTTTTTTTTTTTTACGACTTCAGACAGTAATACACTTATTTTTTAAAGGCTGCTTTGTTTTGGCAAAACCAACAGCGAACAAAGCAAGCCGAGTGTTAAACATTTGCTGGCTTGGCAAAGAATGAGGATTTCCAGAAAAAGAAAACAGAAGACAAAGGTAAACGGGTGATTTTGCTGAGAAATGAGCAGTAAAGAGAGCCTGAGGAAATACAAGATTCAGCACCCGAAGTCTGCATTACTACGGGCAAAGCGGGACAGCCTTGAGGGGTTATTTTGAAAACAACATCTTCTACACAGAGGGCACCTCCGGAGGAGTTACACAGGAGCACCAAAATTCAGAAACATGGGTCTTGCTCACATCCAATAGGACAAACGCATCTGAGCAACATTAACATTTGTTGCTTCACCCCAAAAAAAAAAAAAAAAAGCACCTTTCAGCCTTTTCCAGAGTAGCAGCAATACCTCCCTCCTGCCCAGAGGAGCCGTGGACAGAGAACTGAAGCACAGAGCACTTACACAAGCTGATGGAAAGGGCAACCAAAAGCCCGCAGCACCTCTTCAACCCCAGCTTGACTCCAAGATAGGTCAGATCTTGGTGGCTGTGTGGTTTAGATCACCTGGGACAGCTCAGACCACCAGCTCAACATCACAAAAATAGCCTTTGGAGTAAAATTATTATCCCAGATTTTAGGAGCACCAGCTGGCATAAGTAACCGGGCACCCACCCTTCATTGGGGACCTTTATTCCCAGCAGGAGCAAGAGGGGAAAAGCCAGAAACTCCGGCTGAGACCCTTATAACCACTCACAGAGCCCAGTGCAAGGGTGTGAGCCTCCTCACTGAGCATCCTGATGCACTGAAAGCCATTCACTCCCCAGGAGCAGTTAATAAGCCTATTTACCTCCTCCTAAATCTTGTAGGAGCAAAGGCACCTGTGACCAAGGCGGGATTTCCCCTTTTGGCACAGAGATGGTGACTGCAGTTTGTTGGGAGCAACAGCAAAATAAACCAGTGGAAACTCCCCATTAAATTCACTTCAGGAGGAGCAAAACTTTCTAATTTAACTTGACTCAATCAAACAGAAAGTAGCTTTGCCTATTCCGGCTTTGGATGGATGTCCAAAGTGCTCTGCTTGCTGTCACCCCCTTCACGTTTCCCACCGGCCATTCACCTGCTAAACATTTCATTTTTAAGTCATTGACACTTCTGAAGAGGAGGGGTGTCCACTCCAAAACTTCCCACTAGCTCTAATACTGATCCTTAGACCCACACAAGAAAAGAAAAACACCCATCCTTTATCAGGCTTGGAGCCACAAACCAACTACAGTGGTTTCCTTCTCGCTGAAGAGGTGAGTTGGTTCAGACACAGGTTTAAGGTGATGACCACAACCTTCTGGGGTTTGCTGATGATTTCAAGAGCTGTTCTCTGTTTTAAGCTGATCTGAAGACCCTCCTTGAGATATTTTTCCCTGACTACCTGGTTACCCATCTATCAGCTATCTGCCTGTACCAATGAACCAGGCTGCATGGTTGATTTGAGAGTCTCTTGTGCTCATCACTGCTGTCCAGGCACCACCCAGTGAAGACCATGGAGACAGGTCCTCAGCGAAGCCCATGAGAAGTCTCAGGGGCACAGTTTGATGTAGGTAACAGTGGAACAGACAGAAAAGAGGGGGAACACTTTCTCCTGGAAGGCGACGTTGAAGGTGAAGATGTGCTGCATGTTGTCAGCATTGTAGAAGGAGACTTCTTCCCCTTCATAATCCAGGTACACCCTGACCTTATTGAGTTTCTGGCTCAGACACAGCGGGGTGCGTTGGGGCGAGGTGACCGCCCAGTAGCGACCTCCATTTTGCTGCACCGCCCAAATCCCTTCTTCGGGGGAAAACTGAGTCAGACCTTTCCTCCTGACGGACTCCTTGGCCACCCCGAAGGCCCAACCGTCCGAGGCCCCCACCTCCACTTCCCAGTAATGTCTTCCTGACTTGAAGCCCGTGGTAGCCAGCACCCGCGAGTTCGTGTCGAATCTCTTGGGGTTGTCAGGCAGCTCCTGTTTCCTACAGCCCATCCTCACGCTCTTGAGGTCTGCAGAGAGGATGAGGAGGTGGTTTGCCGAATCGGGGTCCAGGGTCAGGTCCTCTGTTGAAGACAGCAATAACAGTGATAGTAACTCAATAAGAATTTTAACAATTAAAAGCCCAAGCTGGGGTTGTTTTTATCACTTGCTGAACAACATCCCAACCTCAATAACTGCTCCTCTTCAGCTCCCTGGACAGTCTGTGGTGAAGGAAAGCCAAGTTCAGACATTGGCTTTGCTTTGAGGTTCTTGAGATGCCTCCTCTCACCATTGACTCTGCAGGAAGCCTGGAGGCTTGGGGCTAATTTTAAGAGGAGTAATTTTAGATGTTAACAAATATGCTGCTTCTCCTTACCAGCAGGAAGGAACAAGCTACGTGTGTGAGAAACTTGGAGGTGGGTGAGGAAGGTCCCAGTTAAAGATACGAGATGAGCATCTACCTCACCTTTTTACATCCTCACTAGGGGTTAAGCCCCACCAGCTGAGGGTGAAGAACACAGCAAAGCAAATCATGGTGAATGAGGACCAAGATTTGTTTCAGGATGTCCTAGAGGGAGACCTACAACTGCATCGTAGTCTTCGCTCTTTGATCAGATCACGATCCTTCAGCAACACCACCAGCCAGCACCCCTCAAAGCCTGACCAGGGGGGACTCATCTGTCCTCCCACATTGACAGCCCAATTTCCTTCAGGGGAGGGCAAAACTTATGATGCTGCTGCTAAGAAATGGGGTAAAAACAACACAGGGCCATTAGGAGCAAAGAACATGGTAAAAACACATGCAAATGATTAGCAGTTATATGCAGTAAAAATGGACCTTAGATCAAGACTTTTTCCAAATAAATCGATAATTTTTTTTTCTTTTTGTTTCTGGCTCATCTAATGTACAACGCACAAGTTGGGTCTGCACACCCCTCAGATCATAAACTGCTGAGTATCTGTCCCCAAACTACCCCATGATGACAAGTCCTCATGGAGAGCCGTGATCTAAGGGCATCTTTACACACCAGATCACATTTGGACAGCCCAAAAGAAACATGCATGTCGATGAAGTTTGATACTAACATCTTTTCCCCTTCCAAAATGAGGTTCAAAGGAAACAGCGAGCACGTTAGTGACCTCAAATTGTGGTTGTAGTCAGCAAAGTTGCCATGAATGAATGAGACCCTTTGGGGGAATCTAAGATGGGACCTTAGGAGCTGAAACATGTTGGATGCCGCACCAGAGTTTATTTAGCTAAAGGTCTTTATGCTTTTTCAGAATCCATAGCTTTGGGCCTGAAAATTGCATATGGAGTCAAAAGAGACCCATGATGGGATTGAAAGCTTCACAGGGGTTGGAAAAGTGATAGCAACCACAGGAAAGGGGGGGTCCTTTTTTTCCTTCAAAGCTTAAGCACCAGGTTCCTTCCCAAAACTGGGAGATTGGCCTTAAAATAACATCTCCTGCATTTTGCACTGTTATATCAGACCGAGAGATAGGTGTTTTCAAAGTGTCTATTAGCAAAAGTTAGGGGAAATGGATTGGATGAGCAAATTTCCTTGATGCCAGTCTTGTCTTTAAAAGGTGTTTTCCTTCCTTCCTCTTGCATCTCCAGCTGCTGGAGTCATTAGGATTTGGGTTTGAGCTTCAACTCAGCTGCAGGGGCTGTGAATGATGATTTGTCTTGATTTAAAAAAAAAAAAAATTACTCCAGGAGCTCAGGCATCATATAAAAAAATAAATAAAACCAAGAGTATTCAAAGCTCTTGGAAAAGATGAAATAAGGCAGTCAGAGGAGTGGGATTCAACAACAGCTACAAGGTTTTGTCTTGTCCCTTCTTCACCCTCTGATCCCCCAGCTCTCTGCAGCATAAGCTGTGGCCCAATCTGCTTTCAGAGGGTTTGCTGGTATAATGCACCAGCCGACTTACACCTCTACACATGCACACACACCACCATGGACATGCAATGACGGTTGTTTCACCATTTTGCTTTTAAATGGTGGTCATCAGCCTTTCTTCTTTTGCTTTGCCAACCTCTTGGCATTTTCCAGAGGTGTCTGGGGATGTCTGTGGGCAGGATCTGGCCCCTCTAAGCTGGATAGTCCTTAAGAAGGATCCAACCCATGGCTTGCCCTCCACTGCCTTCCCCAAGGGGTTTGCAAGCCCCATGCTGAAGACCACCACCTTAAAAGCAAGAATAAGCCTTCTTTTCAAAGAGAGGGCTTTGATTTGCTAGGGTAACTCTGGCTGCTCTGGGCATGGCTATGCAACCTTCACATCAAGGAAGCTGGAGGATGGGGGCGGATGTTAACAGCATCTGCCCATGCCTTGCACCCACCGCAGTGCAAGGTCAGAGGGATCAGGCTGGTGCCAGAACCACTGCAGAGCCCATCGCTGTGGTTTCCCGGCTCACTGGCATTCCCCTGTCCTCACTGCCGCTGGTGAAGCAAAGCAGAGGTTCGCCCAGCATTGCAAGAGTCAATCTGGGCTGGTTTTGCCAATTGCAAATTCATGAACTCTCTTCTCTGTCAACCCAGGAGGGTTGGTGAGCAAGTCTTCTCCAGCACGGCATGATCTGAAGGCAACCACCTGCCCACAGCCACAATTTCAACAGCTTTCCACAAAATTCAAGACATCTGACTTTGCACTGGAGCAGATTATGGAGCGCTCACACCCTCCATCCCACATCCTGGTGGAAACAGGAGCCCGACCGCGGGCCACAGAGCAAGTCTGGCAGACTTAAAGCAGGTTGAAAGTGGCTTGAAAGGGTATGAATCCATTTTTGGGTTCACATATCTGTTCTTTCTGTTCCGCACTGTGGTTTTGTTAAGTGTAAACAGGCAGAAAGGACCTAGCTTAGCTGTCAGATCCCCGGCGTCAGCTAGAAAAATCGTCTTTTGACTCTCGAACTGAGCAGGCTGGATCTGGAAATCATTGAGAGAGAAGAAATTAAAAAAAAAAAAAATCTAGAGTGCCTTTTTCTTTTTTCCCCCTCTCTTTGGCTTTGCAAAATCAGCTTTGCAAATTACAACCACAATTTAAAGTCTTTGCTCCGGGGCGCTACGTCTTAAATATTTTCCTTTTACCTTTTTCACCTCTTCCCAGTTCATCTTGCAGGTTTTCTGAAAAGAAGAGACAGGCAAGTAAATGGCAACACCGACAGAGCCAGAGGGAACCACAGAATCTCCTTTATGGGGATGTTTACACCCACACCACGTTGCCAAAGTGCCATCTTTGCTGACGTGTGACTCGACAGGCAGCAAGAGCTGAGGATGGAGCAATGCCAGCTCCCACCAGCTTGTGCAATGGGGACAAGCAACAGCGGGAATTCCTGCTAAATATTTTTAAATTTTTATCAAAGTAAAGCCTTAAAAAAAGCTTTTCGACATCAAGAGAATGCAGGATTTATTTAAGCCTTATGCCCTGCCATATTTTGTTCTTCTCATATTATGAGTTTCAAACTTTTAGTACAATACTTTAAGCCTATTATTGCTCCAGTTTGCATTTAGGGATTATCTCGTCCAGGTCTGCTGGCTAGTGCTTGCTTCCTTTCCAAATCCCTCAGCACCATCTCGTGGCTTTGCTGCGTTGCTGCAAGGGGTTGGTTTTTAAATGCAAAGCTTGGCTCTCCTGGCCTCAAGCTATTCGACATGTGAAAATTGCAGGCTTTATTGCACTAAAATCGATGAGCCAGATTCAGGGTTTTCCCTCTTTAAAAAAAAATCCTGCATCTCCTTCACTGGCAGCCTGGCAGGGTGAGCCTCCTCCTGCTCATGCACGTCTCCCAAAGTCCTTTCCAACATAATTTATTCTCCTATTTTGGTACTGCTGGCCAGGCATGTGCTAAGGGACCTCAAGACATCCACAGCATCCCCAGCACTCCCCATCCCTTTTCCCCGACGCCTGCTAAAGGCCAGGCCTATTTTAAACACCCCGGTTTCATTTCCACGTACCTCTGAATTTCTTCAAGACTTTCTCAAGGACAACAGTCTTAAGGGAAAAATTGCAGATGTGCATTTTCATATCCGTGCATACCGGCACAGGCTTATGGCACTTCACGTCATCACTTCTGCAAAGGAAAGAGTAAAAATGATAAGAAAATCATTGCTATTTCCCCTGTTTCTTTTTAACTTGCAGTTGGCAGTGTGCAATGCTCCCACCTCATCCCACCGACAGTCTGTCCAAGTGCTCAACATCACATTGTGAGGGTCACACATGGATTTCAACCTGCCTGGGCTGAGGACACCAGGATTTACATGTCAACTCTGGAAGCCCCCTCAGCTGGTTATTGGAAAGGGTGTTTGTGCTGGGTTGCCCCCACTCAGCTGCTCCTGTTGCAGCTTAAATTTCATTTTCAGGGCTTAAGTGGTGCCTAAACCATTGCCCTGGGTGAATTGCATATCAGGCAAATAAGATGACTTGGGGTTTCTGGTCTTACTTGACCTTTGAAGAAACCGCTTGCTAGGAAAAGACTGTGATAACACTAAGTTTTCCAAGAAGCTGGAAGAGACCCAGGGCTTGCGCCAAGTAGGAGGCAAACTCTGTCTGGCCCTCTGGCATCCGGACTGCAAACACTGACCTTTAAACAGTGCTGGTGGGGGAAAAAGGCATGAAAGAAGGGGAGAAGCAGCACTCCATACCTGCTTATGATGTTCATTACATCCTAGAAAGGAAAAAGAGAGATCGAGTGAAATCCCTGTGCAACGTGTGCTAATGTCTGCCCTGGCTCAGACAGCACGAGAGAAAGTCCCCTTCATCACACCCAACCAGGACGTCCATCCCTTATGGCTGCAACAAGCAGGCATGGATCCATGCCTCAGATGTTTGCTTTCAGCTTTGGAAGGCCACAGTCCCACAAAATCCCTCCCGAATGTCTGCCGCAACTGAAGACCCAACTGCTTCTGGGGGGAACCAAGCCTCCCAAATACTCCTAACGTACAATACTCCAGGTTTATGCCCATAGAGTCATGATGTGGTTTAGGCTGGAAGGTGCCTTTGGAGGTCTGTCATCCAACCCATTGCTCAAAGCAAGCCAGCTTGCCCAGGGCCTTGCCCAGGTGAGTTGGGAGTATCTTCTAGGGTGGTGACTATAGAAACCTCTCTGTTTCCTATTCCATTATTTGACCGTTGTCATTGTGAACCCAGGTGTAGGCACCCGACAGCCTTTGAGATGCTCTAAGGATCTCTCTGCTGGTCTCCCACTTCTGAGAAGGTCCTATCAACCTGTCCCATGTGAAGTTTTGAGGTACAGAAAGACACCTGCAAGTATCCACCTGCCTAAGAGCCAAAGCGACACCATCTACTGTAACTTGGCCACCTAGAAAGCCGGCGTTAAACTTGCACATCTATGTCTCCATGATATCTGGACTTCCATGGTCTAGTCACCACCAAGAAGAGTTTAGGGTGCCTCCAACAGGTGATTCATCCCACGCTGGGATGCATGTCCTGACAGTGGAAATTATTTGCCCTCAGGAAGGCAAAATTATGGAGGTAAATTGTAGGTTAAAACACCCTCAATAGCTAGTTGCCACATGGCAAAAATTCACTGAGGTGAAACCCATGCTTAGTCCAGTCCACACCACTATTTGCCCTTTCTGATGCCTTTAAAATAACATAAAGAAGAGCATAAACAACGGTGAGTATGTTGGATGGGATTCGAAGGCAACACAAAGCCATGCCCATCTCCCAGTCCAGAAAAGGACTCTGGAGCTGGCCAAGGATTTCCAACGTGGCCTTTTAAAAAAATATCACTTATTGTTACATGATAATTTTTGTGTGCATTGGTGAGGGCTGAGCAAAGACCATGTGAAATGAGTTTTCACCCATAGCCAAGTACTGAAATGACCTGCAAATATTTACAGTGCTTTCAAGGCTGCCTGGGTCGGAATTTAACTCTGCAGATCTGTATGCACCAGAAGCTCAATCTATTTAATTTAATCAAAACATCATCAATTAAAATAAGGTCACCCATTCGCATTTTGCCATTCAGTGGGGGACAAAACTGCTTGATTTTGGGGTGGGCAGCTCGGGTTTGTTCTCCAAACCCCTCTTCATCTGCGAAGGAGAGTTTGGGTAACAGGGAGAGCTGGATTAGCTCCAGCTTCTTTCTTTGCAATGCAATCAATACCTAGCCTCCATCTGCTCTCTCCTTCATACTTTCCAGCTTGGTTAATAGCTCATTTTGACTTGAAACCCTGGCTCTGCTTTCAGGTCCCGGCCAACCTTCTGCAGCCAGGACTCCACTGCGAAAGTTGGCGAGGAGCTGTGTCCTGCTGAGCCCGGCTCCACATGCCTCTATACTCAACCCCATCCTGAGCCTTCACCAATGCCTTTAGGCTGGAGGAGTGGACATCTGTGACTTGGCATGCCACAAACCTTCAGCACTACAAACCCATCAAGACCTGGATTTACAAAAGGAGTTGCTTGGTTTAAGGATCTAGTCAGTACCACTGTGGTGGTTCTTCATGTAAGGTCTAATTCAGCTTTGAATGCCTTGAAACAGGAATTTGTGTGGGCTAGAAAGGTCCAGACAAATTAATGGAAGAAAAATTTATCAGAAGCTATTAAATATGAAGAGCAACACCTCTGCTTCAGGATGTTTCTGAGCCAGAGATGGTTGCTGTGTGTTATTGCTGATGTAGCAGAGCTCAGGGCACTCAGACACTGCCAAGCACCACCGGCTCATTAAAGGTGGGGGAAAAAAAGGACATTTATCCTCAAAACACCTCTACAAGATCCAGAAACACATTAAAAAAGGATGAAGAAGGGTCCCGACTCAGACCTGAAGGCTCATTTCATAGCAAACATCTCACCTTGAGGAACTCAAGCATGGGCTGCTGGATTTTCTCTTCCAGCTCCGTGATAAGCTTGTTGAGGAGCGTGATCTCCTTGGAGAGGTCGGTGATGTTCTCATTCTGCCTCTTGGCAATGTTCTTCTCCATCTTCTCCAGCTGCCCCAAGAGGATGTGCTCCTGGTCATGCAGGAACTGCCGCAGCCTCTCAAACTCCAAGAGCAGCTTCTGCCGCTCGCTCTCAATGGTTTTCTGGGAACAAAATGCAGTAAAAAGGGTTTTAAGCTGGTGCAATGATTTTGGGGTAGAGAGGGGCCACCTGGTGAGTTTGGAGCACCTGCCAGTGTCATTGCTGCTGCTTGCTGGCTTGCTTGTGAGACTGGGTGCCTTCAGATGGGGAGGGGTGAGGAGATATTGTGTGTGGCATGCCTGGACAAAGGCTTATAAGAGGGGAGGGGATGGGAGAGCAAAGGCTGTGGGCAGTTAACAGCCATTATCTTCATTCTCCCCCACGTGTCCCAACCTGGACCTTGTCCCCATCACCCAGAGCGCTGCATTGCAGGCACGCACCAAGAGCTCCTGGGTTTTCTTGTCATCGTTCACTTTAAACTCCAGTAGCTCTTGCCTCTCCTTTTTCAGGAAATCCAAGCGTCCCTGGATTTTCTCCTAGGAACAAAGAAAGAAGATATTACTGGCTTTTCTTTCTATCTTTTGCTGCATTTGTTTTCTTTTGCTGCGTTATTCTGCCTGTGCACAGTTTGTTCTTGCAGCCACGCAAAGGCAAGCAGGGTTGCGAGAAAAATTCTGGGGCACTCTCACCGGCTGAACACGCTGGCTCAGCTCTGCCCACGCTCACCCACATTTGCAGCCCCCAAGGACTGTCACGAGCTCACATGTGTACAGCGAACACAAAGAAAGGAGACGGAGGATGCCAGGGGAGGGTGCATGCACTGTTTTCATCGGCTGCTGCTACCACCTCCCCCGCCTTTGCTCTTGGCACAAGCAAAACTCAGCCTGGATTTAATCAACTTATATTCATCTTTGGATGCTCGCCCAGACCTAAAATAGATGTGGGTGTTTGCTCTGTCAGCTGTTACCCTACTGATAGGATGGGTGCTCGCAGGTAGTGTTTGCAGCATGCTGCTCATGTGGCTCAAACCTAGGGCTTTTGCAGGAGCTTGCATGGGAGAAACTCTGTCTCACAGCCTCCTGGCTGCCCTGTGTTTAATCCCATGCTCTCCCCAGCTGCAGAGATTATGTGAATTTATGAGAGGGTTTTGCATATCTGGATGGGGTTTTCCAGGACTCTGGAAAGCTAGAAAGCAGCAACCAGCTCTTTGCAGGGCGGTTGAGCGTGAGGCTGAGCATGGGAAAGCCAGGTGACTGCGCGGGGACTTGAGCAAGCACAAACACACAGCGCAGTGCATACCGCCGGGAGGCAGAAAGACCTGGAGGGTCTTCCTCAGGGCCGACAGACAGACAGACAGGTACCTTGTACTCCTCAGATGCCTCATCAACAGGTACCACAGCGTGTGGCCGATGCTCCCGGGACCTGTCGCACACCACACAGATGGTTCTCCGGTCATCCTTGCAGTAGAGTTTCAGGGCTTCCCTGTGCTTCGCGCAGAGCCCATCCTCCTCGGCACCCTTCGCCCCGCGGAGGGTGAACTGGCTGATGATCTCAGACATGTTCGCCAGCTGCCGGTTGGGTCTGAAGCTCTTCTGTTGGAAGACTTCTCGGCACTGCGGGCAGGGGAAGTCCATCTCTAGGTCCTTCCAACTCTTGATGATGCATGCCCGGCAGAAGTTGTGCCCGCACTCAATGGACACGGGGTCTTTGAAGAACTCCAGGCAGACAGAGCAAGTGGCTTCATCCTGGAGATTGCCAGGCAGAAACACTGCCGCCATGGCCTCTCTCCTGCGGGTAAGGACTGATTTCACCGGGGCTGGACGCAGAACATGAATGCTTGGCATCCAGCCCCAAGTGGGCGTTCCTCTTCCAGGAACGAGCCCGCTGCCCAAGGTCGCTTCTGCAGCATCCGGTTTCTCTAAACTGGTAACGAAGACCTCGGCATTAGGGGACAACACGTAGGTGGAAGAAAAAGAAAGCAGGAAGGTCCCTGCCCTCTGCTCCCCCACAAATCCTGGGCTCCCTGTCTTTTTTCTTTTTTTGTTGCAGAAGGGAGGTGGGAAAAGGGAAATTGTTTGGCATATGGCCACCAGATCTGGGTCTCGTCACTTTGTGGCTGACTTGGTGCTAAATGCAAGATCTGAGTCCCCAGGCTTGTGTTTAACAGCTGCTCTAGGCTCTGATCCAGGTAACCATCTGAGATCTCGTTAAAGACCCATTTCACCCTGGAAGCTTCAGCTGGGGACTCAGATGACTTAGTTGAGCTCCAGGGCTCAACAGGGGCCATAAAAAGCAACAGGAGAAAGGGAATACACATGGACGCAAAGTCCGTATCAAGATCTGGGGGTGAGTTTCCCAACTCCATAAAGATTAACATCTGTTTTGCAGTCCTGCATCTCAAAAACACTTTTTGCCTTCCAAGAACATTTTGTGCAGCTTTGGACGTCTTGCGTTAAATGGGAATAATAATATACAAGGACGTTCCTTGGCTGGGGCTTGTCTATAATGTGGTTGTCTCCTCCTGAGCAGCTCACCAAAGCCCTCGTTATGGGGAGCAGAGATAAAAGTGAGTGACAGTCACCTACTTACTTGGGGGGTGTGTGTGTCACGTTACCATCGACAGAGAAATGTAGGGACTTCTGGAGAGTGATTGATCTGCTCCTAATGAGGACTTGAAAACAGATCAAGGGATCCTATCCATAAATGTTGGTTTCAAAGTCAGCCCAGCTGATCTGACATCTCCAAGTTGAGACCTTTCCCTTGGAGACATCTGGAGCCAAGAGGAGACAAATCCCAACCCCAGAGGTTTTACTGGAGGAATATTAGTCTTGGTGTCCTGATGCCAGGGGTTTGCAAACGGTTTCTCATTTGTAGTAGGGTTGTGTTCATCCTGATACCTTTGCAGCTGGGAAGAACACTGAGGAGGGGTATCCATCCTCCACTTGGACCGCTCTTGTAACTTTAAAACTTTCTGGTGTTTGCATTTTCTAGCGTCTGCTAAACAGGAGCATCAGACTTCAGGCATGCATTTACTGCTAATCCAGACTCGTTCATTTGGGACTAGAAATGAGCTTTTTAAGGTAAGTTTAAATACAATTCTGGGCTTGGAAAGGAATCCCTTATCTTCTCACAGGGAAATAAAATCTGAATACCAGTGCTTGCTATGACCAACATTAGCCTGTGATCAGAAATAACATGGAACAAATGACTCAGACAAATAGCAGAATATATATATATATTTATATGTATATATTCACACAGACATATATATAGGTGCATATATACGTACACACATATCCCTACATACGCAATATATATCCATTTATATGTACGCAGTTCCCTACAGAAAAGGAATTTTTCTGCAGACCACCGTTTCCACCTCTGTGCCTATTTATCTACCTACCCCTGCTCATATACACTGATATGTATATTGAAACACACACATCGCTCCCTCTGGAAGGAAAATTGCTTTCTCTTCCACTTTCCATTTCTCTTGATCTGTACATAAACACAAACTATATATTTTTCCTATGTCATGCATGTATTTTTCATCACATCTCTCTGCAGAAAGGAAGAGGTGGTGGCCTATGAGCTGGAGAGAAATCCACACGGTGACCAGAGATGCATAAATAGCAAAGAAAAAGGGAGTGAGACACCTTGCCAGAAACAATGGGCAGCCCAGCGGGAAAAGCAGGAGAACAAGGTGAGTATAGGGAAAAAAAAGGACAGACGACCCCTCTGCACAGACGGACAAGCGCATCCCACTGCCCTCCCTATGGCCCCAGCCGACCCCGCGTACCTCGGAGCGGAGGTGTAAGAAAGGGGCATCCTCCCGAATCGCCCGACCTTTTGCATCGGGAGGGTGCTAGTGTGGGGCAGGTGGGTGGTGAGCCTGGTGGCCGAGGGGTCCCAGCGGGAAGCAGCCCGTGGCAGTCGCTCCACCATGCTCTGATGAAGGTAACCAGCCCGAGCCCTGGGTGCCTCTGACATTTCAGCGCCACTCAAGCTCCTGCTCCTTCCCAGCCCTCGGTTGCCCCCTTTGTCCCCTCTGTCACCCCCCGCCCCATCTCACTTACCATTCCTTCCCCTCCCCCATTGCATCTATCCCGGGCACCCAGGGATCTTCCCTCCTCCTCCTCCCCAGCCACTCTGGCTCTGCACTCCTTCTCTGTGCCAAAGCTCTTTTCCCTGCCCAGATCCAGGATCACATTTCCAGCACCTCCCTCCACCTGTCTCCCAGCCCAGACCTTATCTCCACAGGATCTCTGCAGCCCTTTAACCCTCTCCTAATGCCCCATCTTTCCCTCCAGAAGAGCGGGGGCTCAGGAAGGAGTGAAGCTTTTTATCCCTCCTCCAAAGCCATCAATGAATGATTCATCTTCCAGCTCCTATTTGGGGCAGCACCACGCAAAGAAGGGCAGAAACATCTCCTGCAGGACATTTCCCACCTAACACGGGTGGCTAGTTTAGGTAAGGAGAGGTTGGGACATCCAAAACAACAGGGAGGAGGGGAAAAAAAATTGAACCCCAGTAACATGGTTTCTTGCAGGACTGGCTTTTGGTACCAAACGATCCCGGGGTTGATTGTCCTTTGAGGTTTTCTCCTATGTTAGATGAGTCCAAACATGTTCAGGTTCTCATGCCTGTGCTTCCAGGTAGGACATGTGCGAGCAATCACTGTCCTGCACTGGAGGCCCCCCTGCTTACCCCCCAAACTGGACCCAGTTACAAGGCTGGATGGAGAGAGATTCAGGCTCAGTCCCAAGGCTGGGAGGGGTCTTCTCCAAACTTCTTATTCCAAAAACAAGTTGGAAGTTGAACCTGGCTCCAGAAGACACCTGTATCTGCACAAGGAAGAAACCCCTACAGCCGCAAGCCACATAAGAATCTCTGCAGCCATCCATCTCTCTGCAAAACAAACTCCTCAGGGGCTGATAATCAAAAGGAACATCCCTCTGCTACCCAGTGCAGCGGACAGGGGTTTTTTTATCCTCATTAAAAAAAATATGATCTGTCATTTAGCTAAACAACTTCTTACAGCACTGAGCTTCCCAGCTACAAATGTCTCAGGCAAAATAAACCCTCTTTTCCTTTTGTCCCCTCTCCCTTGTGCTACAATAAGACAGAAAGAGTCCAAACCACCATTTTCCTAGACCAGACAGTGAAGACAGCAGAATCTCCACCTCTGCGCAATTCCCACACTTTATGCTCATGGTTTCTCCTCCCACCATAGATGTTTTGCCCTCAAAGATATGGGTGAGGCTAAAAAAAGCGCATTTATTTTAAAACTGCCTATAATGCATTGCCATCTCCTCTTCAGCGCCTTTGGGCTTCAGGCAGCAGCTACAGCTGTCCTGAACTGATCACGTTGGTCATTTAGGTTTCATCTGAAGTCGACAGCAGGAGTTTGGTGGAAGGACCATTTATTGTCTACATTAGATGGATGACTCAGCTTCTGTTGACTAGTAAGGGAATTTTGGGTTAGCACGGGTAAAATAAATACCTAATATCTATTAGATACACGTCCTTTATTTCTCTTGGCTTCCAGCAGCTCTCTGATGGTCTCCTTTGCAACACCTGGTGAAAAGTTCCCAGCAAAGAAGTTCCTAGCCCTGCGCTGTAGGAAAAAAAATTGGATGCAACCAGAGGAAAGCACCTTGGCTTGCCCTTGGGGTTTTAGTAACAGTATTATGTTCAGGGCCACAAGCTGCTTCCAGACCACCAGGAATGCTGAGTCTGAAGAGCTGTTAAAAGGAGCATCTGTCCGGAGAAGGAAAACATGCACACGAGCCAAATTCAGCTGCCAGTTATAAGCCTGCAGGTTTATTGCTAGAGCTGGAACAAAATCAGGCCAGATGCCTAGGGGAGCCCTGCAGACAGAGCGGGTCCAACCAGCCTAATTAAAGGTGATAATGATTCAAGATTAAATTGAGGACTCATAGCATTGAAATGGCTGGACCACACCAGTAGCCCTGATCCTGCCCCTGCTGCACGCTAGTCTGTGGGGTCCTCATCCCACTCCTCATTGCAGAGGTCCGTCTCGCAGCAGGAATACCGGGATGTCAGGCGGGACTCTGCGTCGGATGCCCGTTCTCGGCCGCAGTTCATCGCGGAGGTGCAGCCTTGCTGGTAATAGAGGGTCACCTTCCCTGCAGGGGTGGTGGGCAGAGAGGGACTGTGGTTAGAAAAAAAACAGCACTAAACTACTAAAAATCAGTGGTGGGCTTTGAAGTTACCAGGTGAGAAACCAGCCCCTTAAATAGCACACCCAAATGAAGTCACACCCTGCTTGTTTTAATTAGAAGAAAGAGCTAAGCAAGGCATGTGCACACACAGACAAAACTCACACAACCTTCTTTGAGAGACAGAGTCTCTCCTTTGCCTAAAAGGGACTTTTTTTAACCATACATAGGGCAACATCCATCAAGAGAAGGAATTTGGCCCCTTGCGTTAGCCCTTTCCCACATCGGGTTCATCATTGCGTCCTCATTCATTCTGCAAATCAATTTGGTTTTCCAAAGACAAGGACAACCCCCATTGAACCAAAGGAAACACATGGCTTTGATCCCCCCCATTACATACCCAGTGAGGTTTTAATGATGGCACACTTCTCTCTCCGCTCACAAGTCGTTTCATTCGCTCCCCGGAAACACCCGACAAAGGGGATCTTGTACTTGCAGACTTTGCATTGAAGTGCCTCAACTGCGGCAGAGAAGAGACAATGAACTTGGGGACTCCGTTCTGCGGAGCCATGGGGAGTTTTGCTTCAAACACCCCTACGATAAGATGGGGTGACCCCAGAGAAGATGGAGAGCCCACCAAGGAAGGGACTAAGTGTCACCTTCACTAACAGACCTGGTAATGAGAGCCCTCATCTGTAGGGGAGAGGCAGATGATGGCTATGGACACTTAACCCTTCTTGGCAGAGCTTTGCAGACAGACACAGCCCTACAGACTACAAGACCTACAGACCCACAGAGAATAAATGTGGATGTGGGCTCTGGGGTGGGGTTCATCCAGCTGAAATGGTGTTCATCCACCGCAAGACCATCACAACAGCTCTCTGGGGCAGAGCAAGTGCACATCTAGCCCAGGATCCAGCAACCTACAGCTGAAGCTCCTGGCCCAGAGGAGGTCTCTCTGGATTTAATAGCTCCCCTGGGAAGTGAGTGGAGAGAAAGTCATTTTCATTCAAGCAACGATGAAAACAGTCACAGAGATTTCTCTCCACCGCCTGTAGACTCAGAGCAGATGACACCCAGCTCACACGGTGACAACACTGCAGACATCAAGACCTTCGCAAGACCCATCCAACCACCATCAGATATTTCCCTGCTCTTTATTGAATCCCATTTAAGTGTGACCCTCCACTTACCAACTCCAGTGCACAAGACAAAGGTCAGCCCCAAAAAGAGCACCTTCATCTTGGGAAAGGGGACAGATCCTGACCTCCCAGCTGCACCTCAGCCCAGCACAGGGTTACCTATGAATGAGAAATGCTCAAGTGGTTTATTAATCCCTGTGACAAGTTTCCTTAGTGATCAGACTTCTAGCAGGGGGAAAACCAATCAGACAAAAACCTCACAATACAGATGTTTGTGATGTCCTTTTTGGGGCAGAATGAGTAGAGAAACTTGAAGCACGTTATTAGACAATCCTCCAGCACCTTAAAAAGCTGGAATACAGGCAACTGCATCTTTCTGCTCTATTAATTTTAATAGCCATGCTTTCAAGGCAGAAATCTCCCAAGTGAATAAAATGATCTTATTAAAAAAACCCACATTTCTTTATTTCCTAAGATGCTTCCACCTTTTGCTTGGACATAGCACCAGCAATTGTTTATACCCAGAAGCAGGCAGGTTTGGGCAAATAAAGGGGAAAAAAAACCTTGGGCGCCCAACGTGGGGCTCGAACCCGCGACCCTGAGATTAAGAGTCTCATGCTCTACCGACTGAGCTAGCCGGGCTGACAAAAATCCTTCTTTTCCACTATTTTTCTCACCAAAAGCATAAATTTGATGCGGATTTAGCAAAATGCCCAGTTTTATGAGTATAAAAATGGGAGTATTCAAAGAAGTGGAAGCTCTTCCCTGGGAGATTTAAGAGGGTGTGTTGGAATGGTGCCAGCAGACTCAAAACGCAGAAAGGCAACACAGAAAAGTCCCAAAGCAAAACCCCAAAAGAGGGTCCCTTACCAGACTCTGCTTTCCCCTCCGAGGTCCGAGCATCCACCGGCCACGAGTCCCCGCTGCCTTTATTTCTCTCCTGCGCTTGGGCTGACCCAGGACCTGAACGACCTCAGAGCCGATGGGGGATATTGTTTGGTGGGAACAATGCTTCTGCTCACACCTGGGCAAACACAGCTCCTCACCGAGCCCAGACAGACCTTCCAGGACATGGAGTCATTCATTACATGGGCAAGTCTACAGGCTCTCAGGCCATTTAATCTCCCTTTGTGCAGAGAAACACCCCCAGCTCCCAACTTTGAAGTCAGCCTAGGGTTAACTCTGTAGGAAAGACCCAAAGATGAAGATTTTATAGACCTAGGAGTAAGCCTATAGCCCTTCTCTGCTTGTGAGAGCGCTTCATTTTGAGACCAGCTAATTGGGGCTTTCCTCCACAAATAGCACCAATAACAGGGGTAGAAGGATGTGCCTCATCCTATTTGGGGGTCCTGCCAAAAAGCAAACCCTCCCTCCTCCCTTCTCTAGCCCTCTCCCTGTTCAGCATCATGTTTAATCACACTGATTTATCCCACCGGGTGAAGTTTTTCATAGACCAGAGATGAGATTGAAAAAAACAAGGGCTGGGAAACATTCACCTGAACCCGGAGCCCATCTCTCCTAAGTTTGCAAGTAGGACTTTGCATAAGAGAATGTAGTTTCAGCACTTCCCATTCTCTCCCCTCCTTGCCTGTGTTTTTCTTGTTTTGATTTTCTTATCTAGCCTTTCCCTCAGCTGAGCTACTTCATGTGTGGGACCTGGAATAGCCAAAAACATGCTCTTCCCATACCCCTTCAAGCCAAAGGCTCCTGCGGACCCGGGTTATTGTCTTCCTTTAAAACACAGATGGATGGCAGATTTGCATGGACCCCTCCATTACTCCATATGGAGCAAACAAGCTTGTGCCATGGCCTTGATGAGACACAAGTAGCTGAAAGCCAGTTGACAACCCCCATAGGTGGATGCTTGCTTAATACAACAAGTGCTCCATGAACCAACACAACTCATGACTACACGTGCTTGAGAAATATGGCTTATAACAGAGCATGGAGGCTGGTGTCCACAATCAGATCTCTTTTCTGGAGGGTTTAAGCTGCATGGTTATAGCCTTAAGTAATGACATGTTTAATTAGGACACAATTCCAAGAAACCTGCCTACCTTTTTCAGATTATTTCCGAGTCCTTTGGCTTCACCTGTGCCAACCCAACACAATGTTTATTCAGCTGTTCTTGTGCTGACAGCACAAATACAGATGATACCTGCATTTTCTCAAGCATGAAGCCAAGCTCAATTCCTCCAGACAGCCAGAACCAAAGAGCACGTGGATGAAGTTCCCAGAGGGTTGGTTCCTTGCATGGGTCCAACGCATATCCTGGTCCAGACAACTCTGGAGAGAAGCGTGCTGTAATACTTTCCCAGTCTGAAGCTCAACTTGTTTTCATCTCTGCTGTGCAGCACTGTTTGCCCTGCTCTTACTTGTGGTGCATCCTCTGTTGCTGAGCAAAAGGCTTTAGTCTAAACCAAAAGGGGTGCTCTCAATTGCTGGCATTAAATATGAGAAAATAGGGTATTAGTTTATTTTTTTCTGTATTTAGAAGCATTGTGCTGTAAACTGAAGAATGCAGGTTTCCTGGGATTTATCAGGCACTTTGAGAGCATTTTGGTACAGCCAGTAACACCCTGCTGTTCACCTGGGGTTGGTCTTGCTCCTATTTATTAGCCAGTTCCAATCTGGAGAGGTTTACGTGGCTCAAAGACTGTATAAAGCAATAATAAATAACACAGTGTTAGGGCTTGAGATGAGAGCAAGTAGGAAACACTCTGCAATATTAGAGGCTGAAGGAGAGTTTAAAACAGAGACAAATTATAGAAAGGGTGAGAAAGAAGGCAAATAAGGAGGCATCTTCCCTCCTTTCAGAGAAAAGGAATGCCACCCCGGCTCCCATGTGACTCTGGATTTATGGGGAGATGCAGCTCCTTCCCCTCCCTTTCCCGTGACATCTCCCAGCGTTAGTGCTCCATCCTGCATGGAACGGCCCTAAAATTTTTGCCTAGGATGAAGGGGAAAAGGGAAAAAGGTTTGAACGCCCAACGTGGGGCTCGAACCCACGACCCTGAGATTAAGAGTCTCATGCTCTACCGACTGAGCTAGCCGGGCTCTGATGGAAAAGGGGATGGTGCAGCTTCTGAGCAGCAGCCCTGATGCAGCGGTGCAATGGGCAGGAAAGGATTGGGGGGGGTTCGTCTCAGGAGAGAGAATACAGTAGGAAAAGCTCTAGGCTGGCAGGTTTGTTTCGTGTCTCCTCCTGTGGCTGGTGGAGTGCCAAGTCCCCTTTGGTCCACATCCAGCCAGACTCTGCACCCACGCCCGGGGAAGGGCTGAGCCATCGGGCAGCAGGGGAGGGCGGGAGGGGTGGCTGGGATGCTCCGCATTGTGCAGCTGGTTCCGCTAAATTAAAAGAAAAAAGAAAACACCACGCAAAAACCGCTTTTCCCTGACCGGGAATCGAACCCGGGCCGCGGCGGTGAGAGCGCCGAATCCTAACCACTAGACCACCAGGGAGCTGCAATAACCTTTTTTTCCCCCCGATATAACACCGGATGTGGGGAGCACAAAAGATTTGGGTTGTCCTTGGTGCACAGGAGGGTCTCCACGTGTTTTCCTCCTCCTTTTAGCAGCTAAATGTTAAAATCTCCCCAAACCCACAGATCCTTGGGTTTATCTTCTGCTGCCATCCAGCGGTCAGCCCTTCTTGGTGGCTTCACCAACACCTGGGAGTCCAGAAGTTGCCCCAGAAAGGTCTTGTAGCCACCAAATTACTTTTTTTTTCCTCCTGGGGACACTCTGTCCCCAAACACATGGGGTTTCTGTCTGCCCCCATCAGAACTGGAAGGTCTTCCCAACTTTCCAGCTGCTGGATTCATCTCAGTGCGTTCAACTGGCTGGAGAACACCCCAGAAGCCACAAGTTCCTCCATTTCTTGGGTGTGATATAAGAGTGAAAAAGAGCAGCTTACTGGCATCTCAGTAGCTCTATAAAAAATATGCAGAGCTGTGAATTATGATGTTGCTGCAAGGGGATCAAGTCTGATCCTTGGGATTCATGAGAATTTCACATAATTTACTGATTTTTCTGATTTTTAGGCATCTTTCCTATGTTTGAGCACAGTTCAGTCATTACACAGGCCTCTTTCTCCAGCTACTGCACACAGATCTCCTAATTTTACAGGGAAGTCTCCATTTTCAGAAGAGATTCACTTCAACTCCTAACACGCCACGCTACACGTAACATTATATTGGCACATATCTGCAAGTAGAATAGAAATAAGAGTGGAGAAGGATGAAAACAGTTCCACAGAAAAAGTGCTGCAGTTTCCCTTACCAGGCTCTTTATATCAGAGTTACTGGAAGAATGGACATATGAACAGCAAAGAGCTTTAACAAAAGCTACGTGGTGATGTAGGTCAGCAGAGATGCAGCAAGGAGGGGAAAACCCAGATCTAACAACAGTGGGTTGTGCTCCAGAGAGTTAATTGAATGTGGAGCCTGAGATTTTGGCTGCTATTCTAGGTCATGTCCCAAGAACAAATAATTCCATCCAGAAGCAGGAATGCATGACTGCAAAGTCTCCCCCTCCACCCAGTCTTATTTTTTGAGCTCATTCGTGGGATGAATGAATGCAAAACGTCTTGGGGGGAAGGGAACAAATCCTTTGCTTGGTTTTGAGCACAGCAGGATCATTTCTTTGAGCACAGCATCCAGGAACAGAGCTGAGCCATGAGACAAGCATGGGAAGAAACTCAACCTGGGCAAGAGAGAGACTAGATGAGAGAGTAAAGATGCAAGAGAAAGAGCTGAGAAATATTTAAGTAAATATTTAAGTCAAAGAAACAGCAGCATCCCAGGACCAAAACCAATGTCATGCAGGTACAGCACCAAGTTGTTCATTGTCATGCAACAGAAAAACTCTACTCCACTTGGCATATAACCCCCAACGCTGGATAATCCCCTCCCTGGGCCCTCTATTCAGGGTCTGTCCCATCATACCTGAGCAAGGGCGCCAGGAAAGCCTGTGGGCAGGAAGCAGGGTTGTAGGGCAAGCTGGGAATACAGTGGGATCAGTAGCATCCACCATCCTGCATGGAGGCACCTCCAAAACAACTTGCAAAAGGATAAAGTATTCCAAGACTGAGCTTAAATAGAGTCCCTAGACCATGGGGAGTGGGTGGAGGGGTCCCACGTGGGGCTGTTCAGGGCTGTTAATGTTCATTAGTGGCCTCAGTTGGGCAGTTGGTCTTTCCACTTTAGGAAGAAGAGCTTCTGGTTCCCACAGACACGGCGGTATCACTCTGTGTGAGCTTGGGATATGATAGCAGAGTCTTCTTTATCTAAATGGGTGATGGAAAAAAGATGAGATCTGATGAAGCAGAAGGGTGTAAATGCAAATTATTCCTCTCTATCCATGTGGAAAGCAAATGCTGAAAATTATGGATGTAAAAGAGGTGCCGGAATGAAGCTGTCGTGCAACCCCATCCATGTGCAAGTGGTCTCAGGTTAAAAAACACCCCAAAATAACCAATAAATTAAATCCCAGAGAGCACATCGGTATCATGTATAAGTGCATTGCAGAGAGAGATGGAAAAGGTTAGAGGAGGTGGTGGTGGGGGAACTCTATAAACTATGTTTCTGCCTGGTTTCGAACCAGGGACCTTTCGCGTGTGAGGCGAACGTGATAACCGCTACACTACAGAAACCTGAAAAGGCTCCCCTGGAGGCTCAGCTTTCGGGGAATTCACAAGGAAGCCTCTTCTCCTCCGTTCTAAGCATGAACAAGGATACGCCCCACATCCCTTTGCCCCTCTTATTGCATTCTCATGACTGCTCTCGCTTTTCACTCCTCTTACCAGAACGACAAACACAAACCATCACCACTCTCCCTTTCACAACGCCCTACGGGACACCCTTCTTCGTCACCTCTTCACCACGGTCAAACCTAGCGACACAACCAACGAAAAAGCAACACCTCCTGCTTTGGACGCACACAGGCAATGTCTACCAACAAAAAATCCTTCTCAACGCACCGAACGCACCGTGAGAGGCCTTCCCCGGGCACATCCCAAAAGGCAGAGCGAGCCTCCAGGCAGCGCTTTGCAAGGCCCAGGGCCAAGATCCCTTCTCCACTTGCACAAACCAGAGACAAATGATGCGCCGGTGCCCCCATCCCCACGCAGAATGACCCAACTCCTCTGCAGCTGCAAGGCAACGAGGGAAAGGACCCAAAACGTGCTGTTTCTGCCCGGTTTTGAAACGGGGACCTTTCGCGTGTGAGGCGAAAGGGATGACCGCTACACTACAGAAACAGGGTGAGAAGGGGACCTTGCACCGTACCTGCAATCGGGGCAACCCCGTTTCCCTCACGGCGTGCTCCCAAACACAACAAACCCCTCGGAAAAAATCAACCCTCTCCCTTCTTCGTACCCCCACGACACAACACAAAAACACTTCACGGTTGACCACTTTCTCGCCTCATCCAGCACCGCCTTCGCGAGCATCACCCCGAAGCATGGACCTGCTCCGCTGCCTGCACGACGGTCGCACGCTCACTCGCTCGCTCGCACGTTTGCCTCACGCTCAAAAGCTCCGCGGATCAAAACCGCGCAGAAACAGACTCACAGTTTTCCAGAAAACACGAAAAAAAAAACCCCACGAGCCACCTTATGGTGCTCTCCCATCCAGACACAGGACGCGTGTGCCACGATCAGGCATTTCACCTCAGTTGCTTTTGGGTTGGGTTCCTCCACAACAAAGCCCGAGGGAAAGAAAAGGGGCCGGCTCTCGTGGGGAATAGGAATGCCTTTTTTGCAAGAATCAGAGCATCTACGTGTATATTATACAATAGCTGGATTTCAACACGCCTAGATAGGCGTGCATCGTGGTATGGAAGAGAAGGTCTCACTGTGCATAGTGCTATCCCTTCTCACCTTTTGGGTTCCCGGCCCTGCTGCCCTGCCTTTGGAAGCCGTGTTCTGCTGAAGGGTGTCAAAGAGGGAGAAAGCCACGAGGTGCTTCAAAACCACCCCAAAAAGGGCCCAAAGCACCATGTTTCTGCCTGGTTTCGAACCAGGGACCTTTCGCGTGTGAGGCGAACGTGATAACCGCTACACTACAGAAACAGGGTGAGAAGGGGACCTTGCACCGTACCTGCAATCGGGGCAACCCCGTTTCCCTCACAGCGTGCTCCCAAACACAACAAACCCCTCGGAAAAAATCAACCCTCTCCCTTCTTCGTACCCCCACGACACAACACAAAAACACTTCACGGTTGACCACTTTCTCGCCTCATCCAGCACCGCCTTCGCGAGCATCACCCCGAAGCATGGACCTGCTCCACTGCCTGCACGACGGTCGCACGCTCACTCGCTCGCTCGCACGTTTGCCTCACGCTCAAAAGCTCCGCGGATCAAAACCGCGCAGAAACAGACTCACAGTTTTCCAGAAAACACAAAAAAAAAACCCCCCACGAGCCACCTTATGCTGCTCTCCTATCCAGACACAGGACGCGTGTGCCACGATCAGGCATTTCACCTCAGTTGCTTTTGGGTTGGGTTCCTCCACAACAAAGCCCGAGGGAAAGAAAAGGGGCCGGCTCTCGTGGGGAATAGGAATGCCTTTTTTGCAAGAATCAGAGCATCTACGTGTATATTATACAATAGCTGGATTTCAACACGCCTAGATAGGCGTGCATCGTGGTATGGAAGAGAAGGTCTCACTGTGCATAGTGCTATCCCTTCTCACCTTTTGGGTTCCCGGCCCTGCTGCCCTGCCTATGGAATGTTCTGCTGAAGGGCATCAAAGAGGGAGAAAGCCACGGGATGCTTCAAAACCACCCAAAAGAGGGCCCAAAGCACCGTGTTTCTGCCTGGTTTTGAACCAGGGACCTTTCGCGTGTTAGGCGAACGTGATGACCGCTACACTACAGAAACAGGGTGAGAAGGGGACCTTGCACCGTACCTGCAATCGGGGCAACCCCGTTTCCCTCACGGCGTGCTCCCAAACACAACAAACCCCTCGGAAAAAATCAACCCTCTCCCTTCTTCGTACCCCCACGACACAACACAAAAACACTTCACGGTTGACCACTTTCTCGCCTCATCCAGCACCGCCTTCGCGAGCATCACCCCGAAGCATGGACCTGCTCCGCTGCCTGCACGACGGTCGCACGCTCACTCGCTCGCTCGCACGTTTGCCTCACGCTCAAAAGCTCCGCGGATCAAAACCGCGCAGAAACAGACTCACAGTTTTCCAGAAAACACGAAAAAAAAAACCCCACGAGCCACCTTATGGTGCTCTCCCATCCAGACACAGGACGCGTGTGCCACGATCAGGCATTTCACCTCAGTTGCTTTTGGGTTGGGTTCCTCCACAACAAAGCCTGAGGGAAATAAAAGGGGCCGGCTCTCGTGGGGAATAGGAATGCCTTTTTTGCAAGAATCAGAGCATCTACGTGTATATTATACAATAGCTGGATTTCAACACGCCTAGATAGGCGTGCATCGTGGTATGGAAGAGAAGGTCTCACTGTGCATAGTGCTATCCCTTCTCACCTTTTGGGTTCCCGGCCCTGCTGCCCTGCCTTTGGAAGCCGTGTTCTGCTGAAGGGTGTCAAAGAGGGAGAAAGCCACGAGGTGCTTCAAAACCACCCCAAAAAGGGCCCAAAGCACCGTGTTTCTGCCTGGTTTCGAACCAGGGACCTTTCGCGTGTTAGGCGAACGTGATGACCGCTACACTACAGAAACAGGGTGAGAAGGGGACCTTGCATCGTACCTGCAATCGGGGCAACCCCGTTTCCCTCACGGCGTGCTCCCAAACACAACAAACCCCTCGGAAAAAATCAACCCTCTCCCTTCTTCGTACCCCCACGACACAACACAAAAACACTTCACGGTTGACCACTTTCTCGCCTCATCCAGCACCGCCTTCGCGAGCATCACCCCGAAGCATGGACCTGCTCCGCTGCCTGCACGACGGTCGCACGCTCACTCGCTCGCTCGCACGTTTGCCTCACGCTCAAAAGCTCCGCGGATCAAAACCACGCAGAAACAGACTCACAGTTTTCCAGAAAACACAAAAAAAAAACCCCCACGAGCCACCTTATGGTGCTCTCCCATCCAGACACAGGACGCGTGTGCCACGATCAGGCATTTCACCTCAGTTGCTTTTGGGTTGGGTTCCTCCACGACAAAGCCCGAGGGAAAGAAAAGGGGCCGGCTCTCGTGGGGAATAGGAATGCCTTTTTTGCAAGAATCAGAGCATCTACGTGTATATTATACAATAGCTGGATTTCAACACGCCTAGATAGGCGTGCATCGTGGTATGGAAGAGAAGGTCTCACTGTGCATAGTGCTATCCCTTCTCACCTTTTGGGTTCCCGGCCCTGCTGCCCTGCCTTTGGAAGCCGTGTTCTGCTGAAGGGCGTCAAAGAGGGAGAAAGCCACGGGATGCTTCAAAACCACCCAAAAAAGGGCCCAAAGCACCGTGTTTCTGCCTGGTTTCGAACCAGGGACCTTTCGCGTGTTAGGCGAACGTGATGACCACTACACTACAGAAACAGGGTGAGAGGGCGGTACCTTGCACCGTACCTGCAATCAGGGGAACCCCGTTTCCCTCACAGCGTGCTCCCAAACACAACAAACCCCTCGGAAAAAATCAACCCTCTCCCTTCTTCGTACCCCCACGACACAACACAAAAACACTTCACGGTTGACCACTTTCTCGCCTCATCCAGCACCGCCTTCGCGAGCATCACCCCGAAGCATGGACCTGCTCCGCTGCCTGCACGACGGTCGCACGCTCGCTCGCTCGCTCGCACGTTTGCCTCACGCTCAAAAGCTCCGCAGATCAAAACCGCGCAGAAACAGACTCACAGTTTTCCAGAAAACACACAAAAAAAACCCCCACGAGCCACCTTATGCTGCTCTCCTATCCAGACACAGGACGCGTGTGCCACGATCAGGCATTTCACCTCAGTTGCTTTTGGGTTGGGTTCCTCCACGACAAAGCCTGAGGGAAAGAAAAGGGGCTGGCTCTCGTGGGAAATAGGAATGCCTTTTTTGCAAGAATCAGAGCATCTACGTGTATATTATACAATAGCTGGATTTCAACACGCCTAGATAGGCGTGCATCGTGGTATGGAAGAGAAGGTCTCACTGTGCATAGTGCTATCCCTTCTCACCTTTTGGGTTCCCGGCCCTGCTGCCCTGCCTTTGGAAGCCGTGTTCTGCTGAAGGGCGTCAAAGAGGGAGAAAGCCACGGGATGCTTCAAAACCACCCCAAAAAGGGCCCAAAGCACCGTGTTTCTGCCTGGTTTCGAACCAGGGACCTTTCGCGTGTGAGGCGAACGTGATAACCGCTACACTACAGAAACCTGAAAAGGCTCCCCTGGAGGCTCAGCTTTCGGGGAATTCACAAGGAAGCCTCTTCTCCTCCGTTCTAAGCATGAACAAGGATACGCCCCACATCCCTTTGCCCCTCTTATTGCATTCTCATGACTGCTCTCGCTTTTCACTCCTCTTACCAGAACGACAAACACAAACCATCACCACTCTCCCTTTCACAACGCCCTACGGGACACCCTTCTTCGTCATCTCTTCACCACGGTCAAACCTAGCGACACAACCAACGAAAAAGCAACACCTCCTGCTTTGGACGCACACAGGCAATGTCTACCAACAAAAAATCCTTCTCAACGCACCGAACGCACCCTGAGAGGCCTTCCCCGGGCACATCCCAAAAGGCAGAGCGAGCCTCCAGGCAGCGCTTTGCAAGGCCCAGGGCCAAGATCCCTTCTCCACTTGCACAAACCAGAGACAAATGATGCGCCGGTGCCCCCATCCCCACGCAGAATGACCCAACTCCTCTGCAGCTGCAAGGCAGCGAGGGAAAGGACCCAAAACGTGCTGTTTCTGCCCGGTTTTGAAACGGGGACCTTTCGCGTGTGAGGCGAAAGGGATAACCGCTACACTACAGAAACAGGGTGAGAAGGGGACCTTGCACCGTACCTGCAATCGGGGGAACCCCGTTTCCCTCACGGCGTGCTCCCAAACACAACAAACCCCTCGGAAAAAATCAACCCTCTCCCTTCTTCGTACCCCCACGACACAACACAAAAACACTTCACGGTTGACCACTTTCTCGCCTCATCCAGCACCGCCTTCGCGAGCATCACCCCGAAGCATGGACCTGCTCCGCTGCCTGCACGACGGTCGCACGCTCACTCGCTCGCTCGCACGTTTGCCTCACGCTCAAAAGCTCCGCGGATCAAAACCGCGCAGAAACAGACTCACAGTTTTCCAGAAAACACGAAAAAAAAACCCCCCACGAGCCACCTTATGGTGCTCTCCGATCCAGACACAGGACGCGTGTGCCACGATCAGGCATTTCACCTCAGTTGCTTTTGGGTTGGGTTCCTCCACAACAAAGCCCGAGGGAAAGAAAAGGGGCCGGCTCTCGTGGGGAATAGGAATGCCTTTTTTGCAAGAATCAGAGCATCTACGTGTATATTATACAATAGCTGGATTTCAACACGCCTAGATAGGCGTGCATCGTGGTATGGAAGAGAAGGTCTCACTGGGCTGCTATCCCTTCTCACCTTTTGGGTTCCCGGCCCTGCTGCCCTGCCTTTGGAAGCCGTGTTCTGCTGAAGGGCGTCAAAGAGGGAGAAAGCCACGAGGTGCTTCAAAACCACCCCAAAAAGGGCCCAAAGCACCGTGTTTCTGCCTGGTTTCGAACCAGGGACCTTTCGCGTGTTAGGCGAACGTGATGACCGCTACACTACAGAAACAGGGTGAGAGGGTGGTACCTTGCACCGTACCTGGAATCAGGGGAACCCCGTTTCCCTCACAGCGTGCTCCCAAACACAACAAACCCCTCGGAAAAAATCAACCCTCTCCCTTCTTCATACCCCCACGACACAACACAAAAACACTTCACGGTTGACCACTTTCTCGCCTCATCCAGCACCGCCTTCGCGAGCATCACCCCGAAGCATGGACCTGCTCCGCTGCCTGCACGACGGTCGCACGCTCGCTCGCTCGCTCGCACGTTTGCCTCACGCTCAAAAGCTCCGCAGATCAAAACCGCGCAGAAACAGACTCACAGTTTTCCAGAAAACACACAAAAAAAAACCCCACAAGCCACCTTATGGTGCTCCCCTATCCAGACACAGGACGCGTGTGCCACGATCAGGCATTTCACCTCAGTTGCTTTTGGGTTGGGTTCCTCCACGACAAAGCCTGAGGGAAAGAAAAGGGGCCGGCTCTCGTGGGAAATAGGAATGCCTTTTTTGCAAGAATCAGAGCATCTACGTGTATATTATACAATAGCTGGATTTCAACACGCCTAGATAGGCGTGCATCGTGGTATGGAAGAGAAGGTCTCACTGTGCATAGTGCTATCCCTTCTCACCTTTTGGGTTCCCGGCCCTGCTGCCCTGCCTTTGGAAGCCGTGTTCTGCTGAAGGGCGTCAAAGAGGGAGAAAGCCACGGGAAGCTTCAAAACCACCCAAAAAAGGGCCCAAAGCACCGTGTTTCTGCCTGGTTTCGAACCAGGGACCTTTCGCGTGTGAGGCGAACGTGATAACCGCTACACTACAGAAACCTGAAAAGGCTCCCCTGGAGGCTCAGCTTTCGGGGAATTCACAAGGAAGCCTCTTCTCCTCCGTTCTAAGCATGAACAAGGATACGCCCCACATCCCTTTGCCCCTCTTATTGCATTCTCATGACTGCTCTCGCTTTTCACTCCTCTTACCAGAACGACAAACACAAACCATCACCACTCTCCCTTTCACAACACCCTACGGGACACCCTTCTTCGTCACCTCTTCACCACGGTCAAACCTAGCGACACAACCAACGAAAAAGCAACACCTCCTGCTTTGGACGCACACAGGCAATGTCTACCAACAAAAAATCCTTCTCAACGCACCGAACGCACCCTGAGAGGCCTTCCCCGGGCACATCCCAAAAGGCAGAGCGAGCCTCCAGGCAGCGCTTTGCAAGGCCCAGGGCCAAGATCCCTTCTCCACTTGCACAAACCAGAGACAAATGACGCGCCGGTGCCCCCGTCCACACGCAGAATGACCCAACTCCTCTGCAGCTGCAAGGCAGCGAGGGAAAGGACCCAAAACGTGCTGTTTCTGCCCGGTTTTGAAACGGGGACCTTTCGCGTGTGAGGCGAAAGGGATGACCGCTACACTACAGAAACAGGGTGAGAAGGGGACCTTGCACCGTACCTGCAATCGGGGGAACCCCGTTTCCCTCACGGCGTGCTCCCAAACACAACAAACCCCTCGGAAAAAATCAACCCTCTCCCTTCTTCGTACCCCCACGACACAACACAAAAACACTTCACGGTTGACCACTTTCTCGCCTCATCCAGCACCGCCTTCGCGAGCATCACCCCGAAGCATGGACCTGCTCCGCTGCCTGCACGACGGTCGCACGCTCACTCGCTCGCTCGCACGTTTGCCTCACGCTCAAAAGCTCCGCGGATCAAAACCGCGCAGAAACAGACTCACAGTTTTCCAGAAAACACGAAAAAAAAAACCCCCCACGAGCCACCTTATGGTGCTCTCCGATCCAGACACAGGACGCGTGTGCCACGATCAGGCATTTCACCTCAGTTGCTTTTGGGTTGGGTTCCTCCACGACAAAGCCCGAGGGAAAGAAAAGGGGCCGGCTCTCGTGGGGAATAGGAATGCCTTTTTTGCAAGAATCAGAGCATCTACGTGTATATTATACAATAGCTGGATTTCAACACGCCTAGATAGGCGTGCATCGTGGTATGGAAGAGAAGGTCTCACTGGGCTGCTATCCCTTCTCACCTTTTGGGTTCCCGGCCCTGCTGCCCTGCCTTTGGAAGCCGTGTTCTGCTGAAGGGCGTCAAAGAGGGAGAAAGCCACGAGGTGCTTCAAAACCACCCAAAAAAGGGCCCAAAGCACCGTGTTTCTGCCTGGTTTCGAACCAGGGACCTTTCGCGTGTGAGGCGAACGTGATAACCGCTACACTACAGAAACCTGAAAAGGCTCCCCTGGAGGCTCAGCTTTCGGGGAATTCACAAGGAAGCCTCTTCTCCTCCGTTCTAAGCATGAACAAGGATACGCCCCACATCCCTTTGCCCCTCTTATTGCGTTCTCATGACTGCTCTCGCTTTTCACTCCTCTTACCAGAACGACAAACACAAACCATCACCACTCTCCCTTTCACAACGCCCTACGGGACACCCTTCTTCGTCATCTCTTCACCACGGTCAAACCTAGCGACACAACCAACGAAAAAGCAACACCTCCTGCTTTGGACGCACACAGGCAATGTCTACCAACAAAAAATCCTTCTCAACGCACCGAACGCACCCTGAGAGGCCTTCCCCGGGCACATCCCAAAAGGCAGAGCGAGCCTCCAGGCAGCGCTTTGCAAGGCCCAGGGCCAAGATCCCTTCTCCACTTGCACAAACCAGAGACAAATGACGCGCCGGTGCCCCCATCCCCACGCAGAATGACCCAACTCCTCTGCAGCTGCAAGGCAGCGAGGGAAAGGACCCAAAACGTGCTGTTTCTGCCCGGTTTTGAAACGGGGACCTTTCGCGTGTGAGGCGAAAGGGATGACCGCTACACTACAGAAACAGGGTGAGAAGGGGACCTTGCACCGTACCTGCAATCGGGGGAACCCCGTTTCCCTCACGGCGTGCTCCCAAACACAACAAACCCCTCGGAAAAAATCAACCCTCTCCCTTCTTCGTACCCCCACGACACAACACAAAAACACTTCACGGTTGACCACTTTCTCGCCTCATCCAGCACCGCCTTCGCGAGCATCACCCCGAAGCATGGACCTGCTCCGCTGCCTGCACGACGGTCGCACGCTCACTCGCTCGCTCGCACGTTTGCCTCACGCTCAAAAGCTCCGCGGATCAAAACCGCGCAGAAACAGACTCACAGTTTTCCAGAAAACACGAAAAAAAAACCCCCCACGAGCCACCTTATGGTGCTCTCCGATCCAGACACAGGACGCGTGTGCCACGATCAGGCATTTCACCTCAGTTGCTTTTGGGTTGGGTTCCTCCACGACAAAGCCCGAGGGAAAGAAAAGGGGCCGGCTCTCGTGGGGAATAGGAATGCCTTTTTTGCAAGAATCAGAGCATCTACGTGTATATTATACAATAGCTGGATTTCAACACGCCTAGATAGGCGTGCATCGTGGTATGGAAGAGAAGGTCTCACTGGGCTGCTATCCCTTCTCACCTTTTGGGTTCCCGGCCCTGCTGCCCTGCCTTTGGAAGCCGTGTTCTGCTGAAGGGCGTCAAAGAGGGAGAAAGCCACGAGGTGCTTCAAAACCACCCAAAAAAGGGCCCAAAGCACCGTGTTTCTGCCTGGTTTCGAACCAGGGACCTTTCGCGTGTGAGGCGAACGTGATAACCGCTACACTACAGAAACCTGAAAAGGCTCCCCTGGAGGCTCAGCTTTCGGGGAATTCACAAGGAAGCCTCTTCTCCTCCGTTCTAAGCATGAACAAGGATACGCCCCACATCCCTTTGCCCCTCTTATTGCGTTCTCATGACTGCTCTCGCTTTTCACTCCTCTTACCAGAACGACAAACACAAACCATCACCACTCTCCCTTTCACAACGCCCTACGGGACACCCTTCTTCGTCATCTCTTCACCACGGTCAAACCTAGCGACACAACCAACGAAAAAGCAACACCTCCTGCTTTGGACGCACACAGGCAATGTCTACCAACAAAAAATCCTTCTCAACGCACCGAACGCACCCTGAGAGGCCTTCCCCGGGCACATCCCAAAAGGCAGAGCGAGCCTCCAGGCAGCGCTTTGCAAGGCCCAGGGCCAAGATCCCTTCTCCACTTGCACAAACCAGAGACAAATGACGCGCCGGTGCCCCCATCCCCACGCAGAATGACCCAACTCCTCTGCAGCTGCAAGGCAGCGAGGGAAAGGACCCAAAACGTGCTGTTTCTGCCCGGTTTTGAAACGGGGACCTTTCGCGTGTGAGGCGAAAGGGATGACCGCTACACTACAGAAACAGGGTGAGAAGGGGACCTTGCACCGTACCTGCAATCGGGGGAACCCCGTTTCCCTCACGGCGTGCTCCCAAACACAACAAACCCCTCGGAAAAAATCAACCCTCTCCCTTCTTCGTACCCCCACGACACAACACAAAAACACTTCACGGTTGACCACTTTCTCGCCTCATCCAGCACCGCCTTCGCGAGCATCACCCCGAAGCATGGACCTGCTCCGCTGCCTGCACGACGGTCGCACGCTCACTCGCTCGCTCGCACGTTTGCCTCACGCTCAAAAGCTCCGCGGATCAAAACCGCGCAGAAACAGACTCACAGTTTTCCAGAAAACACGAAAAAAAAACCCCCCACGAGCCACCTTATGGTGCTCTCCGATCCAGACACAGGACGCGTGTGCCACGATCAGGCATTTCACCTCAGTTGCTTTTGGGTTGGGTTCCTCCACAACAAAGCCCGAGGGAAAGAAAAGGGGCCGGCTCTCGTGGGGAATAGGAATGCCTTTTTTGCAAGAATCAGAGCATCTACGTGTATATTATACAATAGCTGGATTTCAACACGCCTAGATAGGCGTGCATCGTGGTATGGAAGAGAAGGTCTCACTGGGCTGCTATCCCTTCTCACCTTTTGGGTTCCCGGCCCTGCTGCCCTGCCTTTGGAAGCCGTGTTCTGCTGAAGGGCGTCAAAGAGGGAGAAAGCCACGAGGTGCTTCAAAACCACCCAAAAAAGGGCCCAAAGCACCGTGTTTCTGCCTGGTTTCGAACCAGGGACCTTTCGCGTGTGAGGCGAACGTGATAACCGCTACACTACAGAAACCTGAAAAGGCTCCCCTGGAGGCTCAGCTTTCGGGGAATTCACAAGGAAGCCTCTTCTCCTCCGTTCTAAGCATGAACAAGGATACGCCCCACATCCCTTTGCCCCTCTTATTGCGTTCTCATGACTGCTCTCGCTTTTCACTCCTCTTACCAGAACGACAAACACAAACCATCACCACTCTCCCTTTCACAACGCCCTACGGGACACCCTTCTTCGTCACCTCTTCACCACGGTCAAACCTAGCGACACAACCAACGAAAAAGCAACACCTCCTGCTTTGGACGCACACAGGCAATGTCTACCAACAAAAAATCCTTCTCAACGCACCGAACGCACCCTGAGAGGCCTTCCCCGGGCACATCCCAAAAGGCAGAGCGAGCCTCCAGGCAGCGCTTTGCAAGGCCCAGGGCCAAGATCCCTTCTCCACTTGCACAGACCAGAGACAAATGACGCGCCGGTGCCCCCGCTCCCCACGCAGAATGACCCAACTCCTCTGCAGCTGCAAGGCAGCGAGGGAAAGGACCCAAAACGTGCTGTTTCTGCCCGGTTTTGAAATGGGGACCTTTCGCGTGTGAGGCAAAAGGGATAACCGCTACACTACAGAAACAGGGTGAGAAGGGGACCTTGCACCGTACCTGCAATCGGGGCAACCCCGTTTCCCTCACGGCGTGCTCCCAAACACAACAAACCCCTCGGAAAAAATCAACCCTCTCCCTTCTTCGTACCCCCACGCCACAACACAAAAACACTTCACGGTTGACCACTTTCTCGCCTCATCCAGCACCGCCTTCGCGAGCATCACCCCGAAGCATGGACCTGCTCCGCTGCCTGCACGACGGTCGCACGCTCACTCGCTCGCTCGCACGTTTGCCTCACGCTCAAAAGCTCCGCGGATCAAAACCGCGCAGAAACAGACTCACAGTTTTCCAGAAAACACGAAAAAAAAACCCCCCACGAGCCACCTTATGGTGCTCTCCGATCCAGACACAGGACGCGTGTGCCACGATCAGGCATTTCACCTCAGTTGCTTTTGGGTTGGGTTCCTCCACAACAAAGCCCGAGGGAAAGAAAAGGGGCCGGCTCTCGTGGGGAATAGGAATGCCTTTTTTGCAAGAATCAGAGCATCTACGTGTATATTATACAATAGCTGGATTTCAACACGCCTAGATAGGCGTGCATCGTGGTATGGAAGAGAAGGTCTCACTGGGCTGCTATCCCTTCTCACCTTTTGGGTTCCCGGCCCTGCTGCCCTGCCTTTGGAAGCCGTGTTCTGCTGAAGGGCGTCAAAGAGGGAGAAAGCCACGAGGTGCTTCAAAACCACCCAAAAAAGGGCCCAAAGCACCGTGTTTCTGCCTGGTTTCGAACCAGGGACCTTTCGCGTGTGAGGCGAACGTGATAACCGCTACACTACAGAAACCTGAAAAGGCTCCCCTGGAGGCTCAGCTTTCGGGGAATTCACAAGGAAGCCTCTTCTCCTCCGTTCTAAGCATGAACAAGGATACGCCCCACATCCCTTTGCCCCTCTTATTGCGTTCTCATGACTGCTCTCGCTTTTCACTCCTCTTACCAGAACGACAAACACAAACCATCACCACTCTCCCTTTCACAACGCCCTACGGGACACCCTTCTTCGTCACCTCTTCACCACGGTCAAACCTAGCGACACAACCAACGAAAAAGCAACACCTCCTGCTTTGGACGCACACAGGCAATGTCTACCAACAAAAAATCCTTCTCAACGCACCGAACGCACCCTGAGAGGCCTTCCCCGGGCACATCCCAAAAGGCAGAGCGAGCCTCCAGGCAGCGCTTTGCAAGGCCCAGGGCCAAGATCCCTTCTCCACTTGCACAAACCAGAGACAAATGATGCGCCGGTGCCCCCGTCCACACGCAGAATGACCCAACTCCTCTGCAGCTGCAAGGCAGCGAGGGAAAGGACCCAAAACGTGCTGTTTCTGCCCGGTTTTGAAACGGGGACCTTTCGCGTGTGAGGCGAAAGGGATGACCGCTACACTACAGAAACAGGGTGAGAAGGGGACCTTGCACCGTACCTGCAATCGGGGGAACCCCGTTTCCCTCACGGCGTGCTCCCAAACACAACAAACCCCTCGGAAAAAATCAACCCTCTCCCTTCTTCGTACCCCCACGACACAACACAAAAACACTTCACGGTTGACCACTTTCTCGCCTCATCCAGCACCGCCTTCGCGAGCATCACCCCGAAGCATGGACCTGCTCCGCTGCCTGCACGACGGTCGCACGCTCACTCGCTCGCTCGCACGTTTGCCTCACGCTCAAAAGCTCCGCGGATCAAAACCGCGCAGAAACAGACTCACAGTTTTCCAGAAAACACGAAAAAAAAAAACCCCCACGAGCCACCTTATGGTGCTCTCCGATCCAGACACAGGACGCGTGTGCCACGATCAGGCATTTCACCTCAGTTGCTTTTGGGTTGGGTTCCTCCACGACAAAGCCCGAGGGAAAGAAAAGGGGCCGGCTCTCGTGGGGAATAGGAATGCCTTTTTTGCAAGAATCAGAGCATCTACGTGTATATTATACAATAGCTGGATTTCAACACGCCTAGATAGGCGTGCATCGTGGTATGGAAGAGAAGGTCTCACTGGGCTGCTATCCCTTCTCACCTTTTGGGTTCCCGGCCCTGCTGCCCTGCCTTTGGAAGCCGTGTTCTGCTGAAGGGCGTCAAAGAGGGAGAAAGCCACGAGGTGCTTCAAAACCACCCAAAAAAGGGCCCAAAGCACCGTGTTTCTGCCTGGTTTCGAACCAGGGACCTTTCGCGTGTGAGGCGAACGTGATAACCGCTACACTACAGAAACCTGAAAAGGCTCCCCTGGAGGCTCAGCTTTCGGGGAATTCACAAGGAAGCCTCTTCTCCTCCGTTCTAAGCATGAACAAGGATACGCCCCACATCCCTTTGCCCCTCTTATTGCGTTCTCATGACTGCTCTCGCTTTTCACTCCTCTTACCAGAACGACAAACACAAACCATCACCACTCTCCCTTTCACAATGCCCTACGGGACACCCTTCTTCGTCATCTCTTCACCACGGTCAAACCTAGCGACACAACCAACGAAAAAGCAACACCTCCTGCTTTGGACGCACACAGGCAATGTCTACCAACAAAAAATCCTTCTCAACGCACCGAACGCACCCTGAGAGGCCTTCCCCGGGCACATCCCAAAAGGCAGAGCGAGCCTCCAGGCAGCGCTTTGCAAGGCCCAGGGCCAAGATCCCTTCTCCACTTGCACAGACCAGAGACAAATGACGCGCCGGTGCCCCCGCTCCCCACGCAGAATGACCCAACTCCTCTGCAGCTGCAAGGCAGCGAGGGAAAGGACCCAAAACGTGCTGTTTCTGCCCGGTTTTGAAATGGGGACCTTTCGCGTGTGAGGCAAAAGGGATAACCGCTACACTACAGAAACAGGGTGAGAAGGGGACCTTGCACCGTACCTGCAATCGGGGCAACCCCGTTTCCCTCACGGCGTGCTCCCAAACACAACAAACCCCTCGGAAAAAATCAACCCTCTCCCTTCTTCGTACCCCCACGCCACAACACAAAAACACTTCACGGTTGACCACTTTCTCGCCTCATCCAGCACCGCCTTCGCGAGCATCACCCCGAAGCATGGACCTGCTCCGCTGCCTGCACGACGGTCGCACGCTCACTCGCTCGCTCGCACGTTTGCCTCACGCTCAAAAGCTCCGCGGATCAAAACCGCGCAGAAACAGACTCACAGTTTTCCAGAAAACACGAAAAAAAAACCCCCCACGAGCCACCTTATGGTGCTCTCCGATCCAGACACAGGACGCGTGTGCCACGATCAGGCATTTCACCTCAGTTGCTTTTGGGTTGGGTTCCTCCACAACAAAGCCCGAGGGAAAGAAAAGGGGCCGGCTCTCGTGGGGAATAGGAATGCCTTTTTTGCAAGAATCAGAGCATCTACGTGTATATTATACAATAGCTGGATTTCAACACGCCTAGATAGGCGTGCATCGTGGTATGGAAGAGAAGGTCTCACTGGGCTGCTATCCCTTCTCACCTTTTGGGTTCCCGGCCCTGCTGCCCTGCCTTTGGAAGCCGTGTTCTGCTGAAGGGCGTCAAAGAGGGAGAAAGCCACGAGGTGCTTCAAAACCACCCAAAAAAGGGCCCAAAGCACCGTGTTTCTGCCTGGTTTCGAACCAGGGACCTTTCGCGTGTGAGGCGAACGTGATAACCGCTACACTACAGAAACCTGAAAAGGCTCCCCTGGAGGCTCAGCTTTCGGGGAATTCACAAGGAAGCCTCTTCTCCTCCGTTCTAAGCATGAACAAGGATACGCCCCACATCCCTTTGCCCCTCTTATTGCGTTCTCATGACTGCTCTCGCTTTTCACTCCTCTTACCAGAACGACAAACACAAACCATCACCACTCTCCCTTTCACAACGCCCTACGGGACACCCTTCTTCGTCACCTCTTCACCACGGTCAAACCTAGCGACACAACCAACGAAAAAGCAACACCTCCTGCTTTGGACGCACACAGGCAATGTCTACCAACAAAAAATCCTTCTCAACGCACCGAACGCACCGTGAGAGGCCTTCCCCGGGCACATCCCAAAAGGCAGAGCGAGCCTCCAGGCAGCGCTTTGCAAGGCCCAGGGCCAAGATCCCTTCTCCACTTGCACAAACCAGAGACAAATGACGCGCCGGTGCCCCCGCTCCCCACGCAGAATGACCCAACTCCTCTGCAGCTGCAAGGCAGCGAGGGAAAGGACCCAAAACGTGCTGTTTCTGCCCGGTTTTGAAACGGGGACCTTTCGCGTGTGAGGCAAAAGGGATAACCGCTACACTACAGAAACCTGTAATATAATGCGTGGGTGACCCACTCGTGATAGTGTGGACCCAAGTGTCCACCTCCTCTTTCTTCCAGCTCCTTTTTTAAGAAAATTCTCCTCAGATTTCTCATTATTATTAGAGAATGACTATTTTTTCAGCTGTCCACACTCGGGGTATGAGGAAGAAGAGTTTTTATGTGGGAGAGGGTGGGGAGCAGGGGACTGCTGCCAAGAGCTACATGCAGTGACGTTTTGCGGGACCCCTGAGGAAGAAAAATAACTACTTTGAAAGAATCTGCTGTTTTAATGAAGCACTTTCCCTGACCGGGAATCGAACCCGGGCCACGGCGGTGAAAGCGCCGGATCCTAGCCACTAGACCACCAGGGAGAGCCTGGATAGTTAAAAAGAAATGTTTTTAATTAAATTAGCTGCCTTTTTTTTTTTTTAAGAATTCAATTTGTTTTTAATTAATTTTGTTTTTTTTTATTAATTCAACGGTCTCTGAATTGAGAGGAAGACAACCAAGCAGCTCCTGTCGGGCTAATGGGAGGCAGCAACTTTGGGGGCTAAATGTGCAGAGAAAAAAGATGAGATTGGTAAAATTTAGGAAACAGGAGGTCCCTGGTGGTCTAGTGGCTAGGATTCGGCGCTTTCACCGCCGCGGCCCGGGTTCGATTCCCGGTCAGGGAAAACCACCTGAACCTTTTCTCAAATTAAGCTGAATTTATAAATTCCCTCTCATCTCTGCGGGATTTCTGCCTTTCTCTAGAAAATAACAGGCGATTCCAAAGCTGTGGAAGATTAGAGCAGTCAAGCTGTTTCTGTAAGATAATATTCCTATGGTCTGGCGGGACTGAATTTGGGAGAATATTTCCTCTGCTCCCCTTCCCCATATCAGGGGCCAGTTGGGGGACACAGATGCTTTAACGGATTCCTGCACATTTCTACCCAAAAAGGACATTTATCCCCAGTGCAGGGGACAGGAGTAGCGATGCCTCCATGCCAGGTTGAGACTCCAGGATGTGCTGAACCCGCTGCCCCACTTGTCACCGTGCCCCCAGGGAAAATAGTAATGCATAGACTAAAATCCCCACCTGCAACTTGTGCTGTAAATAGGTATTTTCGCAACCGCGGCCAGTCCGGAATTTGGAGGAATATTGCACAAAATTCATGAAAAAAGAGTAAAAATGGGACTATTTAGGCCTGTTTCTGCCCGGTTTCGAACCGGGGACCTTTCGCGTGTGAGGCGAACGTGATAACCACTACACTACAGAAACCCGCCGCGGCCCCTTTAAGGGCTCCCTCTGCCCTCACCTGCACCCCCATCCTTAACCCCTTTGGTACAGAAACATGCGTGGAAATAAAAAAGAGCTTTTCCACGGAATTCACGCAGAACGCGGCTTTCCTGCTGCTGCTGCTATTATTTATCCAAGCGGGAAGCGTTTCGTTGCGGCTCATCCCCGTCTTTCATTGCAGGACCAAAGAAAAATCGAATAAATCTGCATAAACGCCAAAATTGCATCGCAGGACCTGCGTGGGGAGATTTTTCAGCTTTTCGAAGAAATTCCCCTGCTGGGGTGTTTCGCCCCGCTCCCGTCCCGAGCACGGGCAGCAAAGAGGGGCTGAAACCACCAGAATCCCGCACTAAAATGGGGACAGAAAACGGTTTTTTGCAGAGCCCGGCTAGCTCAGTCGGTAGAGCATGAGACTCTTAATCTCAGGGTCGTGGGTTCGAGCCCCACGTTGGGCGCACAAACCTTTTTCCCCCACTCCTTCACGACTCAGCTGAAAATAATTCCCGACCTTTCAGTGCTTCCCGCTGAGAATCACCATAAAATCCCGAAAGAAAATTTAAAACTTTAAAAAAAAAAACAACAAAAAAAAAAAAAAAAACCACCTTAATTTTTTAGCATCGCTATATTCCCTTTTTTGGCCGATATGTGTCACCGTCAGGATGGCCGAGTGGTCTAAGGCGCCAGACTCAAGGCTCTGCCTTCACCCCCTGGGTATTCTGGTCTCCGTGTGGAGGCGTGGGTTCAAATCCCACTCCTGACAGGTGTCCGTTTTTGGGGCTCATTCCTACAAAAAAAAAAAAAAAAAATCTCATTTTCCCCTTTGCGCCGCTCTCTCCGGCTGAAACCACCCCAGCGCTGTGCGATTATATCGCGAAAATTGATTAAATTGGTGTTCTGTCCCACCGTGGAGCGGGAAGGGCGCGGAAGGGCTCGTTTTGCTTTTTTTACCGAATTTTCCCGAATTCAGGCTTTTTTTTTGGCACTTCTCGGTGGTGAAACCAGCTTGTTTTCTGGAGATCAGCCGAAGGGCCCCCCGAAATAAGGTGGGTTTTGGAGCAGCCCTTAGAGGAGGCGGTTTTGGAGGGTGTCGGAGCCCGGCACGGGCAGGGCAGGATGTGCAGGCAGGGTGCGGGCAGGGGCCCCCAGCACGGGCGTTTCTGTAGTGTAGTGGTTATCACGTTCGCCTCACACGCGAAAGGTCCCCGGTTCGAAACCGGGCAGAAACACTTCGTCATTCCTTTTCCTTCGCTTGTTTTGGTCTTTGTGTTTTGTTTGAGTTTTGTGTTTGGTGGGGGGTTCTTTTATTTATTTATATTCTTTTTTTTTTTTAAATACTACCTTTCCAATTTCTCCCGGCTTTTTGCAGGGTTTGTATAAATACTTCTGGCTGCTACCCATATTAAATAAAATTTCTAAATAGTAAACAACACCCATAAAAAGATAAATAACACCTATTGCCAAATAAAAAAGGTGAGGCCCGGCCGCAGCAAGCTGCTGAGTACCTTTGGGGACGCTGGGCTGCTGCTTTAGGTTGGCGGGGATATCCTGCTGAGGCAGGTGTGCACGCGTGGGAAGAAATAGGAACAAAAAGAGGAGATAAGGAATGTTTCTGGTTATAATATGAAAAGGGTTCCCCCCCAAAAAAAAAAAAAAAAAGAAAGAAAAAAAAAAAAGAAAGGGGTCTTGGAGCGGTGGAAAAAGCATCTTCCCTGACCGGGAATCGAACCCGGGCCGCGGCGGTGAGAGCGCCGAATCCTAACCACTAGACCACCAGGGAGACTACACACAAATCATCGCACACTGCCGGATCGCAGACAGGACCAATAATTGCATTTCCTTGACCTGTTTCCCCTTTATTTTCAGTCCTTTTCCCCTGTCCTCATCGCACCCTCCACCTCACCCCCTCATCACTGCAGCTCAAGCAGAAAGGTTGTCCCAGCAGCCAGCCCATGGCATTCCTTTAGGGAACGGCAGCATTTCCTGGCTGCCTGGAGATCAGATTTATCCACATCCAGGTGATTCTCATAGAGAAAGGACACCCCACGGCACGGCACAACAGCAAGGGCCACCTCTTGCTCCCCTTGCACACAGCTTGTTACTGGGAACCAGTTTGGACTTGCTCATCCTGGACGTGCTCTCCCTGGGGCACACCGCCTCACTGTTGCATGACGAGAAGCGTTGGCCATGCTCCTCACGCTGTGAATTCTCCTGCATATGCAAAGCGAACAAGCAGGGCTGTTCTCTGCATGCAAAAAATAATTAATTGTGGGGCGTGCGGCAGCTTCCAGAAGGGTTTTGCGTGCACCTGGGTGTGTGGAGGCCTGCGAGAACATCTTCAATCATCTGCTGCTACTTAGGGCCAAGCTCCTGAAATGCATTTTGGCTCCTAACTAGGACTTAAGGACTGAAACGCTTGGGATTTTAAGCAGAAGCACTATCATGTGATGCAGGAACGGTTATCGCTGACATAAGACCTTGCTCTGCCCAGCTGGGGATTTCACAGCGGTTCCTATTTGCTGCCCTTGAAGTGCCAGGACAAAATAACCACAAGACCAGGCTGCAAAGGAGGCCATTTCTTATTCTCATTTCCGTAGTTTGCATTTGGCAGCTGAGGTAAACCAAGCTTTTCAAACGATCGAAGGCGCATCTGTACAATCGGTTTGAATATCTGAAAACACTGACTCCATCCACTGGGAAATGCTCCCGTGAGCACCCTCCATCCCTCCTGGGTTCCTCCTTACCTCCCCAAATATCCATTAGGCAACAGCTCAGCCTGAGGCTCAGTAAGAGGTTCAAGCCAATTCTGCCTTGGGAAGGATTGATTTCTCTTGGTTTTAGGCATCTACAGGAGACATGTCCCCATGCCATCTAATCAATCTGGGCTCCCTCTGTAATCAGAGGAGAGAAGTAAATACTCCTACTTGTCGAGCCATTTCTAGATGAGATAAATTAAAATTTGCCACTGTTCTCCACTGACCCTGGAGGGACCGTAGCCCGAATAGCTGCATATGGAGAGGTGAGTCCTTACAACATCCAAAGGTGTGGACATCACACGGCACGAAGCATCAATCTCACACAAGCTTACACCAGGGATGCAGGTACTTCTGGTGATTTAAAGTACCCTTCCACCAGATCAGGTCTTGCCTATCTGGCTCTCGGATTAGATTATTACCACCTTGTCAGAGATTGCATAAATTTTGAAGCCCTCATGAAGTCCTCCAGGTTTTTGCGTTGTCGTCCACAGCATCTATGCTCAGTCAGCGCAGCTGAAAGCTCGGTGAGCCAAAAAAAGGGACCAGCAAACAGCAGGGATGCATGATCAGTCAGAGAGGGTAGAGGGAGAGAAACTGGGAACAGGCTCAGCGCGTGTTCGGCTCAGTTCTATCCCTGTCCTCTGACAGAGAGGTTTTGGAAGGGGTTTATGGATGTGGACGCACCAGGGCAGCATCGCCAGCAAAGCCACCCGATGACGGAGCAATGCAGTTTTTTGGGGGGCAGCAGAGCAGCCCCCCTCCTCTACAAGCTCTGAACCAACCGATGCTTCTTGGTGACATAAATGATTGGAAAAAGAGAATTTTCCATCCTGGACAGCTCATTCTTCATGCTCCCAAAAGCCATCTCTGGGGTGATGGGCCCCCATGGTCTCCCCAGACCCCAGCGAGTGAGACTTGAGTGGATACTGTCCCATGGGGGGGGTCAGGGGGAGAGCGTGAACTGGCACCCCCTCCCCAGGCAGAGCAGGGGGAGGATTTGCTCCCCTGCAAAGGATGTCGGGGGGTAGGTGAAGATTGGTGCCTCGTTATTGGAGTCGAAAAATGCCACTCGCCCCGCCTCGTAATCCAGGTAAATCCCAATCACTTTGGGGGCAGCAAGCAGGGAGATGGGGACGGTGGGAGAGGTGAGAGCTTGGTACTGGCTCCCACACTGCCCCACCGCCCAGATCCCCACCTTGGGGTTGACGCTGATCCGTCCCTTCCTCCTCACCGACTCCTTGGCCACCCCAACAGCCCAGGCTTCCCCATCGCCCACCTCCACCTCCCAGTAATGCCTCCCCGTGCTGAAACCCTCGCAGCCCAGGACGCAGCGAGACGAGTCGAAACGCTTGGGGTTGTCGGGTACGGGCTGGCGGGTGTCTTCCCATCTCACGCACTTGCGATCCTCGGATAGGACGAGCCGGGGATGCGCCGTCTCTGGATCCAGCGTCAGACTTACTGGGGACAGAGAGAAGATGAGCATCACAGGCACAGCTCAAGGGCATTAGGGTCAAGTTTTCCCCATCTTCCCCCAGTTTAACCTTGGGATGCTCCGGCTCCCGGTCCCTGTTTGCTGGAGCAGAGCAGGAACAGTTTTATGCCCACAAGCAAGATCAGAAGAGTAGAAAAGACGGCTGCATGAAGGGAGCTTGATCTACAGTAAAAGTAAGGCTTTGAAGAGCGGATATTTTTGCTGGGAGTCTCCAGGCCATCGAAAAGAGGAAAGAAAGCCTCAGGTGTCCCATGACTTTCCTTTTTTCAGATCCCATGTGGAAATATTTGCAATTTTCACCTTTGGTCTCATTCAGAGAGGTGATTTCCAAAGGTGATGCTGACCCTACGTGAGGTTCCAGAGCACCCCAACACTTACCATGCTCCCTGAGCTCTGCCAGGAGGCAAACCCGCCCTCTCTCATGTAGTCAACCAAAGTAATTGCTTCTTGCTATGCTAATATGGCTACAGCTCTGCAGGGCCTGTTGGAAGTATCTCTTCCGCATTTTACCAGGACTCCTCCTGCCTAGCTGAGATCTGCTGCAGACAGACCTAGCACGACCTCAAACCCTCTCCTCCCAGTTTCTCTGTACCTTGAAATTTCATCAGCGTCTCTTTGAGGGCAATATTTTTCTGAAGAAGACCAGTGGGTTTCTCCCCCAGCTCAGGCGATGTCTCTGCTGGCTTTTGGGCACCGTCCTTCTCAAGCCTGGAAAGAAAGAAGACCTTTCTAATAATACTTTCTTCACTCATAATTGTCATTATGCACTGGCCAATTTTCAACTGGGATTTCTTATAAAGAAATAAGTAATAGTAGGACTAGAGCGAAGGCTTGGTCCAAGGGCACTCATTAATGAGCTCCCAGAGAAGGGTTTGCTGACCCAGAGTACGTATTTATTTTGTTCCCAAACACCAGTGAAGAGTCCCCGGATGGTAAAGGCTTTCTGTCGTGACCAGTAGCACTCTACATCAAGGGAAATGCAGGCAATAAAAAATGCCTTTCCTTGCCCGCTTTTGTCTTTCCAATAACACACCTTCTCGATCCATGTCCAAAGAGGACACGAAGAGGTCTGTTACAGGGGTGGAAGTTCATAGCAGATTTACTTCCACCTGGATGCACTCCTTAGTGTCTAAACATCCGCATATTTTTAGCTGCTGGCTTGCTGTTTTTGACAGGCTCACAAGGGCAGGGAGTGAAAGCTCAGCCCTCCAGGAATAGGTAGATTTGGATGGACCATAGAGAAGAAGCTGTAGCAGAGCTGGAGGTACCATCATCCCATCTGATACCTTTCCCCAGTCTTCAGCATCCTACTTGGACCTTTTGCGGTGTCCTAGTTGCCTCCTATATGTCTACACAGTCCCTAGCATATGGGGATCGTAAGTGGCTAGGGTTTCGGAGTCCATCAGTGTCACCACCGTAGAGATAAACAACATTAACATCGCAAGAACACATGAAAGGAGCCGCAAACCTGCTCAAGATGTTTCTGCTGTCCTACAAGGGAAAGATGAAAGAAGAAGCATTAGGTCAGAGCAAAGTCAGCCTGATAGTAAACAACAAGCAGCTACCGCAGGGCTGTGGGGTGACCTCGGGCAACTCAAGGCACTGCTCTGTCTAAATTATGGGTCTAAAATGAGTCCCTTAATACTGATCTGCCTGCACAGTGTTTGCAGGTCTGCTGGGGAGTTAGGTAAGGTCACGGCAACATCACTTAATGAGCAGCTCGTTGTAGTTATCTGCCATCACCCACCACCTTTCATGTCCCTACTCTTCCAGTATGGGCGTTACTACTGCTAATGCACACCTCCGCTTCAGCATATTTGAATGGCTTAAACCAGGAGTTAACCAGAGCCTGGAGGTGGGCTCAGGTGATGGATTTGGATGGCTATCTAAAGAGGAGATGGGTGCCTGTTGTTTCTCCACTGCGTACGAAGGAATTTGGACAGTTGTTTTGGATGTAGACGTGTACGACCAGATGGATGAATCCCACACCCATGTAAATAGACAGTGATTTAAATAGACTGTGGTTGATTTAAAATATTCAAGTGGACAGTTGGGCCATGCTTGTGATCACTGAAGAAAATAATTTAAAAAAAAAAAATAAAAGCTTTGAAAGATACATTTTAAAAGGAGTATTTAGAATTAATTTGACTCCTGGACTGGTGAGATCAGTAGTGTTCAAGGCCAACAGTCTTCAGAGGGGCCTGAGGTCTCACCTGCAGGAATTCACACGCTGGCTGTTGACACTTCTCCTCCAGTTCACGGATCTGCTCGCCAATGGAGGAGATCTCCTCCAAGAGCCTGTTGATGTTCTCCTCCTGTCTCTTCATGATCTCCTGGTCCAGCTTTGCCAGCTGGTCCAAGAGGACACGTTCCTGTCCCTCCACAAACTGGTGCAGCTCCTTGACTTCAGACACAACCTTCTGCCTCTCCATTTCCACTCGTTCCTGCAACGAGAACCGACGCACGCAAGGGAGAGGCGGGGCTGGGGACTGAAATGGTCAAGAAAAATTGCAACAGAGCTGATTTAACATGATGGCTTATAACACAGCCATAAATTCCAGTGCCTGTTGCAGAGCAGAGGAATAATTAAGACAAATTTTTTTGTCCTTTCTAGGCTGAAGTTGCTGGCAAAGAACATTTCCCATGGACTGTAATCTTTGTGCCCAAAATGCTCCAGACCTTTGAACAACAAGGGAAGATACAAAACAAAACCATAAACAGATTAGTCAGCGGGAGGGGTCAAGGAAAGGGAAAACAAGGCAAGAAAGAAAGAAGCAATCGAGTGATTCCCATTTTCTGTATGTATTAACAGGGGGAATCTGGGAACGTGCCCCACTTATGAGCAAACCGAGGAAGAAAAAGATCAGCAACAACCTGGCAAAATCTAACACATGCTCCCAGCCTGCTAAGATGTACAAGGAGCAGGAGACATGGGAAAAATGGGAGGGTCTTTTAATCTACGATGGGGACAGGCTGTCACCGCTGCCCAGACCTTATTGCAACGGAGAGGAGGTTCCCGTACATGTGCAAGGGACCATGGAGATGTGATCTTTGGCCATGGCACATCTCATGTCTCCACATCCATCACCATGGCCAGAGGGACAACCAACAGGAAAGGGAGAAAACCATCGCCACCCAGGGATAGATACTTACGAGGAAGCCCAGGCTTTTCTCTTCCTCGGCCATTTTCAGCCCCAGCAGCTTTTCTCTCCTGTCTTTCAGGGCTTGCACGTGAGCCTGGAATTTCTCCTGAGTGGAGAAGAAACACCTTGTTGGTGCATTTTCTTCCTGGAGCTGGTCTATCCCTCTACCCTCATCCCACCTATCCACGTTTATCTCCTACAAACTCGGAATCTTCCCCGCTTAATAACACGATAGTCTGGCTCTGGGAATTCATAAACCCTGATTTCTGTGAGAGTAGGGCAGCCAGAACTGGTTGCTTTCTCCAACAACCAGGGTGAAATTCATGGCATAGATTGGAAAAGACTCAGGCAAAGGACAAAATTGGCAGAGAAGGAGCTTTAAATGACTGGGGAGACCCTGCTGGCATCTGCTCAGGTTCAGCCTGTGCTCAGTGCTGACCCAAAACTTATAAGCTCAGGCTGTTTGCTCAGTTCAGCTGTCAAGGAATGAGCTTTTGGTCACAATCTTGAAGCCTGGATGGGACTTTCAAGCTATTTCATGCCGGGGGACCATACCCTCCATCACCTTTGTGCAGAGAGACTGGGGCTATATCACACATCTGCAGTGAGAGTAAATTTTTCTTCCCACCTTCAGCAAAATCAGTTTTCACAACAACCAGCACACACACACAGTGAAACTGGAGCCCAGACCATTGACATATTGGAAAAACCCAACCCTGCCTTGCACACAAGAGCCATAAGACCAGATTCTGTCCCGTACATCCACGTGCAGCGTCTCCTGCACCCCAAATGTCAGCATAGCTCACCCTGCTTTGACCAGGAGGTTGGGTTAGGTGATCTCCTGGGCTCCTTTCCAGCATGATTTATATAAGGACACCATGATGATATGGAAAGGACAGCTTCAAGACAGTTGGGGTGACCAGCAACGTAAGCAAGGGGGAGCACAGAGCAGGCAGAGTAGGGGTGGCTGTAATCCAATGCTCATGCCACTATGCAGAAAGCAGATTGAAAGGGCTAGAAATCCAGATGTCTGCAAGCAGAGCAACCCACAGGGCAGCCCTCTGACCCAGTCCCCTCCTCCTCCCTCATCCCCACGCCACGGACGGACACGTCCCACCTTGTGCTCCTCCGCAGCCTCCTCGATGGGGACCACGGCATGGACCCGGTGAGCCTGGGACTCTCTGCAAACCAGGCAGATGGGGGTCTGATCCTCCTCGCAGAAGAGTTTCAGAGCTTCCTGGTGCTTCTCGCACAGCCTCTCCCCCCCGGCCCCTCCTTTGGCCGCCTGCAAGCTCAGCCGCTTGGCTATCTCAATGATTTTTGCCAGCTCCCGGTTGGGTCTCAGGTTTCTCTGCGGGGCCGTCTCTTTGCACTGCGGGCAGGCAAAATTCTCCTCAGCTTCCTCCCAGCAACGGGTGATGCACGCCCGGCAGAAGTTGTGACCGCAATGGATGGAGACGGGGTCTTGGAAGAAACCCAGGCAGATGGAGCAGGAGGCTTCGTCGCGGAAACTTTCGGCAGGGCTGTCTGCAGCCATGGTCTTGGCGGCAAGGATGACGGGGCAGCTTTCGTTTTCCGCCCTGGCTGGTCTTGCCCGTTGGCTGCTCCCCTTCCTGCAGGTGTCTCGGGCCCTGAGGGCGGTGAAAGCGAGCGGCAAAGGAGTTTTGCTGCTGAGATGCACCAAGTTTTCTCCAGGTTGCAACCACTGCCGAGCAAAATGCTACGCTGAGCAGCTGCAGAGGGGAAGGGAGAATGCCCCTTTCCCCAGGGACCCCAGTCGGTTGAAAAGAGATTAAATGGAAAATAAACATCCTTCATAGTTTGTTAGAGACCCACCTGCAGCTTCTGTATGACACCCCCTCCCCGAAAAAATACCCAGGCAAATGGAGGGGTAGCCCCTGCTCCAAGCCTCCCCATGGGGTCTGGCACCCAAAAACCATCCTGGTTTCATTGCTCATTAATAAATGCACTTTCAAATTATTAATTGAAGGGCACAGGCATGAGGATAGAGCTTAAGCAAGTCCCTTGCCACAGATAAGTCTCCCTTCTTCAAGTTAAACCACCGAGACACATCCTTCGCTGCTCATCTCAGCTCTTTATTATTTATCATACCTAACTGCCAGCTTTGCCGCCATCCTGTCAGCGTCCTCATTTCTGCGTGTGTACGTGCAGCTATAAATACTTTTATTGTTGCTTTCGATTCTCCTTTTAAACACGATGCCATTACTTTCATGGTTCAGGGCTGAGCCTGGAGTCAAGCAGCAGCCAATTATCACTCACCCTCTTATCTTTAGTTTTCCTTTTCTTCCAGGCTTGCCTGCAATTAAGGAAAGGAGGGGATTTTCTTCCACCCTGTAAATGAAATATCTCCACAACCGGCCGTACCCCTCCCTCAATCTGCTCAGAAATGGGTTCTCCTTCACCCAAGATCGCACCGCACTGCAGGAGAGCTTCCTTCAGCCCTCAGCCACAATGTTTTGGGGAAAAAGGGTGATATTTCAGGAATGACCTTCCAGCAATGGAAATCTCCCCTCCCACGGCTGCTTTTCTATTTGCAATGTCACTTTACTCCAGCTGCACTGACCTTGCACGGTCTGTTGGGTGCCTGCCTGCATAAACGTGCCCGCCCCTGCTTTTTGTGCATCACTTCTTAAAAGCCTCAGCAGCCCTGGTTTTCTTGCAAAGCCCCTCGCCTCAGGCTGTAGCAAGAAGCCCCCAAATCCACCGAGACCTCATCCCAAATTGGGTTTCATAACACCAAAGTAGCAAATATCTTCCTCTCCTCCCCTCCATCCCTCTGCGGCTCTCCTGAAGGGACAGCAATGTCGTTCTTCTTTCTCTTAGACAAGAAACCCCCAATTCACTCAATCCCATGGACCTGTGGCATGTGGAAGAGCCGCTCGCTGTCCGAAGCCCTTTGTGCGCTAAAGCAAAGGGGGCTTTGTCTGTATGGGGCTGAGGCTGAGTGACAAAGCGACACGTTTTCCGAGAACGGCGGTAAATAACGCATCTGCGGTTATTTGTTTGCAAGTGGTTTTGGGGGTCATGATTTTCCGGTGCAGCACTCTGCACACGCCAACGCTCAGACTGAAACCTGTGGTACGGTTTCACACTCAGGACACTTTTCTTTTTTTGTTAGTCTGGGGTTAAGGGTTGATTTAGTGGGGAATGAAACGTGCAGGGAGACTGGTGTTGGGATGGATACCCCTGAGGGACTGCTTGACTTTGACTTTTGCATTTAGGACATTGCTTTCTCTCCTGCTCTTCTTCCTGCTGTCCCACAAGCGCTGGCAGCATCATCACCTCTGCCCCAGCACCAAAAGCTGCATTTCCTCCTCAATAACCTACATGAGTCACATAATCACAGTAATATCCCAGCAATCACCTGCAGCTGCTTTGCTCTTTGCTGTGCCTCTTTTGGGCTTGATATGCCTGGAAAAGCATCTAGGCTTCTCCAAACCCAGCAATGCCAGTTGATTTTGCCAAGCCCTGGGGGCACTGGTGAGCATTAACAGCCCAAAGCAGCTCCACTTGGGACCCCCCACCCCTTGCCCATGGACAAGGGGCTCTATTTAAGCTCAGTCCTGGGGTGTGGTTCTTTTGCAAGCTGCCTTGGAGGAGAACCTATGTGTGGCTGTGGACCTTCATGATTCATTACTGCAGTGCCCTCAGTAAGAGAATTTTACCCCCTGATAAAATTCAGCAGAGGTTTGATGCTGCCCCTCCCAGGGTGGGGAAATATGGGTGTTGCAGGGGTGTTTGATCTCATCATTGATGTGTGGGAGATCTGGGTGAGGGATGTGCATGCTAAGGGAGAGACTGAGAAGTGGGCAAAGCATGGCTTGCCATGTCTGGATGATGCTGAACTTGATCTTAAATAGCAGCAAGTCATAGAGAAGGGAACTGTGGGGTACTTAAGTGTATCCCTCCCCTTCAATATCAAACCTAAACCCTAGGGCAAAACTCACTAAAGGCTTGATTTGACTTTGCAGATAATCTGGCTCAGCTCCTAAAGGTGGGTTTGGTGTGGTTTTTTACAACTAAAGCTTTACATTACAGCTGTCTCTGCAGTAAACTGGGTTGGGCATGAGACAGATTAAAAATAATGACACCCGTCTCCAAACGAGCCCTTAATTGGCTGTGTGTAAACCACAGGGACTATTAGTGAGTGTGGTCTCAAGAGGGAGCTGGAGGCTCTATTTTGAAGGTGAAGACATTTGTTCAATGCCTCTGTGCAAGAGGAAAATTAGTAATCAAAGGGTTTTTTTGTGAGATTCTGCCTAATTGCTTCAAGGCATTGGTACGGGGCTGGGGGCAACCACAATTAACCATCAGGCGCAAACCACCCTGCCCCAGTTTTCTCCTTTCTTCACATTGTGTGTTTTTTGCTCCTGCCTCCTTTTCCTGCCGTTTCAGGGTTAAATCTAAATACAGACCAGGGAAAGCGGTGCTTTGTCCAGGAGATCTTGCTTTCAGGGGATCAGCCAGATGAGGGAACTGTTTGGGCTGAAAAATAGGTCCATTGGGAAAGGAATTATTTTTTTCCTCCTGGTTGATGTCTGACTGTGAAGAGGTGGAGAAGGCAGGATGGTGATGGCCAAAGCTACAGACAGGTCAGTTCAAAAGGATGGTTCAAATGCTAAAGAGGATAAAAGCCTCCCCTGGTGCAGACAAGACTTTCTCGAGGAGGGATGTAAGGACTAAGTGTTGTTCTTCCCAACAGGGAGCAGGGGGATGAGGCAGCTCTTGGCTGGGGCATCCAGCTGCTTTTGTGCTGGAAATGGGATCCCTGGGGTGCTGGCGTCTCTCAGTACCTGGAGAAATACCATGCTAATCAGCCAGGACTTGAGAATTGATCCTGATTTGCAATGCAGTTTAATGCCTGAAGCTGGGGGGAGGGAAGATTTGACTGCGGGTGGGGCGGGCTGCAAATTTTCCAGGATCAGAGGGAGCTGGAGAGGGTCCCATTTCCCACCTCCCTTTCCTGCTTCCCCCCCACCCTGCCTTGGGCTCTGTTTGCTGCAGAGGCAGAACCGATGCTGGCCCCACATGTGCCAGCGGCATTGATTTGCTGCCGAGGGGGGGATCAGACCCTCTCCCCATCCTGGGACCCTTCTCCCACTCCACATGGGTGCCCCTCAGCCCCCACTTCTGGCTTCATTCCTCCTCCTTCACCCTCCCTGCAATATGCAACCTCCTTCCCAAGCTGCCTTTAGCCTCACCTTTTCCATGGATGCTCTTCCCCATCTTTTCCATGCCAAGCCCCCTCCCCAAATCCTCTTTGCCCCTATGCCTTCCAGGTTGTGGGTCTCGCCCTCAGACTCGGCAGGGCTCCCTTTCCCCACCCTTCCTCCCTGCCAGTCTGTGGGTACCAGGAACCGGTACGGACTGCAAGTACCAACCGTTTGGGGTATGGCGACCACCCTGGGGGATGCAACCAGAAGGACTTTGGCCATCACCCGCTCTCTGCCTTCCCACCCAGGCTCAGCTCTGGCTCTGCCCACCCTGGGGGCGGCAGGAAGGGAAACGCCTTTCCCTTGCTCGGAGGAAAATGAAAGCGACCAAAGTCTTGCAGCTCACATCAGGGGCCCCATGGCTGCACCGAACCTCACTGCAGAGCTCCCCAGCGAAGCCCTCTGCCCCATCTGCCTGGAGTACTTCCGAGACCCCGTCTCCATCCACTGCGGTCACAACTTCTGCCGGGCATGCATCACCCGCTGCTGGGAGTGGACCACGGTGAATTTCTCCTGCCCGCAGTGCCGGGAGACAGCACCAGAGAGAAACTTAAGGCCCAGCCGAGAGCTGGCGCGGGTGCTCGAAATAGCCAAGAGGTTGAGTTTGCAGGCGGCCAGAGGGGAGACGGTTGATGAGGAAGGATGCAAGAGGCACCGGGAACCTCTGAAGGTCTTCTGCAAGGATGATGAAACCTTCATCTGCATGATCTGTCGGGAGTCCCGAGTGCACCGGTCTCATACGATACTTCCTGTGCAGGATGCTGTCCAGGAATATAAGGTAAAGGGGATTTTTTCCATCTAGGTGTGCACTAGGAGCCAGACTAGCACCATCAGGGCTTGATGTTCCCCTCGCAGCACATTACCATCAGGCTGTGAAACATCTTGCCCCTACCCAGGGCAATAGGCTGGGGGCAGAGATGATGTCCCCCTGGGTGTTTGCCTCTGCTGTTCCCCCAGAGCAAACTGACCCGTTTCAAAATGACAGTGTAGAGCACGCACCAGTGCTTCTGCTGTCTCAGTTCTCATCTGAGAACCTGATGCTCGGTGGCTGAAGGGGCAAGGTCTTAATCCCCTCTTCCTCGCTGCAAAATTCAAGTCTTTGTCCAGCTCTAGTGCTTACCGGACACCTGCTGATCCCAAGATGCTCTCTAAACCAGCAGGAACACGGTCCAATAAAAATAGGGATGTTTTCTTGCTGCATCAGTGAGTTAAATCAGCTCGGAGAAAGGATCTGATGCAGTCAAGAGCTGGTGTGGAAAGTTTTTTCCACTGGGGCATTTATTTCCATTTAAAGCATTCCAGGGTCTTAAGCTCAGGATCCAGAAGGACACAAGAAGCAGCTCCGGAGCTGACCACAGTGCAATCCCCTCCCCAGAGTATTTTTTTTTAGGTTGTTTCGATCTCCAGAGACATGGCGTCTTTATTTTTTTTTTTTCTTTCCTCAGGGACAAATCCAGGCTCATCTGCAAGCCCTGAAGGAAGACAGAGACAAACTCCTGGGGTTTCGAGAGGCTGAAATGAGGAGAAGCTGGGAGTACTTGGTAAATGCTTTTATGAGGAGGAGTTGGGGGTCTGGATGTCTCCCTTTGCCTTTAGATGTAATGCCATGTGGGTCATCATCCTGTGCTGCCTTGGGGCTGGGGTCCCTCTCCAGGTACCAAACCAAACGCTGCCTGACTTTTCTCTGCATTGTAGGAAAAAAATAACAGGCAGAGCCTGGAGCCCTGCTAGGGACTCAATTGCTGAATGCAAAGCTATATATAAAAAAGGATATAGGATGCTCGAGGCACTGACTCTTTCTAGGTGTGCAGTCGCTGGCACGCGTGGGACTTTGGTGCATCCTCCTCCACCCTACTCTTCCCTTCTTGTGTCCCCTCCTTGCAGGAGAAGACCGAAGCTGAGCGGCAGAGTGTTTTCTCCAAGTTCGAAGGGTTGCGCCTTTTCCTGGAGGACCATGCCCATCATCTGCTGGCTCAGTTGGGGGACCTGGAGAAGGACATTGAGAAAATGCAGGAAGAAAACATCACCAGTCTGACAAAGGAGATCTCTCGTCTGGATACCTTGATCCAGGAGATGGAGGAGAAGTGCCAGCAACCAGCAAGCAAATTTCTGCAGGTGAAGGAGAAGGGAATGGAGCCAGGTTATCACCACCTGGCTCTGGGCTATTTTCTGGCTCTGGGTATTGCCCCATCATGCTGCCGAACCCAGGCTGTGCTCAGCTCCAAAGCCACATCCATGCTGCTGAGGTTTCAGTAGAGGTTTTGCTGCCAAGACCCATTCACTGAGTTTCCTCTTCCCTCTCTCCCTTCCAGGACGTCAGAGGCACCTTGAGCAGGTATGGGGCTTCCTGAGCTTCTCCTTCCACCCCAGGCTGGGGAGGGAGGCTGGACCTTGTGTTTGACGGGACAGGTACAGGAAAGCCCTTACAAAACCTCACCCAGAAGTCAAATATTTGGCTTTGTTGACAGAGACGCTGAGCAAAGGTGTCTTTACCCATCACTGAATGTGCAGCAGGTTTATTGAAGCCTGCACCAGCTCCTCTGAGCTGTGGGTGTGCACAAAAGGTTTCTTGGTTTCTCTCTGAGAAGACGCATCCTCACCTCTTCGTTCTGTCCTCTTTCTCTAGGTTTGAAAAGGAAAATTTCCAGCAGCCCCCATTGCTTCTTCCAGAGCTGGAAAAGAAAATCAGTCACTTCAGGGAGAAAAATATTGCTATAGAGGAGACTCTGAGGAGCTTCCAAGGTATTGAGTGTGGGCTGGGAAGACGGAGCAATACCTGTGCAAGCATGAATTATATTTACTTAGAGTATAAATTATATTTTGTTGCAATTATATATGTGGTCTTGGCGTTGCAGAACAACGTCTCTGTTTTCATGTTCACTCTGGTGCCTCGTGTTATATCAGACAATGTCTCTTCTCCCCTCTTTAGACATCCTGATGTTTGAGCTGCCTGAAAAGAGTAAGTCAACATCTTCTGGAGGTGAGGGAGTGGGAAGGACCAAGGGAAGGCTGAGCCCAACATGGGTTGGGCCATGAGATGGGGGGTCATCTGGGGAAGATGTTGCCATGTCTGAGCAAAACAATGAAAGGAGGGGGGGTGTGGTCAAAAACACCATAAGGAGCCAGGGAATCCTTACCATAAGATGTCGATGGATTCCTTTATTTCAGTGGAGCTGCTAAGTATTTTTGACACAAAAAAAAGATAGGGGTCATCTTCTCATCTGCCTTGGGACTTGTTCTCTTTCTCCCTGGGGAATCTTCTTCTGATGCTTGCCTGGGTCCTGTGGGATGGGGAAAGCAACCAATTCTGCCCGTGCAGCAAAGGCAGAGCATCCCAAGCAACGGGATGGATGGTGCTGCAGGACCTCCCCGCTCAGCGCCAGCAACGAGACACAACATGAGGCCATGGGAAATCGTTTGGTTTCCTTTGATGCTCTGCTCTCTGCCCCTTGCAGTGCAGGTGACCCTGGATCCATCCACGGCTCACCCCCAGCTCATTGTGTCGGAGGACAGGAGGAGCGTGAGGTGGGAAGATGCCCAGCAGGACCCGTCTGCTGAGGGGTTTGGCACTGAGCCCTGTGTGCTGGCCTGCGAGGGCATCACCTCGGGGAGATGCTGCTGGGAGGTGGAGGTGGCACCCAAAGGCTCCTGGGCTGTGGGGGTGGCCAGGGAGTCCCTGAGGAGGAGGGCAGAGACTGCTGTGAGTCCTGAGATGGAGCTCTGGTCTATGGGTCTCTGTGATGGTCAGTTTTGGGCTCTCACCTCCCTTGAGCGTATCCCGCTATACCAGATCCAGGTCCCCAGAAGGGTCCGGGTCTCCCTGGACTATGAAAAGGGTCAGGTGGCATTTTTTGATGCCGATAAGAGGGCCTTGATATTCACTTTCCCAGCAGCTTCATTTAAAGGGGAGAGTATTCATCCCTGGTTCCTGGTGTGGAGCGAGGGGTCCCAGATCACGTTGTCTCCCTGAAGCTCTCACAAGTGGGACAAGTTTTATGTCCCAAACATCCTTATTTCCAGCACTTTGGAGGACTTCTGTCTACTAAAGTCCTAGTTGGCCTTTCTGGCCTCTCTTTCCATCCTCAGTGATGCCAAAGGGTTGAGCATTTCTGTGGGCCGATGTCCCAAATGGTCATCCCCAAATTGGGGCATCAGTGGCTGACAGATGGAGCCATGTCTGCCCCACAGCACCCTGCACCACCTTGACTGTTTCTCCAGTCTTATGGTTTTAGATGAAGTAAAGATTTACATACTGTGATGTTCTTTGCCTGGTTATTTGCTGCTTCGAGATGTCAGGTTCAAGGTGGGGAGCTGGAGTTTTGGTTAACTAAATCCCACTCCTGACATTGGCACAAAGCCTGTGAGTTGGCTGTACCAGCACCCAGAAATGTTCACAAGCCCCAGGCAGGTGGCCTAGGGACATCCCTGGAAGCCATGTGCCACGCTGCTCTCCTGTCTGCTGGTAGTCCCAGCCAGGGGGAAAAACACAGAGGAGAAAATAACGTAATTTTTTTATTATTAATGATCTACATCATGGAGGTTTCAAATATTACATTTTGGAGAAGAGGAAACAGTTGAGGCTCAGGAGCTTTGCCACGTGCAAGCTTTCCACCAGCAAAGATACTGCATTGGTAAGACTCCGTGTTGCAGCGCTGAAGGCTGGGATAAGCCTCATCTGACATCAGAAACTCACAGCGCAGATCCTTTATAAGGGAGAAACTTTGGTTTAGGGCAATTGCACCCCTTGGGAGGTTGCGGGGAGGAGGAGGTGACGTTTGGACCCCTTTGTTTGGAGGTGACCAGCTCAGATGGGGATATCTATACTTAATCAGGCAAACCTTTCTACTACTGTCATTGAATTTTTCCCCTTTTCCCACTATTTCCCATTCCTATGCCCCAGGGTCGCCTTTCCAGAGCTTTTCCCCTCTCTTGGCCTCGTTTTTCTCAGGCTTATCTCTTCTCCCTGCACATCAAGCCCCCGGTTTCATGGGGAAGAAGGAAACACAAAAGCCAAAGTCCCCATTTCTTCTGTTCCCTGTGGCCCCAACATGTGGTTGTCCCCTGAGGTTGTAGAAAGTGGGAGGGATGCTGCTGTCCATGTCTCAGGGACACAGCCTGAGCTGGGACCTGGCCCCCACCACCCAGAGCCATGGGTGGATCCTCTCACCAGTGAAGGAGGCACGGGAAAAAATGAACATGAGTCCCCCCTCATCCGCGTCAAAGAATGCCACCGTCCCTCCAGTGTAGTCCAGGTGGACGCTGACCCGCCGGGGCACCCAACGGAGGGGTAGGAGGGTCACCTTGCGGGTGGTGAGCGCCCGAACTTGTCCCCCCCACTTCTCCACCCCCCAGATCCCTCCTTGAGGGCAGAGACTGAGATGCCCTTTCCGACGGATGGACTCGCGGGCCACCCCCACAGCCCAATCCCCGCCGTCCCCCACCTCCACCTCCCAGCAATGCCGGCCCGCCGCAAAGCCCTGGCATCCCAGCACGAAGGGCCAGTAGTCAAATCGCTCCGGGTTATCAGGCAGGTCCCGTCGTCCTTCCCCACGTCTCACGCTCTTACAGTCTTCAGAGAGGATGAGGTCGGGGTGAGCTGTGTCGGGGTCCAGGGTCACGATGGCTGTGGGGTGGGGGACAGGGGTGTCAGAAGCAAGACTGAGCATCCCAGGGATGTGGGGATCTTGCAGGGGGCCAGCAGGACCCAGGCTGGCATCCAAGGGGCAAAAGCATCCCCAAGACAGAAACAGCCCAAGAAGGGGAAGGGTGCTGTACATGAAGCAGAAAAGCTGGTTTTAACCCCCAAAAAAAACCCAAAGGAAAAGGTGTACAGTAATAACAACAGACTCATGCAGAAATCCCTGCAGATTTTAGGCTACGTTGGGTCAAAAACGCTGAGGGGAGAAAAAAAAAAAAATGAAGGAAAGCGATACGTGGGATGTAGACCAGCAAAGTCTCGAGAAGGTTGTCTCCTACAGCAAGCGTCAACCACAGGGCAAGACCAGTCTGGTTCGGCTGAGCATGCGATTGAAAAAAATATAAAGCTAAAACCTGAAGACAAGGCAATGAATTGGGTCAATTCGTTTCCGTATTTGTTTCATGGAAATAGTTAGGTTTCAAGGCAAGGGCTCTGCCCTGGGGTGAGTTTTCCTCCAGCGTTACACTCAGGCTCCAGCTGCAGGGCTGAGAAAACTTGTTGGGTTGCCCTAATTTTCGTATTCTTCCTTCAGCATCTATTTTTGGCCACTTTGGGCTAGGTGCACCTTCATCTAACACGTACGGCTGCTCTTGCGTTCTCACTCTCAGCAGAAGCCAATTTTGGGAAAGGCTGGGCTGGAGGGGGAGCAAAGCCAGAAAACAGCCCATCCTTCATCCGTGAGCATCTTTCAGGAATCAGGGCAAAACATGCATTAAGACTTTACACTGTCTTAATTGACAGTGATAAATGAGGCATTAAGTGGGTATCAGATTGCCATTTCTTCTGACCAGGAAAAGCCCTTTGCTTTTCCTCTCCTCCGTCTCAGGGTTTCTCTCTGCAGTATTTCTGTTCCCAAAGTATATCCAGAATGAGCTAAGGGCAGCTCAGCCCTCCAAGCTCTCCCCAAAATATGGCTAGCCTATTTTTTTCTCCTCCTCAAGCCCTTCTCAGTACCTTGTAGCTTCTTCAGAGTTTCCTTCAGAGCACTGTTCCTCCATGAGAAATGACAGACTCTCTCTTCTGGCTCCGGAGAAACATTCTCTGGCAGCTGGAAAGACACTTTCCCACACCTGAGGGGAAAAAAAAAACAAAAACAAAAACAAACCACACTTTTCGGAGTGATTGTCATCGTTTCAGGAAATCTGATGACACCAGAAATGAGGTGAAGGTATTGCTAGAACGTTGCCTTTTTAATGCCACCCCCTTGGCAACCCAAACCTCAAGGAAAGTAAAGGCCAAATTTCCCTGTTGGATAAATCTTTGGTTTTTAATTTTATTTTTTCTGTAGACCATGAGAAAGGTCCAGCTTGAGAGGACTGGGCTAGAGAAAAGAGCCAAGACCTTGCAGTAAAATTAAAGCCAGCCTTTAATTGTGGAGATCATTTTGAGACTAAAGCTCCTTTGATTAGCACATCCCCAGAAATGATCGAGAGAAGAGACAAGCGTGTAGCGGTGGTACCCAAAACACCCTTCCAGACTCTTGCAATTTCTCTGAAGCAGAGGTGTATTCAGCAGCCATCGATGAGTTTTCTCCTCCATGGTCATCGCTCTTTGAAAAGCTCATGAAACAGCCTTTCAGAGGGGCCACGTACCTGCTGACGGTGCTTTTCACATCCTAGGGAAAGACGAGAGGAAGAGAAAATGAAGGTCAGCCTGAGTTTTTCTCCTTAAATCACAGCAATGCTGAATTCTTCAGCTGGGGATGGACCTCTTGGATCTCTGCTCCAACCCTCTGCTCAGGGCTGCATCCAGGCAAGGTCTGAATATGCGCAGGGATGGAGATGCCCGCATCTCGAGGGACCCTGAACCAGGGAGGCACCACGCTCATAAAGAAAGCATTTTTTTCCCCTAATCTAGAAAAAATTTCTCTTGCTGTAACCTGTGCTAGTTGCCTCTCATCTTTTCACTGGACACCTCTGAGACACTGGCTCTATCTGCTACATAATCCCATTAAACCATTACAGATTACCAGTGCCCCCAGCACCACTAATAGACATTAATGGCCCTGATCAGCCCCACCTGAGAACCCACCCACCCCCTGTCCATGGTCCAGGGGCTCTATTTAAGCTCAATCCTCAGGTATTTAGTTCTTTTGCAAGATGTCTTGGAGGAGCATGGCCATGGACCCTGCTGATCCACCCCGCAGGCCGCCTTCCAAGCTTGCCCCCAGCCCTGCCTCCTGCCCATGGACCTACCTGATGCTCTGGGCTGCCCCCAGCTGCTCCCCTCTCTCAGGTACCACAAAGTTGGGGTGAAGGCTGGTGGTGTTCAGCTCCCCATCCCATGGGGAACCACCAGCCCTCACCATTCCCTGCCACAGACAGTGATTTGATCCCTCCCCCCTTTTTTTTTTTCCATCTTTCCAGGCTGCAAATCTCCCCCCGTCGTGCCCTTGGGGGTTTCAGAGTTATGGATTGAATAGGAGCAAACTGGAACCAGGAAAGCCCAACTAATTAAACCAGTAACTACTTGGTGGGGAGGACCATCCCTATAGTTTTCCCTTGAAAAACTGCAAACTATCAGCTGGATGAATTCACTCACCGATTTCTGACTCTTCTCTTCTTGCCCTTGTGTCGGGGTGTCCAGGTGGGAAATCTCCTCCGAGAGTTTGGTGGCATTTTTTGCCTGCCTCTTCTCAATCTCATTTTTCAGGTCTTCCAGCTGTGCAAGCAAGAAGAGCTCATGTCCTCTGGGACCTGCAGCGTGCCTAAAATCTGAGCAAGGTCTGCCAGGGCTCAGCTTCTTCTATCCTCCCCTTTTAAGATGCAAACAAAGGAGCAGTAGGGTGGGAAATACCTTGAGGAATTCACAGAAGGGTATTTCCCACAGGAGGAGAGCACCTGTGAGCCCAAATTCCTCCTAACTTTTCCTGAATTCCTGGAGGAAAAAAATCAAACTTGATGCAAAAAAAGCAACACGGATTTGGAAGGAAAGATGCTGATAAAAGTCACAAACACACTGGCATGAACTCGGGCAGAAAGCCGTGATATTCCTGCACTTACCAGCACAGCAGTGGTACAAAGCAACCAAAAAGGATCTAAAGAAATGACCCTAAAGTCAGTGTATTACTGCCCAGGGACTTGAGAGGTCAGGGAGGTTGACACCTACCAGATCCTCCAGTTTTCTGCACTCCAGGGTAGCTGTCCTTCCTCGGAGACCTTCTCTCTCTTCCTTCAGATAACTTAATATCCACCTGAATTTCTTCCGAAGGAAACTGAAAAAACCTGTTGCTTTTATCCCTTTGATGGGGCTGGATCTTTCTCTTCCTGTTCCTTCCCGGTCCTGGGTAAAACTGCGACACGGATGCGTTGAGCCTGCGAGTCAGCTCTTTGTGCCATGTCTCCTGGGCAGGAGGTGGTGACACCCTTGTCCTGATCTGCTGGGAGCACCATGTTTCTCCCTTGTCAATCTTCCAGCTTTTTATTCTGGGGAGCTGTTGAGGGCTGTCACCTCGCTGCTTTTGTCCCTCTCCTTTTAGGGCTGGGCACTAGGCAAAACCATCAGCCCTCCCAGGAAAGGGCTGCGGGCACAAGACGTTCAGGCTGCTGGGAGGGCGAGGAGCTCTTCAGGCTTGGTGGGACCATGGGTGGGGAAAGCCTAAGAAAACAGGGAGGGAAGTGTGCAGCCAGAACCTTGTAGGTGCTGGAAGAGGGGCTGCAACTCAATGCATTTAAAGGGGCACAAGTTGGGGTCTTTGGGACCCCTGCCATAAATGTGCCTATAGTCACCCATCACTACCTGCCCTCCAAGAAGCACTGTCCTGGCTCTGAGCTCACAGGGAAATGTTTCCAAGCAATTTCTAACCCACTGCTCCTTTGTTAAGCTCCATGGCTAAATATACATATTTTTTTATATGGCAGCAACTGGGAGTTTTAGAGGCAGGGTCACTGTGACTCAGCTGAAGGGCTACCAGCTGAGAGAACTCTCCCAGCTGCAATCACTTGGCCAGGTTTGGGGAAGCAAGTCTCATTTCCAGCAAACTATTCCCATCAGGCAGAGCCATGGGGGAGTCGCTCATTCTGGGAACAGCAGGACTGGAAGCAAACACCCTACAACCACTTCCCAGCGAAGCATGGCCTGGGGTGAGCAGGTTGGGAAGCAATCTGTCCTGCCAGGCGCAAGAGGTGGGTGCAACCAAGTAAACGTTGGCATCTTAATGAGACACCTCCGTCTGAGCTGGGCTGCTTTGTTCTTCATGGAGAGTGGCTCCACGCCGTCGGCAGAGCCTAGGGCGCAGCTCCTTTAATCTCAAAATTAGGTGCCTACGGTTGGGCAAATGAGTCGCAACCTAAAAGCGTCTACAGAGCCTGGAAAACTGGCTGGGGTGGAGACGTCTGCATTGCAGATTTCTAGAACGAAGGGACACCCTGGAAGAGAGCTGGAGCTGGGAAAGAGCTGGATGAGGATCAGAGACGTGGAGGGAACCTGTGGCCCTGAAGAAGTCAGAAAGACATCAACCTCTAGCTCCGAGGAAAGCACCAAATTTTACTCGGATTTGGTGTTTTGTGTCTTGTGTTTCTCAGCAGGTGCCTCTGAGAGGAGCGTGGTGGGACCACAGAGGTTCAGGGACCTCCGGCGACTCACAAATGTGTCCTTGCAGAACTTTTCAAGAGCTCTTCCCCTGATTCACCCACGTTTTCTTCTTCTTCCTTCCTGCACTGACAGCCTGTCTATTTGTATTCTCCTTTGCCTTTCCCAGCTGGGCTTGAGTTGGTGTCAGGAGATGGACCCAACATACGAAATGACACATAGGATCGTACTCCTCCCTGTCAGAGATGTGGCAAAGGTAAAGGGGATGAGATGGGAGAAAGAGCAAAAAAATACTTGAGGCTTTTTGCTCAAAAGTCTTTCCCAGTAACCCTGATTGCCCTTTTTCTATCAATCCTCATGCTTGAGCTCCTGCAGTGATTTCAGGTTGGCTTTGCAGAAAGCACAGGTCTATCCAGCAGCGGGATCCCCTGTGTTTCCTAACTGATGGGACCAAATGACAGTGATGCACCAGACTGAGGAGTGTGGATGGAGGGGAGATGTCACAGCCTGACAAACAGCACCAAAATAACAGCCGTAAGTTTGCCGCAGTGGGACCCGTGGGGATGGTGAGATGGGGCTTCATCACGGGGTGTCCATTCATATCTCGTCTGTTGTTCTGAGCCCGCCATCGCCCGCTCCCTCCCACTTTTGCTTCTGGTTCCTCTTCTCGGTTCTATAATCAATCATGTGTGTTTATTTCGGTGATGCCTCTTCCTCTTTTGGGTTTCCTCAGAAGAAAATCAACAGTTTTTGAGGGAATCAATGTAGGTGAGTTAGGTGAAAATGCCAGAACTTGTATTTTTCCTCTCCACTCCACCTGCTTTTATAGTTGAGGGATACCTAACCAGCACAGCCACAGGAGCCTCTGGTGTGATTTATCCCATCTTGTCCCTCCTGAACAGCCAACAGGGAGAAACAGGCTTTTCTTGGGAGTTATCCAGGAAGCTGAACATGTATAATGGTGTGGAAAACTGCATTCCAGGTGGGTTTGTTTCCCTTCACTGCCTGCAAAGGGGGCTTGAATGACTGGAGGTTCACCACGAGAAGGTGGAAAGGTAAGCCAGGTGTCCCCATCTTGTGCAGCTTTTCTTAATCTTGCTAACCCAAAGGCTAAGAGATCCAGAATAATACATCCATAGCAAGGCAGAAAGTGGAGAGTGTAAAACAAAATGTTCTTTTATTTAAAATAAATATCAGAAATGTAGACAGATATAGACACCAGCTCCCCAAAACAAGCCAGCCTGTAGTGAAAGGCCACCTCCCTTTGCAGAACAGATTCTGGATCTGCCTTGCAATTGATGTCAGAAAGAAAACACTTTGGAAAGATATATAAACAGGAGGATTCAGTCCGTTAAAGGCAAAATAAATTTAAAAAGACCACACATTTGAAAGTCCTGTGTGCTCTCCATCCTTGATCAACCCCTCGATGTTCCCTTCCTTCTGATGTCCTGACTCCATCACCTCATACCAGCTGATCCTTTCTCCTCGCCGCTGTCTGCTGGTGTCCCATCTCCCCATCCTTGCCATACAGGCGCCATCCCAAAGCTCCCAATGGAGATGGACGAGGGAGAGGAGCCGCAGGTTGTCTCGGTGAGATGCCCTCGGCAACCACATCGAACAGCTGGCATCACACAGATGTCCCTTTTGTTAAGGTCTGATTGACAGACATCTCAAGGACAGATTCGGAGGGGAGACCTGAATCCTACCCAGTCCAGAGGGGACATCAGCTGCCCAGTCACCGCCCGGTCCTCTGAGGATGGGGTTTGGGTCATTTCTTGCAAACGAGCCCCCATCCCCATCTTGAACCAGGGGAAGACCCTCTCCCCGTTGAATGAGACTCTGGTGTAAACCAAGATGGAAGTGTCATCATTTGCGCTGAAAAATGCCACCCACCCCCCTTCATAGTCCAAGGAGACCCGTATTCTCCTGGGAAGCGGATTCAGGCGCAGGTTGGCACGGGGGGTTGTGAGGGAGTGATAAGCCTCCAGCGCCCAGACCCCCTCCTTGGGGGTGAGGCTCATGGGTCCCTTCCTCTTGACCGATGCTCGGGCCACCCCCAGGGCCCAGACACCCCCCTGCCCCACCTCCACCTCCCAGAAATGTCTCCCCGAGGTGAAGCCTTCGCAGCCCAGCACACAAGGTTCAAAGTCAAATCTCTCTGGGTTGTCCGGGAGCTCCTGCTGAGTCAGGTGGCCCCTGGCTTCTTTTCGGTCCTCGGAGAGGTAAAGGTTGGGATGAGCTGTGGCCGGGTCCAGGGTCACGTTGGCTGCAGGACAAGGGAGAACCAGAGTATTGGAGGTAGGGCTTGACCGCAGGAGAGGCTGGAGATATTTCTTTTCCTCCCAGCATCTGGGACCAGCCCCACTCTCCTGCTTCTCCCAGCTCTGGATGCTTCACGGGGGGCATGGGCAGGTCTGGGGCTAGTGCTAGCCTTGGGGTCCCCCAGCAGAGATACCCCTGGGTGGAAGGAGAAGCGGGAGAGGATAAAGCATGGAACAGAGGCATGGGGAGGGGATAGTGGGAAATTCATGGGGAGGGAAAGAGAAGTGCAAATGTTCTTTTCAGATTTCCCTTTTCTTTGGGTCCCAGGGGGGCATTTGGCTTTATTAGGACCATGTCTCAGCCGCGGATACACCAGGAGCACCAATGTCAGGGTGCTGTCACCCTTCCCTTCCTCTCCCTGGGGGGATTGTGTTGGATTTTTTCCATGGGAATCTCTTCCACAAGCCAAAAACCCAGTCTCTCCCACCCGCTACCGTCAACTTACTTGGCTCTTGCAATTTAAACATCAGGCTGTCTAAAGAGGAGAGAGATTTCATGGTATCAGATTTATGTGTCAGACAAACTGGCTGCAGCTTAGCTTTATCATGCAGGCTGGGGAGGCAAAGCAGCTAATGGGAGACTTGGGAGGGGAAATATTGAGGGTGTGAGGGTTGGCCGGGTTCAAAGGCTCTGGGCTGACTTGCTCTAGTGCAGGTATTGATGCTGTGATAGCTACACAACTCTCCCAAAGCCAGGGGAGATTAACCTGCTGGCCAAGCTAAACTCATCTCCAAGAGACACTGCAACAGATTTCTCTCCCTGTTGTAGCATCCCCTCCCTGGCTTTGTACCCACAAGAACTTTATTTTTCCCACCAGCTTGGAAGCGATGGGAACAACCACACCAGCAGCTCTGTTTGAATTTGCTTTTCACATGGGACATGGAAGAGGATGCTCCTTTGCCGAGCTTGTTTTTCTCTCCTCTCCACTTCCCGACTATTTTTGCCCCAGGAAAAACTGTCAGTGTCCTCCTCTGGTTAAAAGTTTCAGCTGCATTTATTTACAACAGTTACTAGGTGGGTTTTGCATTAGCAGCCAGCACACAAGAACCCAGTTTCTCCCAGGCACACAAGGCAACGTGCCCTCTCCTAACTCTGCTCAGTACCTTGGCATTTCCTCAGCATGCCTCTCACGAGGACGTTTCTCTGAACAAAGTCCTCAAGTCTTCTTTCCAGATCAGAGGAAATCTCCACTGGAGGGTTGAACTTCATCATCTCACAACTGCAAAGAGGGCAAAAAACATGTGTGGTTTATTTGATTGCTCATTTTGTTCTCATTAAATAATCCAGGAGAAGCAATGGGATGGGCTGAGGATACTTATCCAGGAGCAAATAAAGTCCCCCTTTTCCCTGCCCTGTTCATTTGCGGTTTGTTTCCCCCAGGCAGTTGCTGAATGGACATTTCTGAGCACAAAGCTGTGTTGTGGGAGGCTGAGCTATCGACTGCATCCATCTGGTTTGAAACCCCGACCTCAGGATTCACCCAGGTGGCATCCAGACCTCTCCAAGCATTACAGTGTGGGTAAAGTGAGAAGGAACCGTGTTACCTGTTCAGGAGTCTTCTGATGTCCTAAAGGTGGGAAGAGAGAGGAGAGACATTTGGGGAAGAGGTTGTGGAACAAGTGTTGTGGCTTCTAACAAAAGTTATACATTTTTATGGCAATGCAGTAGCAAAGAAGGACCCTACGCATGTGATGATCGCACCTGCAGCAATGGTAGAAGACACCAGGGAGCTGCCATGGGGCTGAATTTGGGCCCCCAAGTCTCAGACTTTGCTCTAGCCCTCCTTTCCCCACCAGCTCTGATGCTTTGGGATCTCACCTTCAGGAATTGGCTTGCCGGCTGCTGGAATTTCCCCTCCATCTCCCACATCAAGGTCTCGAGGTGGGAAATCTCCTCCAAGACCTTTCCCATTGCTTTCTCCTGGATCCTGGTGATGGCCCTGTCCAGGTCTGCCAGCTGGGTCAGGAGGAGGCGCTCTTGGTCCTTCAGAAATTGGTGCAATTGCTCGAATTCACTCACTATCTTCTTCCCTTCATTTTTGATTTTCTCCTGCCAGGATCAGAGATGAGGGCAAAGGGGATGAAAGAGGGGCAGGAGACCTCCCCGCGCAGCAGCAGGCATGGCGGGAGCCCTCTCCAACTCTAACACCCGAAACACTTGCAGAAAATTCCCTCGTGGATTATTTTTACATCATTCGAGTTTCTATTAGTGTCACATCTCTGAGGCTGACACAGTGTGTGCGGCTGCAACAGCCCCAGACCTTTGCAGAAGGAATCGCAGTAGCCTCAGGTGAAGCTCTGCAAGATGGGCAGGAGACAATGGGGGCTGCAGAAAAATCCCACCATGCCCAAGAAAAACAGATTAGTGCTTCGAGGCCAGGTTGGTCTCACGATACCATGTCCTCGGTGATATTCCATCAATACAAGGGTGAACAGAACAGCAAACCATCTTGCTGGGGATTTAGGTAGTAGCAGGGACTATTCAGGAGGCTTAGCCTGGAAACAAAACCGATAGATGCAACCTCAACTGGACTCTGTAAGAGGGAGATTTATATAGTTTAGGGGGGAAAATATCCTTCCATCCCGTCTGTCTACACCAGGCTGGGTACTGTCTGCATCCCCTCCAGCTCCCTTGCAAAGGAGTTGCAATGTTATCGCCCCAGTGCAGGCTCCAGCTGATGCGAAACCCCAGCAGATAAACACAGGGTTGGCCGGTGCCCAGAGCAAATGGCACAACACTCTGCAAACCAAATATGCAAGATCTGGCCTCGAAATACAGCAGCAATGCTGGGGTGGCTGGAGAGACCCACAGTCCCCAGGCTCCTGCTAGAGGGCACCTACCAGGTAAGAGCTCCTCCTTACTCTGTTTTCTCTGCTTTCCAGGTATTTTTCCCTCTCCTCCTTTAAAGCCTGTAGACAGCCTTGGATTTCTTCCTGGGGAAAAAGAAAAGGTGTTCTTGGAGGAGCTGAGAAATACCCTTTTTCTCCACTAAAATTACTTCTGCCCTCGTCTTAGATGGGAGAGGCTTTGCCTAAACACTGGCTCCTCTGCAAGGAGCAGAGCTGGAGGAGGAGGAAGGTCCAAAAGCAACCTAAGATGATCTGGAGATTTGTGCAAAGAAAATGCAACCTGCAAACACCAACCGTGCTGCAAGCACGGGTCAAAACTCTGCAGAAGAGCAAAACACTGACAGTGATCAATGGCCCATGTCCAGGGAGGCATGTAAGAGCAAGATAAGCGCGTAGTAAGATTTCCCTCAAAAACACTCACAGCCTCCAGAAATTGGTGGCTCTGGGATAAATATTTCTGTATTTAATAACTCTCAGTGGATTTATTTAGCGCGCATTTATAGAGGTGCTTTTTGAACCCACAGAAACCTTCAGCATCAGCAACATCTTGCAGCAAGGAGTTCCTCCTGTTAACGCTGCACTGCGTTTGCACAGCTCTGCCGAGTGCTCAACTTTTTGGTGAGAAAGGTGATGGGAACGGGTTTGGATCAGCAGGAGAACGGAGAAGGAGCAAAGAAGGGGAAGAGACAGGAAAATGTTATTTCTCTGCATTTGAAACTAAAGAAACAGTGAATAGGGGAACAAATATGCAAAATTGCCCTCAATAACTGATGTAACCATGTTAAAAAAAAAAGGAATTCTTGGCCATTTTTACATGTTTTGAATATTTATCTTTGTCAGTATTTCAGTACAGTCGAGCCAAGAGCGGAGTTCAAAGAAGAAAAAGGCTAACAAGGTATTTTTCAATTTCTCCCAGGCTGTTGGCAAAGCTGAATAAATCAAAGGGTGGGGGGAAACCCTGATAGGAACGTTGTGAGAAACAAATGTCCATGCAATAAAATGCAAATAGGAAGCACGTGGGTAAGTGACACCCAAAAATCCCCGTTTGCAGCTGCACCAGAGGTGCACGGACAGCGGAAGCACCTGAACGACTGCACTTTGCACCTCCCCGCCTCACAGCAAACCCCTTTCCAGGGGCAAACATATCCCCAGGCTTTACCTTATATTCCTGGGCAGCTTCTTCGACAGGAACCACGGTGTGGGAGCGGTGAGCCCGGGACCTGTCGCACACCACGCAGATGGGCTGCTGGTCCTCTTTGCAGAAGAGCTTCAGAGCCTCCCGGTGCTGCCTGCACAAATTCTCCCATCCCTCTGCTCCTCCTCTTGCCCGCGGGCTAAGCTGCCTGGCGATTTTGGCAATACTTGCCAGCTCCCTGCTGGGACGGAAATTCTTCTGCAAAGCCGTCTGCCTGCACTGTGGGCAGGAGAAATGTGCCTCCAGCCCTTCCCAGCAGCGGGTGATGCACGCCCGGCAGAAGTTGTGGCCGCAGTGGATGGAGACAGGGTCTTGGAAATAACTCAGGCAGATGGAGCAGGAGGCTTCACTGTGCAGGCTTTCTGCCGGGCTCTGCGTAGCCATGGCTCTTCCCAACCTACCTCCAGGATAGGATTAAATGCGCTTCACTTTGCAGGGAGAAGAGGGGGGCGTTGCTCCTTCTGGCTTGGCTGTTTTCTCTTTGCAAATGGGGGAAATCAACTCCCAGCCCCAACGCCACAAACCGGTGGCATGGGAGGCTCGAAGAGGGCGAGCACAGGCAATGTTTCCTCCTCGCCTCCTACCAGCCTCCCACTGGTTTCGGTTCAGTTGACTTTCTGAGCCAGATGTGAGCTAGCAGATAGGAGGCTAGAGGGCAGGGCTGCTCTTCAGTGGGACCAGGATGGGCTGAAGAAGTGGTTGGGAAGAAATCTCATGAAACTCGTGGTGGGATACCCTCTTGCACCAGGACCAACCATGGAATAGGACTTTGGGGTCTTGGGGGTTACAAGTTGTCCGTAAGTCAGTGATGGGACCATGCACCAAAGATATCAACCCCATAAGGGGCTGCGTTAGCAAGAGTGGAGAGGGGAGGGATTGCTCCCCTCCATCAGCACATGTGAGGCCATATCTGAGTGCAGGGACCAGTTTGGGGCTTCCCAGTACAAGGCAGATGGCGTCAGCCCACCAAACTGAAGCCCGGGATGGTTGGGGCGAGATTGGGATTATCCAGCCTGGAAAGGAGAAGAATCAAATCACTGTCTGCAACTGCCCAACAGGGTTAGAGAGAGGACAGAGCCAAACATCAAATCTCTTCATGCCTCTCATTATAACCTTTTAATTCTTTAATTACCCATTTAGGCTGCTTAAACGAAGTCCTGGGCCCATAGTCATCCCTGCCCTGCTTTTACCTGCTTTCCTAGGAATCTACGTTGGGGGCAGGACAAGGACTTGATGGACCTTCATCTGAAGCCCTGTGTCTGTTGCATATTCTCAAGGAAAAAGTCCAGTCTCTTGCTTGACTAAAGCCTAGTGCATCAGGGATCACACTGAGCCAACACCAAAAGGAGCAGTCCCATTTCCATGCGTTCATTCCCAATTCTGACTCCCCTTACACATTGATACAGGAGCCAACCGAGCTGCAAATGACTCCAACTCCTGGACTGCAGCTGACTTTTCACCACCTCTATTTCCACAGACTTGCTGTGTTTGACAGTGCAGAAAACTCAGGTTTATCGTCTCCCTGTGCAGTGGGTTTTAGAGAGGAACGAGGATGATTTTTTTCCTTCCTTCAGTTATTTTAAGCAGCTCCCAAAGAAAAGACGCAGAAAAAAAAGAAAAAGAAAATATACAAGGCAGAAATCACTTAGAATTGCACATTTACTTTTAATTCCCCATCGGTGCGAGTTTGCAGGCACCCAGGAACAGTCATTTAGTGATTAAAAGATCAAAATACATTTTAAGGCACGGAAATGGTCACATTTTCCACTAAAGGAAAGAAACTTGAACACTGCTACCCTTTCATTCAAATGAAAGCTTGGGCTGGAGGGAAGAGGTTGTCCTTGATGGCAGGGCAGGTGCCAGCTCCGGCAGCTATGTCTGTATTTTGCATTAAACATTTAAATGCCCATTGAAGTTGGGATATGCCTGGGGAGTCCCTCTTCCCTTGATTCCTTTTCTAGGTTGTCCCTGGCATATGGTGTCTCCAGTCCCACCAATTTCCCTCTATCCAGTGGCTCCATCTCCAGCTATGGTAACATCTGGGATGGAGAGATGTGTCTAAGGTTGTCGAGACCCCCCCCCAGCCCAGGACAGGAATTTTTGGAGGGTCATCAGTGCTTGGAGCCACACAAAAGCTTTGCAGAGCTCCTGCTCCACACATGTTTTGCATAGCCCATGTTTGTTGTAGTGCCTGGAGCCACGGAGGCTAATGGTGGGCTTGGGACACAACTCAGCCCCTGGATTGTTTCCCAGGGGTGAGTGGATGGGGTTTTATTTTTTTTTTCCTGTGTCTTGGGGAAGAAGTTGGAGGCGAACATCCTCCGTCACCAGGAACCATGGGTAGACTGTCTCCCCTTTGAAAGAAGCCTGCAGAAAAGCAAAGATCCATGCCTTCCTCACAGCATCGAAAAACACCACCCTCCCTTCCGACAGTCCAAGCAAATTCTTATCTGCTGGGGATCCTTGTGTAGGGTCAAGGGGGTGACATCAGGAGAGGTCAGAGCCTTGTACCCATCTCTGCTATGACACAGTGCCCATACACCTGCTTTGGGCTTCAGGGGAAATGGCCTCTCCCTCGGCACCGACTCCTTGGCCACCCCAATGGCCCACGTGCCTTCTCCGTAGATCTCCACCTCCCAGCAGTGCCAACCCGACGTGAAGCCCCTCGAGCCCAGCATGCAGGGATGGAATTTGAACCTCTCCGGGTTGGAGGGCAGGTCCTGCTCACAGCTCGCCCACCATACGCCCCTGCAGTCTTCCAAGAGGTAAAGCTCAGCATTGGCCATCTTTGGGTCCAGTGTCATCTGTGCTGGAGGTGGAGAGAGAGTCAGGCTCATTGCAGCAGGTTTTGGGGGGCACAGGTCTTCTTCTCTCCCTTCCCATCCATCCAATCTGGTTGCGACCCCTCCAGGCACTGCCTGGTGGGACCAGGATGGGAGAAGGAGGAAAGGAGGCAGAGCAGTTAAGGTTGATCTTTGGGGGCAGCAGAGCTTGTTTTATTACATTTTTTTATTTAATATGCTGGACTGGTTGCGCACGTGTTCGGTTCACTTGCTAAAGGAAGTTTGAACTCCAGTATGTCTAGAGGAAAGAGAAAGTGTGAGAAGCAGAAAGATAAATTGGTCTGATTCTGGATTTCTGCAAAAATCCGGAGAGTCAGGAACAAGCCAGGGGGAACGTAGAGAAACTTGACGAGGGAAAGGAGAAAAGCAGGACTACACCTATGAAATTCACTCATGCACAGAGGGGCTGCTGCAAAGAAAGCAAATACAATGATGCATTGGAGCATGTCTGCGATGAGGAGCACAGGAGAGCAGCAGGATGCTGTCTCCATGTAGTTAACGTGAAATATATGGGACCCAAAGCAACAGGCAACAACAGCAGCAGGCAGGTAACAGACCAACACTCACTGCTTATTTGCAATCTCATTATTGGGTCTTGAAAAAAAAACAGGGTGTATTTCTTTCACAAGGTTTCAATCCATCCCTCCCCACCAAGAGGCACAAGGACATTTTCCCTTCTGGACCTGCACATGGTACCTTGAAATTTCTCCATAACTTCCTTGATATCTGCCGTTTTCTCTGTGAAACCACAGAATTTCTTTTCCAGCTCAGGGGAAATACCGAGTGGCTGAGGGAACGTTCCCCTCTCCCACCTGGAAGGACAGAGGGGATGTATTTACGCCTGGTTGTAGTTTGTTACCGAATGTTTTATCAGCAGTCAGTGGGGAGAATTTGGGGAGGGAAGATGATGGGTCTGCACCGTATCACACATCTTAGACAGCAAATTACACAACACCATCACACATCACCCTTGTAGATGTTTATTGATTTGCTTCAGCTGTGAGAGGATGAGGTGGTTGTTTCAGGGTCCTAATGGCAATTAACATCCCTGAGCAGACCCACATGGGACCCCACACCCATGGTCCAAGGGCTCTATTTAAGCTCAGCCCTGAAGCATTTAGTTCTTTTGCAAGCTGTTTTGGAGGAATATCTATGCATGGCCATGGACCCTGTTGATTCATCCCATGGGCTGCCTTCTTGGCTTGCCCCCAGCCCTGCCTCCTGCCCGTGGACCTGTCTGATGCTCCAGACCGTCCCCAGCTGCTCTTCCCAACCCTGCTTGGCTCTCCTCGCTCAGGTACGTGGAATGGGGCTATGGCTGGTGATGTCTCCGCTCCCTGTGCGGTTGCATGCAGATCCATAGGGAGCCACCAGCCCTTGCTGCACCCTAACAACTTGTTCCAGGATGATGCTCATTTTTGTTACGCTGAGCTGTCTCTTCAGCAATGGCTCAAGAGTCTTCCCCAGTATGCCCCCACCAGATATTCCCTTTGAGAGTGTAGGAATCTGTGACCTTCAGAAATAGAGCCCTGCCCTCCTAGTTCATGTCATGCAGGGGACTGAGCCGTCAGTGCCAGTACATGTCAGAATTTATCATTAATCAAGTAGAGAGGAAGAGCCCTCCTTCCAAACCCCACTGTCCTCAGTCAAGTCTAAGTCTATAGTGCAGAAGGGCCAACCTCTCCTTACATGGTTTCTCTCGGTATCCTGCCACAAAGCTGCTCTATTGTGGTGAAATTTTGATAGGTGAAGGACCACATACCTGCTCAAGGTGGTTTTGATGTCCTAGACAAGAGAGAAAAAGAGACTTAATGACTTGGAATACCTCCCCTTGGAGTACTGGGGTCCCACTGTCATGAAGTCCCTCTTTTAGCATGTTGGGGTATAAAACCGAGAGCTGGAGACCAAGCTGGTGCGCAACCAGTGCCTTCACAGCAGTTTTGGGAAGCCTGGGGTCTCACCTTCAGGAGTTCGTAGCCTGGCTGCTGGCATATCTTCTCCATCTCTGCAGTCAGCGTGCCCAGGCTCGTGGTCTCCTCCAAAAGCCTGGTGAGGATTTCTTCATGCGCATTCATTATCTCTGTGTCCAGCTGCTCCAGCTGGGCCAGCAGAAGGGACTCCTGCTCCTCCAGGAACTTGTGCAGCTGCTTATATTTGGTCACAATCTTCTGCTTTTCAGCTTCTGTCCTCTTCTGCCAAGGGCAAGCCAAAGTGGGTAAAGGAAAGTAGAGGATGGGACAAGAGCATCAAGAGTCAGCGGTGGGTCATGCATTGGTGGGACCCACCAAAAAGATGCATTTGGGGAAGATACAAACCTGCTCTCCCTTCCCCACACCCCTTGAGCATCACCCACCCATGGGAGAGAGGAAGAGGGGATGTTCCTCCTTTTTTCCCCCCCATTCTCTGCCAAGGAAAACTGATGGGCACCTACAGCGTAGTCCTTGACTCTGTCTTCTCTCCCCTTCATGGAAGATTGAAGCGCTTCTTGCTCTGATTTCAGAAGCTGCAGTTGGGCCTGAATTTGTTCCTGAGAGGAAAGAAATAAGTCCCTTTTTTGATGGCATCATCATCTGGCATCAGAGGTAGGCTCTTTGCTATTGCAACAGCAATGGTGCTTCCTGGTGCGCAGCTGGCTCGAAACTCATTCTGGGTCTTTCCAGCTTCTCTGTTGCAGGGGGAAACAGATTTCAGGTTGGCCTGAGCTGCTTGCAGAGGCGTCATTGCTGGAAAGTACCTTGCGACGGGTGAAGCCAAGAGGAAAAATAAAAAAGCTCCACGCAAAATTAGAGCAGGCTCATTCCAGATTGCAAGCAGGCCAGCTGAAGAGCTTTCACACCTAACGCCAGCTGGTCCATGGCAGCAGAGACGTGTGGGTCTGGCACCTGCATTTGCTGCCGATGTAAGAAAGTTTCGCTCTCTGGAGGATGGCATTTTGCTGTGAACAGGGCCATTTAGGTGGGAAAAACACCACCTTCATTTGAAAAGTGCTTTTGGTGGTTTTTTTTTTTTAATTTTCTTAGTCTTAGGTCAGATGCTAGTAATTGATGTAAAGCTTTTAGAATTTTAAAAAAGTACAAATGAGGAGCTGAGGGTAAAGATTGGAGCGGGGGAGAGTCAATTTCTTTGGAAATTCAGTCATGGTTGCAATCTTATGGATTTTGACATAACTTGCCATGCTTAGCAGAAACAATGGGGAATTCTTGAATGCTCTTGAAGTAAGTGTTGGGAAAGTTTTGTGACACCCATGACTGTTTCAAAGCATTACGATCCCCTTTTTGTGGTTTTTTTTTTGTTTTTTAACCAAGGTCAAGGAGATTTCAGGGAGCTGTGGGGTAGGAGGAGGGCTGAGGATCTTTTTTTTTTTTTTTTCCCCCTACTGATCTTCAGCATAGCTGATCTTGATAAGGGACCCGCATCCTGGAGCAGAGAGCCGTTTATGGCTACTGGATAAACAAACCCTCATGAGGCTCACTAAACCCCTGGCACTGCAAATCACGAGGTTAAAAGGTTACATGGGGATTGTGGTGGTGAGAAATCATATGCATCTGCTTCTTACTCTTTCCTAAGCCTTTGCTCATGGCTGAACCCTGGGGGAGATGACCCCTCGGTCCCCAAGAGCGTGGTGCTCCTGTGTCCACCTCTTCCTCAGGGCAGGTAATGCCACCTCAATAGTTGGTATCAAGAGACAAGGATGGGTGAGTCCACAGGTGGTTTATCCCACAGCCCAAAGGCTACGCAGGTATCCGCACCCATCAAAAGCAGCAACACCAGGAACTTCTGGCCCTTTGTGTGTCAACGTGCCCCAAACCCCCTCACCTTGTACTCCTGGGCAGCCTCGTCCGCAGGAACCACAGAATGGTTACGGTGCACCTTGGACCTGTCGCACACCACTCAGACAAGCTTTTTCTCATCTTCGCAGAAGAGCTTCAGGGTTTCCTGGTGCTCCTTGCACAAGTTCTCCCCTCCTTCCACCTCTCTGACCTGTCGCAGGTTCAACATCTTGGCTATTTCAGTGATGTTGGCCAACTCCCTGTTGGGTCGGAGGCTCTGCTGGGGCACCGTCTCCCTGCAGCGAGGGCAGGAGAAGTTGGTGGTCAGTCCTTCCCTGTTCTCAGTGATGCACGCCCGGCAAAAGCTGTGCCCGCGGTGGATGGACACAGGGTCTTGGAAAAGTTCCAGGCAGACGGAGCAGGAGGCTTCTGCCTGGAGGCTTTGCACAGACATCCTGGCTGCCAAGTTGGTTTCGCTTTTGAAAGATCAGGAAGGAGTGAGATTTCTCTTCCTTATTCTAAGCCATTGGTTAAACCGAGGTCCAGCCCCTTTCTAGCACGGCGTATTACTTATATTGCTCTGCCGGTGCTGGGAAGTAGCAGTTAGACAGCTGGGGAGGAAGAGAATTGGATGTGCCCATCCCATTTTTACCCTTTCCCAAAGGCACTGGGATATTTAGTGTCCAAAGCCTGTCCTTTGTGTCAGTGGAGACCTGTGGATTTGGTGACTTGACAGCAGCTAGAACAGGAGTTGCACACCCTACTAGCACCTAAGAGAGGTTGTGGTGCAGCTGGGGTGGGAGCCACTGGCTGAAAATGCTTCTGAGCTATCAGGAGTGACAGGCCTTGGGAAGGACCTCAGCACCCTTCAGAACAGCGTCTGTAGAGTTGTTTGGGAGGACTCTAACATCTCTTGGGTGACCCTAAGGGTTCAAATGTACAACTCGCTGCAGGGCATGGCCTTTCCTGGCTGTCAGAAGGACCTTCGGCCGCTCCTGACCCCTGGAACATCAGCTTTGCCCCTGGGGCGAGGTGGGACATCAGACTCGCACCCTGCAGAGACCGCTAGGGATCAGAGATGCTCGTGTGTCCCCGGAGATTGCTGGTGCCTCCAAGACCTTGCAAGGTCCCAGCAGGTTTCTCTGATCTGCTGGGACATAGCTGAGAGGCTGGACTGATACTTTTCCTTCCTTTTCGTGCTCTCTAAATGCCCTTACTTTCAAAAATTGTTGTTGTCCCTTCTTTCCAGTATCACTCATTTGCCTTTCAACCCATTTCCAGTCCAGCTGGTTTTCAGGCACATAAGCAGGAAAAGTCATTGCTATTCCCTCTCATCACAGCCGTGGTGAAGCAAGAAAGGCTTCATTAAGTGTTTTTTGTTTGAGCTTCACAAGAAACAGGTCAAGAGGGGGCAGCAAAGCCACCGGGGTTTGCCACGTTGGTGGTGGCACAGCACCATTTTCCCAGTTTCTCTCTGACAAGGAAGAGAAAACAGTCCTTGAAATATAGAAAGACACTTTAATACAGTCGTTTTGCACATAAAAATTTATATAAAACTGCTTACTAAGCTTTCTGACCCAAATGTATATATATAAATTGCAGAAAGGCAGAGTTCAAGCCCTTTCTGTTCATCTTTATTCCTCCAACCTCCGATTTCTCCCACTCCACAACTCTGAGAAAGGCAGCTGAAATCCACGGGGTTCAACAGCAAAGCTTTAAAATGCATATGTTCTTGCTAATACTGTGAGGTTTTTGGCTCGTAAGAGGTCTTGATGGGAAAATAGCCGATATTACACTTAATTCAGTGGTATCCTCTTTTCCTTTTTAGTAAATAAACCAGGAACCAGAGCCAGCTTCTTCAGCCCTACAGGAATGTCATTGTTGAAAGTCAAGGTAAGGAAAAATTGGAAAGGATGGGAGAAGAGTAGAAGGGATTAAAGCCGTGAAATCGGTGTCCGGGGGCTGTTGCACAAATTATAGGCTTCACTTTCCTGCTCGTCCCAGGGTGATATTCCCTAGCAAAATCTTGGAGAGTACCCAAATGTTAAAAAAATCCAGAGGTCTGCCCAAGATGATCCCTTCTCAATCTGCTGCTCTTGAAAACCCCATGAGAATGAGATTCAAAGTGGATACAGGGACTCATTTGCTCCACTTTATTCTTTACCATCTATAGATTCCCAAAATATAGTGTGGTTTCCTGGATCAAACCAAAGGCTTGTCCAGAGCATGTAATGTCCATCTTTTCGTCCATGTTGTCTCAGGGAGACAGCTGGATCCTGGACTCCCAAACCCAGAAGAAAGGCAGGATTTTCTCTCCATTGAAAGAAGTCGGAGGAAAAGCAAAAGCCAAGGTCTCGTTATCAGCATCAAAGAAAGCCACGTGTCCCTTCTCATAATCCAGAGAGACCCGGATAGTCCTTGGCCTCCCATTCAGAGGCTGAACTGTTTCGAAGGAGGTGAAAGCTTGAAACCTGTCCCCACAGATGCCAACAGCCCAAATCCCCTGGGAAGGGTCGAGGTTAATCCAACCCTTTCTCCACGCCGAGTCTCTGGCCACCCCCACAGCCCAAAATCCCCGGCTCCCCAGCTGCACTTCCCAGTAGTGCCTCCCCACCGTGAAGCCTTCACAACCCAACACGGAGCAGTAGGTATCAAATCGCTGGGGATTGCTGGGCAAATTCTGGGGCGTTTCATCCCACCTCACGCTCCTCCGGTCCTCGGAGAGGATGAGGTGGGGGTTTGCTGTGTCCGGATCCAGAGTCACGTTTGCTGATGGGAAGGAAAGCACAAGAGAAGGAAAACAGCATGTCAGAGGGAAGGTGATGGATATTTCTCTCCATCTGCACCTTCCTGGTTTTTTTTTTCCAGGGATGACATTTTGGCCTGACCAAAGCTGTTTGGTAAAGGCTTTCTCCATGAAATATGCGATACAGATCTATTTAAAGGCTCTAATTGTACTATTTTTAGTTCTGATCAAAGGGGAATAGAAATTCATCTTGCCAACCCACCGGGAAAGTGTGAATTCCCTGCTTTTGCTGTCTTTTCTCACTTGGGTCCCCTTTTTCGTCCCAGTATACCTCCCAAGACTTACCCCATTGCACATCCAGTTCAACTGGGAGACTCTCTGGAAGGAGAGAAGAGGACACAAGTGCTGTTAGTTTGTTTATGGGGGAGAGGGAGTGTATTAGAAATGGGTAGATACGAGGACGTGCACTTTTCCCCTTGCAAAACAAGCAAAATCACCAGGTGAACAAGTCCAGTTCACGGACAGATGGACCTTCAAACCCAATATGACTGGCTTTATAACGATATTTTTTAATTCAGAGTTGACCGCACCAATTACTCATTGGAGACAGAGGAGGGAATGGGACAGTTATCTGAACACGCAGAACCGTCTCAAAATAGCTACTTCAGGGCTTATCTAAAGATACACCACCATCCGTTTGCAATATGTTGACTTTTCACGCTGACTCCCTTGCAGATGGCGAGACGTTACCTACAGCCTGTTTGGGTTAAATAGGACCGGAATCAAGAATTTGATTAATTTCTTTTGTGTAGCTAAAGGGAGGGGCTTGCTCTAGTCCTTCACATTACTCAAGCCTTCAGACATGTGTGCAAATACGCCTGAGAACACAGTTACCCTCCCTTTTCAAGCTCCAGCCCTAGATAGAGGGGTTATTGAGTAACTCATCGTTAGCATTCCTAAGCCGGGGCTTTATGCTGGTAATTGGCTAGTGTCCACTCCTTTCCAGCTGCAGAAGTGTGTTTAGATTGTCCCCTTCCTCTGTACCTTTGAATTTCCTCAGGGCTTCCTTCAGAACAATGTTTTTCTGAGATAAATCCTTGAGTCTCTTTTCCACTCTGGGAAACTTCTCTGTCAGTTGCTGGAAAGTCCTCGCTTCACACCTGGAAGGAGAAGACTTTTGTATTCCTTCCTTGCTGAATGAGCTACGTAGAAACCCCGCTTAGAAAAGCTGCCGGGGGAGCTTGTTTTTCCCCAGGCATCAGGTTGAGTCAATTGAGACATTGCTGGGCATATCACCGGTCCCAATGTCCCTGTGGAGGACACATGCTTGCTCTGGACCTCCTCCATGGTGGATATTGGCTTCCTCCAGCTGAACAGAGAAGGTGGTGGGACGTGATCTCACCCCAGGGCTATCTTCTCCCTAGCTTCTTCCTCACCCTGAGCAGTGGGGACCCTGGTAGAGAGGACAACCCCTCCTGCTCCCCCATTCCTGTCCACTTTGTGACACTGTGCTGGGGACAACCGTCCCCTCTGGAAAGGGAGAGCCACGTACCTGGTCAAGGCACTCCTGGCATCCTAAAGGAGAGAGAAGATGGGAATTAAACTTTGAGCGATCTTCAGGCCTGTTTATATCTCTTATCTCCCTCAGCTGTCGTTTGCAAGCACGCTTTGTTTGGTTTGGGTTTTCTTGTGCCAGCACAGAGGAAGATCAGGGACGTCTTGTACTCATACAGTGGCCCGTTTGTTCCCTCGCTAGAAGAATGCTCAAATACAGCTGGTGGAATATCATGTCCACTTCCAAACACTGCTTCTGCTTACGTCCTGCCTGACGTGGTCTCTTGGGGAGGGAAAGTGTGGCTCTATGCTGGGTAGCCTTACCCTGGACTTAAGCTAGGATTCATTTATTAGCTCTTGCCACAGTTCTGCAAGATGTGCATCAATCTCTCTTGCTTTGCCTCGGGTTGGGAGGGAATCAGGTGGTGGACACTTCCAAGATGCTGAAAGACTGATTCTGGGGTCCTCCTCCTCATGGGTTGGGTTTGACACAGTATAGCTCATTAACGTTGACGTACAATGTACAATAGGGGTTTTTCATGAAATGAGCATCTCAATAAACTACTCAAAATATCAAGGCAAAGAGTGTGGGGAGAGGGGAAAGAGGCCACCACCTCAGTGGCACATTCAGAGCATTGTAAGCTCCATTGCCTAACTCCTCGCTCTCACCTGCAGGGATTTATTCTCTGGCTGTGGGCTCATCCCTTCCAGCTCCCAGATGAGGTTGCCCAGGTGGGATATCTCTGCGGAGATCTTCCTATCGTTCTCAGTCCGGGTCTGCACTATCTGCTTCTCCACATCCTCCAGCCACATCAGGAGGAGACGTTCCTGCTCGTCCTGGAACTGGTGCAGCTGCTTAAACACCAACATGAGTTTCCATCTCTCTGCTCTTGTCTGCTCCTGCAAGGAACAGATGGGGAGGGATGAGAACAGAAGAAATCTGAGACCTACCAAACCTGGTTAAATAAAACAGGAGCAAGGACTGGTCTTTGGCCCTGAGGCCAGTCTAAGTCCATAGCATGGCTCTGGGTCCCCTTTGAGCTTTATGTGATGTGATATCCTGTGGAGTCATAAAATACTTCTGGCCTTTTTGGGGGATTGTTTTTATTTTTCAGCTCGAGAAAGATGAGGGCGGTGTTGCTTCATGTTTTTCCCACAGCCTGGAGGCAACCGGGCGTTGCACGCAGGCATCTGCGAGTGTTTGATGGGACAAACCCTGCTGGGATAGTGTTAGAGGACGCTGGGGTGAGAGGAGGATTCAGTGGCGAGATCCTGCAGAGGCTGTTGGAAACGGCCCCTGGCAATGCCCCACAACTCCCGGGCGTTGGCATTGAGGCCAGTAGCTGGATGGTACAGGACCGAATCCAGGCCAGGGACTGTGGCACGAGCAACCAGCAGCACATTCGCGGTGTTTTCCTTCTATCCCCACTTTATTTAGCAGGAAAACCATTGCCCGTCTCTGCTCACCTTCACCCCCACAGCCTTCCCTGTTCTCATGAAGCTGCAATGAAACATCCGTCATGTTTTCTGCTTCTGCTTTTGAGGAAATCACCATTTCTCACTTCCTTAGAGTTACAGATCCATCCCCCAACCTCTGGTAGCCCAAAACACGGCTGGGAGGTGGTGGAAACATCTGGCGCGTTGCTCTCTCCAAAGGACACGTGTCTGCTTCTGGATGCTCGGATGCCCCAAGCTGTCACTAGAGCTACCACCCTCACCGGGACCCGGACGGCTACGCAGCAGTAGAAAAGCCCCATCAGGGTCCGAGGTGGGCACAAGCACCCCCATGGACCTCCGTGCTTGGTGTGGCTGACCCAACTCCAGGGCTGGATGGTAGAAAGCAGCTCCTGGGGTGCAGCAGGCTGCGGCAAAGATGGAGAAGACTGAAGCACCGTCCCTCTAGAGCACCATCCCACCACCCCATCATGCAAATCTGCCCAGGAGGACCCACGTGCCCACCTCCTCTGTCCGAAACGTGGCTCAGCTAAGCAGCAAGTACCTCCCTTCAACCCTTCGGAAACCACCTCGCTCTCCACTAGCGTTTCGTGGCTGCCAATTTCCCCTCGAGAAACATCTGCGTTTCATTCATGGGCGCTTCGCTAAGATGGAGCAAGTGCAAGAGAGATGGGCCCATCTGGGTGGAGCAGCTGGAGGCGTTTTCCTCCTCGCTGTAAATTTAGGTGCCAATCCAATGTCTTTCAACCTGCAGATCGGACCTGCAGAACACCCCTCCGTGCACGCAGCAGCAGCAAGTACGTACCAGGTGCTTCTGGCTTCTCTTCTCCTCAGCCAGTTTTAATACTTGGAGCCTTTCCCTTTCATCCTTGAGGCTCTTCAGTTTGCTTTGGATTTGCTCCTGGGCGGAAAAAAATAATAATATTAATCTGCAAGTTGTTGGGGAGAGGGATACATGGCTTCAATGGTCCTCTAGCTAATTCCTGGTGTGTTTGAGCATGAGAACACCAGAACGTGGAAATATTTAAATTTTCTTTATTCTGTTGCCCCTCTTCACCCCAGACCTTTTCTATGAAGCATCTTGCAAACAAAGAGTCAAATAAAGGTAGTATTTAATATTGCAGCCTCATTTACACCCTTATTCCGGTCTCTGCCAGCTCCTTCTCCCAGTGTATTTGTGGCCAGTTATTTTCTGCGTTCACTGTAATCTGTTCTGCCTCGGTTGGCTCATTGCATTCCCTCGTGAGCATGGCATCCATTTTTTACCCTTAATCAGGTCCCCCAAATTGCTGCAACCTCCCATCTGCAGAATCAGCCTTTCTGCCCAAATTTGGCACCTTCAGCTCCTTCTGCAGTCCGAGGAATAATATGAATAATGAATAATGTTGCCGGAGTTTGTTTTTAGGAGGAGATGAATTGCAATTTAGAAATACCTGGTTTTTAACCTCTACCCCTGAAAGACGTTCCCGTGACAAATGCCGATGGGCGTTTGCAGCACCCACGTCCCACCCTGACCCCTCTTATTTTTTATCAGCTGATTTTCTCCCTCCTGCCCCTCACTTCTTCTTCCCCCCTCCCCCCCGCCTTGTTTCATGCTCACAGCGTGACTAATGTCACCTTTCACCTCCCCATTCCCAGTCATTTCTTCCCTTGTGGGCAGGATGAAATGTCACCGAGCTTCCTCCGCACAAGCACCAACTCCTCCTCCTCCTCCTCCTGACCCTGTCCTCCCTCAAGGGAATGAAAAATGCCTCCCAGCATCGTTGCGCTTATCCTGACATAGTTGCTTGGAAAGAAATTCCTTCGGGGAGAGATTTACAGCGGAAAGGACAACTCATCTGGGATTTCCCAGGCAATTCTTGCACAAAAATTAGCAGCGAGAGCCCTGCCTGTGCACATGTGAGTGGAGGTGGGGGTCCAGCTCTGCTAATTTGGGTATTTTCTATGAGCTACCGGCCTCAGCTTCCTTTGTGGTCCCCTGAGAGGGTGACAGCAAATAAAGCAGTGGCTTTTTGTAAAGGGTTCCGAGCTGACAAGGTCACACTGAGAAGCTTAAATTGAAATCCCGCTTTGGAGGTCGTGGTGAAAATCAGGCTTTAATGAATTCGTGCCACCTGGGGGTGGCCCTAAGAGTGGATTTTGCTGGTGGGCTGGGTCTGGTGCAGCACCCTGAAGTCTCTGCTTGCCCCTGCATGCCCCCAAGCCAAGCTGTGCCCCTCACCACGCATCTGGGCACCTGCAGACTGGGGTGGCTGCATCACATCCAGGCAGGGCTGGAGCTGAGGCAGCGATGTAAAGCAACCCCAGGTAGATGATCTACCAGCTCTGCTCAACCTGCTACATCCCGAATCTTGGGAAATCCTATGGGACACCCTTCCCCATATCCTTGGGAAGGTGGAGAAGCCCCCGGCTAGTGGAATTCAGACCGTGATGGGCCAAAAAAAACCCAAAACAGTAGAGCAAAGCACTGCGCTGTGATCTCTTACTTTGCACTCCTGGGTAGCTTCTTCGATGGGGGCGACGGTGTGAGCGCGGTGAGCGTGGGAGCGGTCGCACACCACGCAGATGGCCGTCCGGTCCTCCTGGCAGAAGAGCTTGAGCGGTTCCTGATGCTTTGGGCACAGGCTGCCCGCTCCGGCCACGTACCCTGCCCTCGAGCTCAGCTTCTTGGCGATCTCCGCCAGGTTCCTCAGCTCACGGTTTGGTCTAAATTTTCTTTTCTGGGCAATTCCTCGGCACTGGGGGCAAGCGAACCTCCGGTCCGATTTTCCCGAGCATCGCGTGATGCAGTCCCGGCAGAAGCTGTGCCCGCAGTTGATGGACACCGGGTCGCTGAAATAATCCAGACAGATGGAGCAAGATGCTTCTTTCTGCAGACTCTCCAGTGGGTCGCACTCGGCCATGGCTGAAGAAGAACGACACGATTACCTTCGCTTCATTGAATATTTTTTTTTTTTCCTTTCGGCAGCAGCTGGGAGTCTCCTTCTCGATTAGCCTTTGCTATCTGAACTGGGAGGTCTTGTTTGAAAAGTGCAGCCTCATAAGGGATGTAAAAGGAAGGAGGGGCGGAGAAAGGGGAATTTCAGGCTCTTTTCTGCATGAAACAGTTTTGCAACACCCCTCTGAAACCTGAGTCACTCCAAAAGGCGTTTCAAGGTCTTCAAAAGTTGGCTGCTAAAGACAGAAGAGGGAAAAGAAGTTCCTTGCCCTGACTTGTGACCTCTGAACCCCAAATAATGGGTTGACAGCAGGGAGCATTCGGCAGAAAGAACAGCTTATGGATGTCACCGCTCTCTCCTTCCCACTCGCCAACATCTCTGTGCAGCCAAAACACAAAATTATGGGGGGGAAAAAAAAAACCAACCCCATTCTTCCCTCTTTTTCCCAGGTGTTTTTGAGCCCAGCTGGAGGAAGAGCCATGGGCTTGATCGGCGATACCCGAGCTGAGCGCTGCTGCTGGGTACTCCGAATTGCGGAGCTCAGCATCCTCACCGCTCATTTAGGAGGTGATCCCAGCCCACAGGAGGGCAGGACGCTCCCACGTAAGCGCTGGGACCAGGAATAAACCCGGTCTGAGGGATCTCCAGGTCAAACCCTGCCCAGGCTGAATCAGCTCAGTGTATATTTTAATTTTCAGCTGGGGCTGATCAGCCAAATCAAGTCACAGCCCTGCGATACCTTTATGCATCATCATGTACCTCTCTCCTTCCTCTGTACGTGCTCAAGCCAAAGAATCGTGGGTTTAATTGCAAATGAGTAATCTAAGCTTTGCTTTCTTTTTTGGCCACCTCTGCAGCTGCAGCTCTGGCTGTGCGAGATGCCTGCAGCTCCCGAGCTGCAAGAAGTGAGTCGATGGAGGAAATGAATCACGCAGCACCAAAAAAAAAAGAATAAAATAAAAATGAGAGAAGTGCTTCAGACGTCCTCGGCGAGATAAGTCAGGGCACGCTCGGGGGGTCACCACGGTGGTTCCCTGCCCTGGGGCCAGGCACCAGGGTTGGGCCCATCCTGAAAGGGTTTTGGCTGAGTTGCTCTAATTGACATCTCTGTGCTCTCCTCCGGCAACGGGCAATTTTCCACCTGGGGGAAAGGTTTTTCCCATGCCAAAAATACTCCTGCCTGCGTGTTTGGGCATGGGATCTGCATTCCCTGGTAGCAGATAATTGTTCATCTTGTACCCGTCCATGTGCTGTTGCCCACCGATGCAAGTGCTGATCCCAACCTTCAGCATCCTCCCTTGCGTCTCCAACCTGCGAATCCAACAATCCCAGCTCCTTCGGCCAAAACTTTGGGGAAATATTAATTAACACCAGGCTCACAACAGGCTTAAGCACAGCCCAACCCTCGGCAAACCCACCAGCCGGACGCCAGGTTTTGATCGAATTACCGGCAAGTCCACGGTCCCCTCATTTGCTGCACAAGAGTTTCAAAATCCTGGTGCGTCCAGATAGAAAATCTCCATTTTCCTCCTCCCCACAAGGGAAGGAACTCAATGTACCACAAAGCCACGTCAGTTATTTTTTAGGTGATGAACAGCTTAGCAATTTTTTTCCAGTACATGGCAGGAAATTAAGCTACGCTGACCAGTCTCTAAATTCACTGCTATCTGCCTCCTTCCCCCTTTTTAAGATGAGCAAACTTGACCCCTTTTTCCCGTGGCTTCCCCGTCGTCCCCCACCACTTCTGACATCGCCTCGGCCACCTCTCTGACCCCGTGGCTCATTGCCACTAAGTCACGATGATTTGAAAAACCTCTAATTCAGCTCAGAAGATGCTGATCTTTTTTATCTCTGCTGCAGCCGTAATTTTGGCACCCCGGTGTGGTACCTCTGGTTATTATACACGGTATTGCTCAATAGCTATAGATGAGTTAAATATAAGATCACAGCAAGCCCTTTTCATGAAGGCTAAAATAAAATAAAATGTTCTTTTCCATTTCTCACAGGCAGGGTAACAATTCAGCCTCAGTTCAAGTTCTTTGGGGGGGTCTCTCCGGAATAGCAGGTTTTTTTATATCATCTGCGTAGCTGCTACGATGCTGCAGCTCTTGCTTTCCTTGGGCGTTGACTTTGCACATCAGTGTGAGGTCTTCTGCCTTAAGACTTCTCTACATTATGAGTTAAATATATATATATATATAAAAAATACCTCCAAAAACCAGAAGGGAAGACGAAGGAAAAAAAAAAAAAAAAGTACAAATGAAAACGAGGAAATGAACGTAGAGGAAAAAACCTGGCAGTGAGGGGAATTCACGTTGCAGTCCTCCTTTCTGCTTCAAAAAGGGAATAAGGGGCTGTGATGGGGCCTCTATTCCCTGCGTGGTGCGGACGGGGCTTGGAAAACTTAAATGAAGGGAAAATGATGGAAGAAGGGCTGTGATTCTCATCCCTGGTTCCAGAACTTTTCCTTCCACAAACTCCAGCCCTTTGCTTTTAATAAAAACATGCGGGGTTTGGTTCAGGCGCTTTCGCGAGTGGGTTTTGGGGGGAGGGATGTAGTTTTGTGCCCCGCGGGGAGGGAAAAAGCCAAGCGCCCAACGTGGGGCTCGAACCCACGACCCTGAGATTAAGAGTCTCATGCTCTACCGACTGAGCTAGCCGGGCTGGTCTGTCGTGACCCCGCGGTCGCAACCGGCCCTGCGACCCCCGCGGGTGGGGGGGGTGCGGGATTCCGGAGCGATCGTGGGTCTAAGTGGCACCGGGAGCCCGCGCGGCCCGTGGGAACAGCCGCTGCCGGCGGGGGTGGGGATCGCCCACGCAAGCTGCGGGGCCAAGGCGTCTGTAAGAGCTAAAAGTGCGTGTGTGCAGGTGAGGAAAAGGTTAAAAAACAAGGGGGGGAATGAGAAGGGGGCCTCACCTGCACACACGCACTTTTAGCTCTTACAGAGCCTTGGCCCCGCACCGACCTTCGCGTGTGAGGCGATCCCCACCCCCGCGGCAGCGGCTGTACCCGCGGCCGCGCGGGCTACGGCTGTGCAGCCCCCTGCGGGGCGGCGGGCGCCGAGGGCCGGAGCTTCACCGGGGGCTCGGAGGCTCCGGCGGAGGGAAGAGTCCGGCGGGGCGGCAAAAGAGACATGGAAGGGAGTAAAAAAACCCCCCCAAAAAAAAAAACATTAATCGCCCAACGTGGGGCTCGAACCCACGACCCTGAGATTAAGAGTCTCATGCTCTACCGACTGAGCTAGCCGGGCGGTGCGGGGAGCGCCCGCCCGCCCCTCAGGTGGCGCCCCAGGAGTCCACGCCCCCTCCTGTGGAGGCCCCGCCCCCACAGCGCCGGCTCCTCCCTCCCCTCCAGACCTCCAAGAGCAACGAGGAGGGCGGGTAGACAAGCCCGCCGCCGGGCGGCGGCGAAGACCACAGAGCATACGGGGTGGTCGCGGCCTCTGTCGCCGCCTCCCTCCGCGCTGACCGCACGGGGGCGCCTCGGGCAACGCGGGCGACGGAGGCAGCGGAGAGGGGGGGATGGTTAAAGCACGGCCCGGTCCGTTTCCGCCAAACCGGTAACTTAGCAACCCGCCGCCGGTGCCTGGTGCGGCCACTTCCGGTCAGGTGATGATAAAGAGGCGGGGTTTACAGCGGGGAGGGCCGGAAAGCGGAAGCGTTGCGGCGTTTCCCGTCTGTTGGCGGAGCTCGCACCATAGAGAGTCAGCGGCGGTCGGCGGCGGGAGAGGGGATAGAGCGTCTTCCCCCGGGCCGGGGTCGGCGGGGCGGTACCGGGGCAGCGGCCTAACGAGGGCGGCACCTCCGGGCCCCGTTGGGCTGAGGCCGGAGCCAGGCCCGGCGGTGAGGATCGCTGTGGGGAGCGGTGAGGCCTAGAGCCCGGCCCCGCGGAAGGGGGGGCCCGTTCTTTGGGAGAGGAGCGAGGCCTCCACCGGGCCCCGGTTGGGCCTTGGGGGTGTTGTGGGGAGCAGGGCCAGGCCCGGTGTTGGGTGGGGGGGACCGGGACGGGGCAGGAACGGGGCCGGCCCCCGCTTTTGGGGGACAAAGCGAAGCCATAGCGAGGGGTAGAGCGGTGCCCGGCCCTGGAGGGGGGGGAAAAGGGGGGTTGAAAGAGGAAGCGACACCCCAAGGCTTTGGTGACACCTGGGAGGGGACCGGCCACCCTTCCGGGTTCGAACTGGTGCCGACCCCAGCACAGGGAGCACCTGGGGGTCAGGAGGGAGCTCAGGGCCCTGTGAGGAAGAGGAGGATCAATCAGTCCCCTCAGGGCCCTGTGAGGAAGAGGAGGATCAATCAGCCCCCTCCCCATGGCGGCCACAGCGGTTTTAGGAGACGGGGTCCCTTCGGGGGGCTCCAGCGGGCGGCTGAACCCGGTGGAGACGCTGCAGGAGGAAGCCATTTGCGCCATCTGCTTGGACTATTTTGTGGACCCGGTTTCCATCGGTTGCGGGCACAATTTCTGCCGCGTCTGCATCTCGCAGCTGTGGGGCGGCGAGGCCGAGTACGAGGTGGCCCCCGGGGCAGCGGCGGTGGGCGGCGGAGAGGTGGGGATGGGCGACGTGCTGGAAGAGGATCTGGAGGACGAGGAGGATGAGCTGGATGAGGACGAACTGGATGTGGAGCAGGAGGAGGAGGAGGAGGACGGCGGCGCGGAGGAGGAGGAAGACGACATGTGGAGCGAGGAAGAAGACGACGCCGACCTGTGGGAAGATCCCGTGGAGGAGGACATGTGGGACGGTGGGGTTGGGGGAGAGCTTTACTTTGGGGACGAGGACTATGACGAGGATGTGATGGAGGAAGATGTGGAGGAAGAAGAGGAGGTGGAAGAGGAGGAAGAAGAGGTGCAGACGCCTCCTCCCCCTGTCCTGGCCACGCGGCCTCGACGCCTCCAGACCTTCACCTGCCCACAGTGTCGAAAAACCTTTTTCCAGAGGAATTTCCGACCCAACCTTCAGCTGGCCAACATGGTCCAAATCATCCGCCAGCTGCACCCGCACCCCCAGCGCCTCGTGCCGCCCGCCGCCGGTCCCTCGGTTTCGGGAGCCACGGCGGGGGTCCCGGGGGCCCTGGTAGCGGTGGGGGGTCAGGGACCACCGAATCTGTGCGAGAAGCACCAGGAACCCCTCAAACTCTTCTGCGAGGTGGACGAACAAGCCATCTGCGTGGTGTGCAGAGAGTCACGGAGCCACAAGCATCACAGCGTCGTCCCTCTCGAGGAGGTCGTGCAGGATTACAAGGTACCAGGGTTTCAAGGTCGGGATAGTGGCGTGGTTTGGGGGGGGAGGTTCTTTTTTTGGCGCGGTGGGGGGGAAGACAGAGCCGTCGGTACTGGCAGGAGCCAACGGCGTGGGCTGGGTCCTGCTGGCGGCAGGCAGACGGCGTTGGGTGGTTGGAGGCGGCGTACGGGTGGGTCTCGCCAGGCTGGTTCAGCGAGCGGAGTGTTGGGGGGGGGGGGGGGAAGACACGAACGGGCTGCATGGGTTGGGGTGCAGGAGGCCGGGAAGCCACGAAGCCGGCAGCTGGGTTGGTTTGGATGGGGAGGGTCTGGTTAACCACAGGGCGGGAGGTTTGGGGACCAGGTGGTGACGGTAATGAAAGCAAAGCTGGCTGGATCGTGGAGAAATCATCCTGCTGAGGAGCGGATGAGCTCAGCTGGTCCCGCCGGGCTGGTTTTGGGTGAAACCCCTCCGGGCTGCGGCGGGTTGAAACGAGCACCCACGTCGTGCTGGGTTAACACCTTACAAAGCCTTTCCTGAGCGGCTCTCCAGCCCGAGGGTCTTCAGAAATCCCCAGCGCTGGAGACCCTTCATTAGGGGTTTTAACAGGGCAGCTTTGCTGCCTCGAAGGTGTCGCTTCCCAGTCCAACATGACCGGGCACCCTGAGACGAAGCACGGCGGGGGGACGGGGGACGATGGTCGCTGAGCCCTTAAGGCTGCTGCTTACCCCGTGGCTCTTACGGCTTCAGATTTTCCGTGAGGTCACGTCTCGCTTTTTGGGGCCTTCTGGAAGAAAGGACTGGGTTTTTTAGTTCCTTTCATATCCGAAGGCATCTTGGAGGAGCTGCTGCCGCACGTGGTTGCGTCTCACCTCGTCCTTCCTCGCTGGAAGTTCTCCTGAGCTCTGGCCACGGCTGATGTGTTGGCAGTTCCCATCAGAGTCGGCACCCTTTGAGCCCCTGGAGATTTTTGGGGGCGGGTGGGGTGTGTGTTTGGTAGCCAGGAGGAGGCTTGGGGAGATGGAGGTGGTTTGCGGGGGGGAAGGGCAGCGATGGGGTGTCTCGTCCCCATGTCGGGCTGTTTCATGGTGGGTTGTCGGAATGTGGCCGGCAGCGCTGTTTGCTCTTCGGTCGGCTCAGTCCGTTTTTCCCCTTTCCTTTGCCATGGGAAAGATGCTGCAAATAGTCGAGGAGGCAGAAAAATTAATTTCTAAAGGGTAGAGCAGTTTGTGAAGGGCAGAGGGAGCATCTTGGGAGGGCGGCAAGGCAGAAGCGGGTGGGTTTTTGGAAATGCCGAAGCTTATTCTGCGCAGGGAATCGCGACTGATGAAGCAGGTAGTGGTTTCGTCGTTGGCTTAAGCTGATCTAGGACCACGCTGCTGCTGAAAGGCACAGCCTGAAAGGGACGGTCTAAGCCTGCCCTAAGTTTGTGCTGAGTTTAGGAGCACAGATCCCTCTCTGGGTCCTGAGCCCAACCCAGCGGGACACGTGCATGATGGCTGGAGCCACGCATCGAACAGTCTGCGCTTGGTGACCGTGGGTCTGGTGTTTGTGGATGTTACCCAATCCGAGTGGGGCAGGATTTTTGGCTTTCGAATTAAAACCGGCTCCCAGAACAAGCACTTCTGGAAAGCGGAAGGAAAGCGGTCTGAAATCTGGGCAAGAGGTTTTGTTCTCAGCCCTGCCATGGAGTTAGGGACCGAAAGAGGAGAGGAAGGAGGGAGTTGCCCGAGCCAGGGATGCCTGAGATGTGTTTCTTTCTCTCAGAACAAACTCCAGAGCCACCTGGAGCCGCTGAAGAAGAAGCTGGATGCGGTCCTGAAGCAGAAATCCAATGAGGAGGAGAAGATCACGGAGCTGAGGGTAAGAGCCTGCTGCACAGTGGATGATCCAGCGCGTGATTCCCTTCCACACTTACTCATTTCCCATTTCTCTGTCTTCCACCTTTCACCCTGCCAAAAAATAATCAACCCTCAGCTAAGGAGGACGCTGAAATGCGAGCGCTGGGAGCATGTCTTGGCCCGAAGTCTGGTGAGGGGGATGAGCAGGGAAGCTTTTCCCCCTCTGCCTTGCAGATTTGAGCTCTCACAGAGGCGTTGCAGTCCCTTTGCTGCAATCGTTGGGGTTGCAAGGGCTGGAAGCCATTTCCCTGCTGAATTAGAGCTTAGTTAAGGGGGTTTTGTGCCTGAATGCGTTGTGGGAATTGGTAGCCTGGGAGAGAAAACAAACTGATGTCCTTTGGGTCTGCCACTTGAGCTAAGGATCCTTTCCTCCCTCTTCCCCACTCCGCAGGACAAGATGAAGCTGGAGATCAAGGAATTTGAGTCGGACTTTGAGGTGCTGCACCAGTTCCTCATCGGGGAGCAGGTCCTGCTCTTGCACCAGCTGGAGGAACGCTACGAGAGCTTGCTGGCCCGTCAGAGCAGCAACATCAGCCAGCTGGAAGAGCAGAGCGCTGCTCTCAGCCGGCTCATCGCCGAGGCGGAGGACAAGAGCAAACAGGACGGGCTGCAACTTCTCAAGGTCTTTATTTCCCCCCCTGCCCCATCCCTGGGATGGGAAGAGGGAAAGTTGCCATCAGGGATCCCAGGAGGAGGGCAGGGCCCTGCTGCTATGCCGGGCAAGGCTTCTCCCAGTGTTTTTGAACTTTCCCAAAGAGCCGTAAACTGGGATGATTCACGTAGTTGATCTCTGGACCGTGAACCCTCGCTCAGCTCTGCGCTGGCAGCTGTAGGAACTCTGGCCCGGCTTTACGGCGAGGAGATAATGTTAGCAGTGGGAATTAAGCAGAGCTGCCAAGAGGGGAGCGGACCTTGCTTTAAAAAGGGTCATCTTCATAGGAGCGCGTCCTTCCCTGATGGCGAGATCCTTCCCTGTCCCTCTGGTCAGGGATCCCGCAACGTCTGTGGGATCACAAAGGGGAAAAGCAAGACGCCCCGAGAGATTTGGGGTCTGCTAGGGTGCCTGTAGTAGAGGGAAGAGCCTTTACCGAGGGCTGAATCCATGGGATAGGTCTCTCTGTGGGATATTCCCATCGCCTGACCGTGGGAGGGGACTCGTCCTGTCCGTTGGAGCGGTTGGCTCGTTGCAGCTCAGCGCGGTGCTGAGCCGTGGCTGCTAAGAGGATTTAGTGTGAGCCACGGTGGGATCGGCTTCAGTCCTCCTTAATCTTTTCTTTCTCTTTCTCCCCACTTCCCACCTGGCTGCCTCCTTTTGCAGGACATCAAAGGCACTTTTATCAGGTCAGTGACTTTCCGTTGGCCTCTTCTCGCTGTAAATGGGGGGGGGGGGGGAGGGGGTGTCCATGCAAAAGCTCTGAGCTTTTGTTTTAAACCCCATGTGGTGGGCGCTTTTCCAGGCTGGGGTTGGCTAACAGGAGGGAAAGCTCAGCTGTACCCATGGTAGGAACTGCTGGCTGATGGCCCGGTGGGGGATAAAAGGGATTTTTGAGGATGACTGGGGACATATGGGAGGGGAGAAAGGCAGGGAAGAAGTCTCGGAATCCCTCGCAACACCTGGCAGCCGCTTTTTTGGGAGCGGAACTGGGTCTGCCCACGCAGACCTCATGCCCCAGGGAAGCAGGAGCTGCTCTAAGTCTGGAGGTATCGTTTTCTCCCCCGCCCCGTTTTTAAATCGGACAAGCAGGCGCTCTCCTAAATCGGCTCCAGGTAACGGAGCCGTGTCGGAGCACGGTTGGCTGTCCCCGGTGCTGGGTGGATGCAGCTCCGTCCCTTCCCAGGATTCGGCTGCTTCCTGCGGCCGAGACAGGGTGGGGACTGCCGGCCGTACCAGCGTAACCGGTTCGATCTCTGCCCGGCTCTGGGATTTTTGGCTGTGCGCAGGGCATCTTGTTCCTCCTGTTGTGTCTTTACCTCCCCCGGAGCCCACTGAAGCCCCAGGTTTTTTTTCCCCCTGGCAGATGCGAGAACATCAAATTCCAGGAGCCCGAGATGGTGCCGGTGGACGTGGGGAAAAAATATCGCAACTACTTTCTGCAGGACGTGGTGATGAGGAAGATGGAGAAAGTCTTCAGCAAGGTCCCCCAAGGTGAGCGAGACCTGGCTCCTCTGCCCAAGGGGACGACGCAGCTTCTCAGTGAGATCTGTCGCGTATCCTCAGCCTCGCTGGGGTTCCCCCTCCAGCTCTGCCTTCCCAGGATTCCTGCCTCTCTTTTTCTGCCAGTCCCCTCGCTACCGGCCTCTTCTCTCCTTCCTCTCCACACCTTGCTCTGTCCTTGGATCCGGATTCTCCCCTAACACGGCTGTCTCTGCTCATCCCAAAAGCAGAGCTGGATCCAGCTGTCACTCTGTGTGGGGCTGGGATGGGACTTGTCTCAGAGCTAAAAAGAAGTGCAGAGTTGGGGGGGAGCCGAAAGGAAGCGCGGAGTTGGGGGAAGCTAAACTTTTAACTCTATCCCAGTCAAAACCAGTACAGACCCACAGTGGGGGCTATCGGTTACGATAGCCACTGGTGCTGCAGGTACGCACGTGGGTGAGGATTTGGGGTTGGGAACTGAGAGGAGGGGAAGAAAAATCTTGGGATTGGGATCTACAGGAAGGCGAGCAGCGATCCCTTAACTTCCCCGCCTTCCTTCCAGCCGACGTCACCCTGGACCCCGACACAGCCCACCCTCGCCTGAGCCTCTCCCTGGACCGCCGCAGCGTCAAGCTGGGCGAACGCCGTCAGGATCTGCCGGACAACCCCAAACGTTTCGATTCGGATTATTGCGTGCTGGGTTCCCAGGGTTTCACCACCGGCCGTCACTACTGGGAGGTAGAGGTGGGAGGCCGGCGAGGTTGGGCGGTGGGCGCAGCCCGCGAAACGGCTCGTCGCAAAGAGAAAACGGTGGGTCCTCACCAAAAACGAGAAATTTGGTGCGTGGGCACCAACGGGAAGAAGTACCAGGCGTTGACGGCCACGGAGCAGACGGCCCTGTCGCCCAGCGAACGGCCCCGGCGCTTCGGCGTCTACCTGGACTACGAGCGGGGCCAACTCTGCTTCTACAATGCCGAGAGCATGACCCACATCCACACCTTCAACGCCTCCTTCCACGAGCGCATCTTCCCCTTCTTTCGCATCTTAGCCAAGGGCACTCGCATCAAAATCTGTGCCTGACCGGCCATCCCTCGCCCTCCCCGCCGGCCGCCTCAACCCGCGCCGGATCCGGCCTCACCCTGGGATCCGGCCTTGCACACGGCCACGCTCTTTCCCCCTCGAATCCCTCGGATTCCGTTTTGGGATCCAACGCTGCACTTGTCTTCTTGCACCTGCTTGCTCACAAGACTTCTTCCCTCGACCTCCTGCCAGCTCCTCCCCGGGATCTCACCGCCACCATGCCGATCCGAAGCTGGTTTTGTTTGGAATAGGGAAGGATCCGCCTCAGAGGCATTTTCATTTTGGCTCTTGCTGCTAGGAGCTCCTCCCTCTCTCCCTTTTCCCGGTTGATGCCTGAAGCTTTCCAGCGTGTTCTCCACCCGTGTTGTGCCCGTGGTTGAGTTCTGAGGCGCGTCTTGGCTCTCTTCGGATGCGGAGCTCGAGCCCTTGGCAGGGGTCCGCACGGCCGGGAGCGACTTGGCTTCTTCAGACTCCCATCATCATCATCTTTCCAACGTCATCGGCTTTCGTATCCCGGTTGCGCCGAGGTGCCTGGATTTCTTGGGATGCATCTTCAGACCCCAGATGGTGTTTGGACCCAGAGTCGAACCCGCTTTAACCTGCCGTCTCCTCTTCTTTCCTCGCCTTCCCTCATTTTGGGGGGCGGGGGAGGTGATGTGTCTCAGATCTCCTAACCGCCCCCCCAGTCCCTTTGTAACCATTTCTTGTGGGCCTGGCACTTTACTGGGGGCCGAGGAGGGTGCAAAGAGCCGGTTTCCTCCTCCAGAGCCGGCAGCGTCCCGGCCGCGGAGGCAGGAACCGGCCTCCCGTTTCCCCTTGCAGCTTGAGAGCTCTCCGAGATGGGGTATTTATTTTCTCTCCGCCCCCCCCCCCCCCCCTTTGTTTTTTTCTCAGCTGCTGTTGAGTTTCCAGCTGAATCCTGTCCCACTCGAGAGACTCTGACCGCACCGGTTGTGTTTTCTCTTTTTTTTTTTGTTGGTGGATTGGTATTTTTTTTTTCCTGTTGGCATTACAGAGCTAGTTCAAAATATTTTTGGCTAAAATGAGAATTAAATGGAGATTTAGTTTTATGAAATGTCAAGAAATAATAATAATAATAAAGAATAAGGTTGTAAACCCGAGTCTCTGGCTTATTGAGATCCCCGTGGTGGCCTGAAAGATCTGGGAGCCGTTTCCAAACAAGTCTGGCTTAAATTGCACACCAGAATTAGGGTCCAGGTCCCCCGCAGCCTGCCTGGCCTTGCTCTTAGAGAATCGCCCGCGAGCCTCCTGGTAAACAGATCGGCTTTAAATCTTGCCTCGTTAATCTTGACCTAATCCTTCCTAATTAGATTAGGTCGGGCCCAAAGCTGTGCGTCTGTATCCCTTCGCAAAGCAGCCGACTCGCTCTTATCCACCTAAAGAGCCCATCATGGGCAGCATCCAAAAACTGAGCTGGCGCCACCGAGGGACCGAAGTCCCTTCCGGCTCCGTGGCTTGTGGCTCTGCCAGCCAGGAAAAACCAAAAAAAGTCCTGAATCTGCAGAAAAAGGGCTTGTTTATGCACGGACTCAGTGCCTGGAGGTTGAGATGGTCCCTCTTAAAAAAAAAAAAAAACCTCTCCTTCATTAACGGCCGCTCCCAACGTCTCTGGTGGGCGACGCTGGCCGAAGGCCTCGCTTTTGTACCCACCGCTGCCTCTCAAGTTTATCTACTTTTTGGGTTTTCTTGGGAATTGTGTTTGTCTTCCCAGGTCCACGGGGCTTTCACAGCAACACCACGCGTGGGAGAAGAAACACCGAGGCCCTCGTTAGCCAGAAGGCCAGAGGACACCTTCCAAGTCCTATGCAATCGCGTAATTATTTCCCTCCGCTATGATTTTTCCGCTATGATTGCCTCTCGTAGCTCTCAAAAGTTCTGCTGGTCACCCTTGTCCTCAACCCCGAGCCCTGGCCCACCACGATGTCCCCAATCTTGAAGGTGTGGGGACAACGTCTCGAGGATGTAAAGCCCTCCCCGGCGGGGATGCTGGGTTTTCACCTCTCCCTTAAGGTTCCTGATCTGCGTCCAGCTGGAGTAAAGCTCCAACCCCAGATCTTCCGTGAACCTCCAGGTTGTGGGATGACCCAACAGCGGACACGAGGTGGCCACGAGCTCGATAGAGCGCTCTTTTATTGATTTATTTTGTACACAAAATTTACGGTTTCTCGCTACCGTGTCCTCATCTGGTCCCGATGGTGACTTGCCACACTCGGACGAGGTTATCCGTGTAGCCGGCGAACAGGGTCTACGGAGAGAAAGGGAGTCGGGTCATGGGAAGCGTTGGACGGCCAGCGAGGTGGGACCTCAGGACGTGAGGACAAGGGACTATGGCCCTCAGAGGGCAAATCCCAAAGCAGAGAGAGACCACCACCAGCCCCAGGTATTGGGGAGATAAAGGAGAAGAGCTCAAGGGTTGGGAAGGGACCCACGGAAGTTCTCGCCCTTGCTGGCAGGGACGGCTCCAGGAGCGGAGCACAAGTGTCTTCACAGTCCTTAAGCTCCAAGAGCAGCAGGAGAGGCCCCAAAATCCTCGTTCCCCAGGGCTGGGATGCCGGGACAGGGAGAAGGGGATGGTTTTTACCTGCCCATCTGCGGACCAGGCCAGGGAAGTGCACTGGGGTGGTTCGGCTTTGCTGCTGGTGCTGATCACCTCCTGCTTCAGCTCATCCACGATGATTTTGCCTTCCAGGTCCTGCAGGAGAAAGAAGAACGTGAAGGAACGAGGTGTCCTGCAGGGAGACTCCCACGGCTGAATCCAACCCAACTCCGGAACGCTGTGAGGGAGCAGAGGGTCGCTCAGAAACAGCCTCTGGATTTCCGCACAGAGATGCAGTCAGATGGCATTGAAATGTTTCATCATGGCGCGGTGGCTCTGCCCTACGGCCACCGCAACCCTCCTCAGCCACGGGACGAGGCCACGAGCCAAGATCTGTGATCCCAAGCGAGGATCTCGACCACGAAGGCGACTCCAAACCCGGCACACCCCAAAAGCCGAAGAAAGTGAGTCTTCTGAAGGAACCCTGCCCAGATGGGGACAGAGAGGGGCTGAGGACCGAGTGGTGACGTACCCAGATCTTGATGCTGGGTCCGGTGGCAGCACAGAGCCAGTAGCGGTTGGGGCTGAAGCAGAGGGCGTTGATGATGTCTCCTCCGTCCAAAGTGTAGAGGTGTTTGCCTTCATTCAGGTCCCACAGCATGGCCTGGCCGTCCTGCGGGGCGGGAGGAGGAGTCTGAGCAAACCCCAACACTCATCGCCTGTGCCTGGATTTGTCCTGCCCTGCCGAGGCCTTTTTCCGCCCCAACCACGGTTAAGCTGGAGCACTTTGCCACGAGCCGGCACGAATACGGAAAAGTTAAAGCACACAGCAGGAAAATTCAAAGAAAACACATCGATGGCTGAAATATAAGAGCTAAAGAAGGTCCCTGGAGCCAGGTGAACATCTTTGCCATGGCTTCTCTCCTTGCTCGACATCTAATACTACGACCATCAAGTCAGGCCAGATCTTTGGGCTGTTACCACCCCGCTCAAGCCGTGAGCAAGACGCGGAGCCCACTCTCCACGCGGGAGATGCAGAAATGAGCCAGAGCTGCTGGTAGGACGCCAAGATCTCATCTCGGGGTGTCAGCCTTCTCCCCGAGCCGTGACACATACCTTGCCGCCAGAGGCACAGAGGGAGCCGTCGGGGGAGACGGTCACCGTGTTCAGGTAGCCCGTGTGCCCGATGTGGTTAGTCTTCAGCTTGCAGTTAGCCAAATTCCAAACCTGGGTAGGGAAAAACACGAGGGCAGAAGAAAAGGGGGTTAAACACTGCTACTGCACCCCAATTCTGGGGATACAGGGGGGAAAAACCCTTCCCCGGAGCACTCCGGCTGCTCCAGTCCTCCTCCCACCGTTTCAGATCAGCCGGGGGAAGCCGATCCCACCTCACCTTCACCAGCTTGTCCCAGCCGCAGGAGACGATGATGGGGTTGCTGCTGTTCGGGGAGAAACGCACGCACGACACCCACTCCGAATGACTCTCGTCCTGGGGAAGAGGAACGACGCCGGGTTCATGGCGAGGAAACGCGGCCGGGTCTTCCCCACCCCGTCCACGGGGCGCTGCAAGATCAGACCTGCCGCATCCCGTCGCTCCGCAGCTTTCCCAGGCCTCCCCCTCGTCCCCCGTCCCTCATAATTGCAGGACTCGTCCTCAGACCCCCCGCTAAGGAGAGGTCAGCAGGCAATGTCTCACTTCTAATCATTAGGAGAAGGCTGGGAGACCTGGATTCCCGATCAAAAGCGGTGGGAGTGGACCTAAAGCCAAGTCCAGAGGTCCTTTCTCATGGAGGTGCGATCTGGAAGCCCACCTTCCCCGGCTCACCTGCACCGTGTATTTGCAGACACCCAGGGTGTTCCAGAGCTTGATGGTTTTGTCCCTGGAGCCCGAAACGATCTGGCGGTTGTCGGAGGAGAAGGCCACGCTCAGGACGTCCTTGGTGTGGCCCACAAAGCGACGGGTGGTGGTGCCGCTGCAGGAAGACGGAGACAACGGGAGATCTCACGGACAAATTCCACCAAGGAGGGGGGAAAAATTCAAATATTTGAGGGAAAAAGAAACACAGAGTGGCCTACAAAAGGGTAAGGAGTGATGGTTCCCCTTCTCCTTCGAAAGAACTACTCTGGAGATGGATTGGGAGGATCAGGATGAGTTTGGCCCGCATGCACGCCTGGCTCTGCAAATCCCAACCCTCTTCTCTTGGCTGTACCCCCAATTCAGCCCAAAATGACCCCAAAAAAGAGCTTGAGCCTCCCCCGCTGCTTCTCTCCCATCATAATTGCAGGACGTGTCTTCATATTCCAGAGAATCAGAAGACTTTGTGTCAGGTTTAATCATGGGGAGAGGGAGCCAAGGAAGAGCAGCCGAATGCCCCAACTCCCACCTCCATTCCAAATCGTGGCCTCGGCCACGGAAAACTCCCCCCCGCTGGGATTTATCTTCCAACCCAAGAGCAAAACATCCCGTTTCCAAGGCGCATTGATGACCTCAGTCCCTCTCCCAGCATCCAAATGAAGCAGGGGGACACCCTACGCCCCCCACCCCCCAAAACACCCCGGTCCCTGCCGTGTCCCCGCAGCTCACGTGGTGAGATCCCAGAGCCGCAGCGTGCCATCCCAGGAACCCGAGAGAGCAAACTGCCCGTCGGAGGAGATGACCACGTCGCTGACAAAGTGTGAGTGACCGCGCAGAGCTCGCTGCGGGATCCCGTAGTTGGTCTCGTCACGGGTCAGCTTCCACATGATGATGGTTTTGTCTGTAGGGGAGGCAGAAAGAGGCAAGGTGGGGGGGTCAGCTCGGGGACCGCAGCCCTCTACGCAGCCACAGGGATGGGGGGGGCTGCCAAGGAACACAGGGGGACCAGGTCTCTGCTCCTTTGCCCCCTCCTGCTCATACTTCTGTCCCCATCGCGAAGACCAGGACCCTGCCTCCTCTCCCCTCCTCCTCAGCACCTCTGCCCTGCTACACCCCAGCCCCATCGTTGGCCAGACTGCCCTAATGGGGGGGCTCCAGCCTGTCCCCCCTATCCCTAGGTTCATGATCTCCCCATGCAAGCTCAGGGTCTCTCCTCACTCCCCTCCCAAGCCCCACGGCCTTCCCTGCTCCTCTCCCCTCGGTCTCATGGTCTCCCCTCGCTCATTCTCTCCCCCGACACCCCCCACCTCGACCTATGGTCTCTCCCTGCTCCTCTCCTCAACCAGGCCAATGGACTCGCCCTGCCCCGCGCCGATGGTCTCCCCTGACACACACACCCCCCCCCAGCTCCTCCTGATGGTCTCCCCTGACACACACACACACCCCGCCCCCCCCAGCTCCTCCTGATGGTCTCCCCTGACACACACCCCCCCCCCCGCCCCCCCCAGCTCCTCCTGATGGTCTCCCCTGACACACACACCCCCCCCCGCCCCCCCCAGCTCCTCCTGATGGTCTCCCCTGACACACACCCCCCCCCGCCCCCCCCAGCTCCTCCTGATGGTCTCCCCTGACACACACACACACCCCGCCCCCCCCAGCTCCTCCTGATGGTCTCCCCTGACACACACACACCCCCCGCCCCCCCCCAGCTCCTCCTGATGGTCTCCCCCGACACACACACCCCCCCCGCCCCCCCCAGCTCCTCCTGATGGTCTCCCCTGACACACCCACCCCCCCCGCCCCCCCCAGCTCCTCCTGATGGTCTCCCCTGACACACCCACCCCCCCCGCCCCCCCCAGCTCCTCCTGATGGTCTCCCCTGACACACACCCCCCCCCCGCCCCCCCCAGCTCCTCCTGATGGTCTCCCCTGACACACACCCCCCCCCGCTCCCCCCAGCTCCTCCTGATGGTCTCCCCTGACACACACCCCCCCCCCCAGCTCCTCCTGATGGTCTCCCCCGACACACACCCCCGCCCCGGTCGGGTGCAGGCCCTCACCGCGCGAGGCGGAAAGAATCATGTCCGGGAACTGTGGCGTAGTGGCGATCTGGGTCACCCAGCCGTTGTGGCCCTTCAGGGTACCCCGCAGGGTCATCTGTTCCGTCATGGTGGCGGCGGGGCGGGAGGATGGCGGCGGATTCAGTGGAGGCCGCGGCCCGGTCCCGTCCGGCCGCCAGCGCGGGGAGAGAAAGAGACCGAGGTCGCTTCCGGCGGAAGCGGAAATAACGTCGGAGCTGTACGGCAAGATGGCGGCGCGCAGGGGTGCGGGACAACATGGCGGCGCGCATGGCACTGTACGGAAAGAGATGTAGGGGTGAGTGTTGGTAATGGGGGGATATAGGGAGGGTCCTGGGGGGCTAGTGGTGGGCTAGGGGGAGTCTTGGGGGACAGGGAGGGCTCGGGCGGTAGGAGGTGGGGTAGGGGATTTGGGGGGGACAGGGAAGGCTGGGGGGGTTGGCGGTGGGGTGGGGGGCTGTGGGGGTCGAGGGGGCCTTGGGGGGGCTGGAGGTGGGGTAGGAGGTCTTGGGGGATTGGGGGGTCCTGGGGGGCTGGAGGTGGGGTAGGGGGTCTGTGGGGGTCGGGGAGGGCTTGCAGGGCTGGAGGTGGGGTAGGGGGTCTGTGGGGGTCGGGGAGGTCTTGGGGGGCTGGAGGTGGGGTGGGGGTCTGTGGGGATCGGGGAGGGTCCTGGGGGTCTGGAGGTGGGGTGGGGGGTCTGTGGGGGTCGGGGAGGGTCTTGGGGGGCTGGAGGTGGGGTAGGGGGTCTGTGGGGGTCGGGGAGGGTCCTGGGGGACTGGAGGTGGGGTAGGGGGTTTGTGGGGGTCGGGGAGGGTCTTGGGGGGCTGGAGGTGGGTTAGGGGGTCTTTGGGGGTCGGGGAGGTCTTGGGGGGCTGGAGGTGGGGTAGGGGGTCTTTGGGGGTCGGGGAGGGTCTTGGGGGGCTGGAGGTGGGGTAGGGGGTCTGTTGGGGTCAGGGAGGGCTTGCAGGGCTGGAGGTGGGGTAGGGGGTCTGTGGGGGTCGGGGAGGGTCTTGGGGGGCTGGAGGTGGGGTAGGGGGTCTGTGGGGGTCGGGGAGGGTCTTGGGGGGCTGGAGGTGGGTTAGGGGGTCTGTGGGGGTCGGGGAGGTCTTGGGGGGCTGGAGGTGGGGTAGGGGGTCTTTGGGGGTCGGGGAGGGTCTTGGGGGGCTGGAGGTGGGGTAGGGGGTCTGTTGGGGTCAGGGAGGGCTTGCAGGGCTGGAGGTGGGGTAGGGGGTCTGTGGGGGTCGGGGAGGGTCTTGGGGGGCTGGAGGTGGGGTAGGGGGTCTGTGGGGGTCGGGGAGGGTCTTGGGGGGCTGGAGGTGGGGTAGGGGGTCTGTGGGGGTCAGGGAGGGTCTTTGGGGGATGGAGCTGGGGTAAGGGGTCTTGGGGAGAAAGGGAGTGCTTGGAGGGCCCAGAGTGGGGTAGGGGCATTTGTGGGTGACAGGGAGGGTCTTGGGGGGCTGGAGGTGGGGTAGGGGGTCTGTGGGGGGCGGGGAGGGCTTGCAGGGCTGGAGGTGGAGCAGAGGGTTAAGGGAATGAAGTAACTTTGAGTTCCTGCACGTTTTAAAATCCGGGTGCATAAGAAAATTGCCTCGAAAATAGCTACAACTCGACAGGCATGAGCAGACTTCAGGGGAGATGATTTGGCTCAGTAGTCCCCGAGGCAAAAAGCCCTCCGCTGTTGATTTTCATAGCTCTTTGAGTCTGGCGTCTAAAGTTTCAGCGCAGATTCTCCTAACTGGTGTCATTCAGACTCCTCAAATGCCAAAGGCTGAAGGCGCTTCAGCTTTTCATGCCAAAGAAACCTCTCCCACTGCGTTGCACGGGTTGCCTTTGGAGGATTTGCTTATCAACGCCGACACGCCAATTTAGGAGCCCGTGTTGGGGTGCGAGTGATGAGCAATTTTTTTCAAAATGTCTTGGAGGTGCTGCTGACCTTCCTGGCCATACTGTTGTGTCATGCTGCAAGGTTTCTCTCTTGGCAGAGCCCCCGGGGGCACGCCGGTTATTTTGTCTTCTCCAAATGCCAGACCCCTGCTGCCAAAAAGAATCGGCATCTCCTTCGCCGTGATCCCCGTTTCCCTTGCTCAGGTTTCCCCGAGACAAGCACCTTGTTTCTTTACCCCGTGGCAATGTTTTTTCCTCTCGCAAATCCAGAGGATTTAGTCACCGGAGTTTGGTGCCAGGTCGCGGTCTCTTGTCCTCGGCTTTAACCTCAACCTTCGCCCTGTCCCGTCCTCAGCATTGCCTGCCCTTTTCACGGCTTGAAACCAGGGCTGCCCGTGCAGCAATGCCCCATTTTTCCAGTGGTGAACCCTCCTACGATTCCCTTTTTAGAATCATCTCAAGCCCCTTCTCCATCAGCCTGTGGCCTTTGCTGGGTTTTTGAGATCAAGGAGGCCGCTCTGAATTTCACGTGTTGTTCGTGTGTCCTTAACTCCTTAATTTTCAGGCTTTGGAAAGGAAGCTGCCAGCTTGTGCGTCTTGCAGACAGACCTCCCAGCAAAGACGCTGCGTCCTGGTCACTAGGGTTCAAGACCTGGCATCTACTTCTCCAAGCCTCTGAACGAGGTGGGGTGTTTTTTTTTTTGTTTCAGCCCATTTTCTCAGCGTTTCTGGGGTGGGAAATACCACTTGGCAGAAGCTAAGGCCAGAATGCTCCTTCCTAGTTAGATATCTGCCCCAGTCTGGGTCGTAACCTCCTGGAAATGTCTCACTTGTCCTCATTAACAGTGTTGAGAGTTTAGGCAACTGACTCAGAGACATCTGAGACGGATCAGGTGAACAGCACCGTCAAAATCTATTTTCTCTCTGTTGACTATTAAAAAAAGGGCCGGGTGGCTAGTTCAGGGAGAGATCAACAATTTAAGATGTTTTTCACTGACTTCACACTGCTTTAAGCCAGAGTTAACTGGTGAAAACGAGTCTTCTAGGGATATATCTATGCGAGCGGTCTGCATTTTAATGCTTGTTTGTCTGGTTTAAGGAAAACTTGTTGTAGAACTTTGTTAAAAAAAAAAAAAAAAATCCCCTTCAGCAAAAGAAAATAAATTTCACTTTCAAATCCATGTCTCATTGCTATGGGGGAAGTGGGAGAGCTGCGTGTCTTTGAAGGAAGCTGAGATATATGGGGAGAGACGAAGCTCATGAGCTGGCTTTTTTGCCTTTTTTTTTTTTTTTTTTTAAATAACCCGAAGTGATGAGAAATCCTGGCCACAGGAGGAGAATCGCTCTCGCTTGGTCCTGATGAGGAGCAGCGACAGAAAGGAAGAAGAAAAGCACAAGCTTCTTTCACATCTCTCTTTATTTTAGAGCAATGCGAACCAGAAACCGGTGCCGTCCCCCTCTGGAGAGGGAAGGTTTCCGCACAAACAGGAGCTCCTCGGCACCCGAAATGCTCGGCGCTCTCCACACCGCTATCTACAGACGCTGAGCCCGCAGATCCTCGCTCGCAGACCCAGCTACCGTGCGCTCTAAACAACCCTTGGGAGATGGTGGCACCTCCGGAGGGTGGCCCGATGTCACCAGGTCTGTTTCTGTTCCTCCTCTGACTATATAGGGATCCTCCAGCCCTCCCTCCACCTCGGCATTTAAACCGGCTAAAATTAGGCGGTGGGAAGGTCCCCTCCCCGCTGCCAGCACAGCTGTCGTGCCCGTGACGGCTCTTCCAGCTCGGTGCAGACACACAAAGCCTCCAGCGAGTCTGGATACCTGTTTCCCAGGGCACCTGCAGTCCCAGGACCTGCCAAAATCTACTACAGACAACCCCCGCCTACGCAACCATCGCCGCCCGCGTGCCCTGGGAGCAAAACAGCCCCGCTTAGGCCAACTTCAGCACTAGGGAAAATCAACGGCAGGTCTTGGTAAGTCTTTTTTTTTATTTCCACAAGCGCCAGAGAGGCGGGGGAAGCATAATTTGTGGGTATCCTGTTGCTGGATGCCGGTCTGGCTGCGTGGGCTCTTTCGTGAAAGGCTGGGAGATGCATTTAGAAAGCAGAAGAAACAGGATACGTTTGTGAGAGCTGGAAGAAGCCTAGACCAAAATGATCTTTTATTTGTGTGTGTGAATCTGATGATACTGAAAAACAGGAGGAGGATTAAAAGAATAAATCATATTAATTTTTTTTTCTTTTAGGAAGATATTGTACAGAAATAATTGGTGCCACTTTCCTTGCTCTGTTTATCTGTTTCTGTACAAATTTAGGTCCTCGTAGCAGCATTTATCTACCCTGACTCCTAATAGCACCCACAGTTTAGGAAAGATCTTAATATAGCACACAAGAATCATTAAATAATTTCCTTTCCAATACGATCCGATGCCTTTTCCCTCCCCGGTCTTGGACTGGTCCTTTTTGCTTTTCCACAGCCGCAGCTCAGCTCCTCCAGCAAGGCTTAGTGTGTTCGGGACGTTGGCAGGATTATGAACACACAAATGAAATTATAACGACTTCCCTGTCCAGTTTGAGTGGTTTAGGAAGAAAAATTCTGTGATGGAGCCTGCCCTCTCTGCTGTATTGATAAGGAGCAAGCAAAGGGCCCGAAATCTGCGTCCCTTCTCCCAGCCTACGCCATCTAATCCTTGGTTTTTTGATTAATAGGAAGAATCAGTTCAAAACATTAGCGCCTAATGTTTTGAATTTCTAGTGCGGACTAGAAATCGCTGCCTCTACAGCGATGAGAAACAGAGCAGTAATGCAGCAGAGGAGGGAAGCTTTTAGTATAACATTCAGCTTAAATCAAGCGCTGCTTTTTTGGCCCGGAGAGGTGGTAGCACCACACCCCCCGCGTATGGGGCTGCGTCTCAAGATGTCAATAGCAGTGAAAAACATTATTATTAAATAATTTGAGACGTAGAGGGGGATTTAAGCTCATGGTACTTCAAACAACTAAAATTAGATGTCTAAGCTATTCGCTCAGGACCTCTTCTGTGATCGGTCGGGTGATAGATGTCGATGGAGGTTCACCACACCTACGGTAGCTCGCTCTTTCCTACCATTCATCCAGGTGTAGACCAGAAAACGTCCCCAATAACAAAGTGTAATAACTGGGAAAAAGCCTCTGCGACTCCATGGATTTCTCCCTTATTGTGTTTACTCACACGGGCAAAAATATTGCAGGCATCAGCGCCTGAATTTCCCCAAAAACGCGTTTTCCTCCATGCCGCGTCGCTGTAAAGGCCTGGTTTTCCCTGGACGTGATGTTTTAACGACGTTCCCCCTCGTCCCACCAGGTTGACCAAGCTCTCGGAGGTGGTTCCAGTTAGGAAGCCAACGCGATGATGGAGTCAGGTACGTGAAAACATATTTATTAACAAAGCGTGTGCCAAGTCCCGGCTCCTTTGGCACCCAAAACCCAGCTTTGCCATGCCTGAGGGTGATCAGTCCTTGCTCTGCTTGCTTTTGGGCTGCTTTTTTGATGTTTCCCTAAGCCAGCTTTTCTAATGTGATGCTCTTTTTGGCTGTCAATGAGCTGTGCTCGTTCAAGAAAGTAATATTAATGTTTGACTCCAGAGGGGTGCAGCTAGGCTAGAGAGCCGCTCCGGTTGCACCCGGTGCGAAGAACATTTACCTATTTCTTTTCTTTTCCCCTTTATTTCTTCTTTTTAAGGGAAAAGGAATGCGGATCTTGGTAAGTGATTTTTTTTTTTTTTTCTCCTTCTTCCATCAAAACAGGTCGCATTAATATACATCTCCTATGGTCGTTCTTGGCTGGGTGTGTGGCTTGCTTATACCATCAAATATTCTAGACCGCATGAGATAAACTCATAACCTGTGTAATTTTGGGAACATTATGGTCAGTGAGGGGGAAAAAAAGTCAGTATATAATCATTTTTTAGGACAACTCCTATAGTGCAAACGAAAAAAAACCACAGAAGGACCCTCTGGGGGCTAAATTCTCCCTCCCTCTCTCTCTCTTTTAGAAAAATGGGATGCAAAAATCAGTAAGTTTTTTGGGTGGGGTTTCTCCCCCCTCCCCCCCCCCCCCCCCCGATGGTAAAACCACAGTGCGAAAGGCTTGAACTAATATTACTTTATTTTAAGGGAAGTTAGCAGAAGAATTTGGTAAGTCATTCACCTGCCTTAGGCATGCCTAAGTTTGAACGCACGTGTTTCTGCGGCTGTAGCGTTAGCAATGAGCGACGTGTCCGTATATATTTCTCTTGATTTCATTTAGAAGAAAGCGACACAGAACTTGGTAAGTGTGGGTTTGGGGTTGGGGTTTTTTTTGCTGCTGCTGAAGATGGAAAAAGTTCCTTTGTGTATGGGCTTCTTAAACCAGAAATGATCCTCCAGACCTCAAATTTCTACCCAGATACAGTCAAGACACACAGCTTAAGGTTCTCCTTAAGAGAACCCACCAGCGCAACATCATCTGAAGGCTCAGATTATATTTTTAGGGGATCTGAAGGATCCCCTCAGGGGATCCTTAGACCCAGCGCAATACAATCTATGCCTGTTACGCTGGGCATCTCGCTTTGGAGGAGACGCGCTGTCTCCCCGCAATCCAGCGGCATTCCCTAATCTCCTCTTCGGGCTCGTAGAAGCACGTCAGAGGCGGAGAGCTCTTAGGACTAACCCGTATTTATTTCTCTGTTATTTTTAGAGGAATGTGACACAGAAAATGGTAAGTGTCCTTCTGAGATTTAAGAGTTCTCTTGAATAATAATATCCCTCAAAACCCAACAGCCTCAATCACACAGCGTTGGAATAAAATATTTTTTACAATACGGAACTTTTTAACTTTTAACGAATACTTTTCTCTGTGTTTGGGAATTTTTACCGCGACGCTCGGCACGTCACATTCCTTCTGCCGAGGCCTGCTTCGGGCAGGGCTGCTGATAGCAAGCTGCAGTTTGTGCATGTTTGTTTTATTTCAGCTTCAAAGAGTGCGGAAGTAGATAGGCCTTACAAAATAAAACTTCTTGGAAATGCCTGTAATAAAGAGAATAAGTCCAGATAGAACAAAATAAAACGTCTCTAAGAACAAAATAAATACACGGACGCAGTGAAAAATAACTTAAAGCCATTTCCCTTCTCTTTCTCTTTTTTTTGGGGGGGGACCAAAATGCAGAAATAGGTAAGTATCGCTTTCTTATCTTTGTCAAATTGATTCTGATAAGGGCATTTCTTGTTTCCTGAACCCCGTGTGAATACCCAGCATCCCACTTACATCCGCGTCGTGGGTGGGAGACGCGGTCCCATCCGCTCTGGGGTCTGCCCTTGACCCTGCGTGGTTATTTAAATGCCACATCTGTAAACGGCAGCTCGGAGAACAGATTCAAGGAGCCCTTTAACACGCATCCTGATTTATTTCTCTGTTTTAAGGTGAACTTACAGCAGAGATCGGTAAGTCGCGTCTTTACGTCCCATCCGATACGTTTCTGTGTAGCTCTGAGTCGTGTTTTAGCTGATTTGACTGGGGTTTATTTCCTTTCTCTTGCCTAGTTTTAAAAAGAAGGAGGTATATTCATTTTTAACAAGAACCAATATATAAAACAAAAAACCCAACAGTGCAGAGAACGGGGGGCTTGCAGGTTGCTCTAGCTAGAAAGGCAATAATAAAGAGAATAAAGGGAATTTTTGAGCCGAAGCCGTGTCTGAGCGTAATTGGTGTGAAGCCCTGAGAGGTAGGATGGAGCCTTGGGGGGTTTGGGGCTGTGGGGATCTAGAATGTAAGACTTAATCCCTCTCAACAGATGCTCAAATTTTGCAAAAATTCCTTTTCCGGTTCTGGTTGTCCCATCTTCCGTGGTAGATGTTGCAAACAGGGGAGATGTCGAGTGTTAGACGCAGAATAGCTTTGTTCTCCAAGCAAAGGAAGGACCAAGTAGGGCGCGGTGCATCCCTGGAGGTCCTTGAGAAAACCAGTGTTTGTTTTTCTCTTTTTTTTTTTATTCAGACAGTCTGACTGCCGAGCTTGGTAAGCGGTTTCCTTCCTTTTTGTCTTTATTTCACTCTGGGTTTTTAGGGGGGAAGAGGTGGTTATTCCCCCCACACGTACATAACCCCACATACGTCCAGCCTGGGCTAGAAATAAAGTCAACTAATTTAAAAAAAAAGGAAAAAAAAAAAAAAGGTGGAATTTCAAATGATAATCACCAGTAAAATCAAAATTTGGAGGCGGAGGATGATGTGAAGTTCCCAAGTGTGACGGAGAGCTGGCGAGCCCTTATTGACCATCGATATTTTCTCTTTATTTTCTCTTTTAGAGGAACGTGATAGAAAAATCAGTAAGTGTCATTTTTCTTTGCTGGTAGAAGTGACGCCGGACTGCCCCGAGGGCGCCTGTGTGGTTTCGATCCAGTTATTAAATTATTTTCTGAATATGTGGGAAGTTTGGGGTTTGCACCAAGCTGCAGAGTTTGGGCTTTTTGGCTACGTGTCACCTCTCCAATCGATCTCAAGTATAAAGGCCGGCCCGTTTCCCTTATTTCCATCAGCGCCAAGACGCAGGGACCGATTCTTTACCCGTAAGATAAAGCTGCTGTCAGCAATCCCGTCCCTCTTCTTAATTACCGGCTCGCTGGTCTCGTTAGCATCAACACAGTGCAGTTATAATATACCTTGACCCTGGGGAAAGTCAAAGGCAACACAAGCCGCAGCAGCAGGTTGTGTTTGCAGAAAAATAAAGGTCGATTTGAAGCTAATATTTCATTTATTTCTTTTGGTTTAAGGCAAGCTTACATCAGACCTGGGTAAGAAGTTTTTTATTTCCTTAAAATGAAAATTATCCTTCGTAATGCAAAAGTGCCGGGTATAAAAATTTTTTTTTAAAAATAGAAGGTTTTGTGTTTTATTCTGCGTTAGGAATGGGCGGCTGATAGGGGGAATTCTTCCTTAACAAAACCTATTTTTAAAATATTAGAGGGGAAGGTGTCTGTGGTATAAAATTTCCGTTCGGTTTGAGTTTTACGGTGTGAAGAGCGCACCGCGGGAGGGGCTGGGCGCAGGAGTTTCTTTGCATTTCTCTGTATTTAATTGATTTTTTTTTTCTTCTTTTTTTCTTTTTTTCTTTTTTTCTTTTTTTCTTTTTTTTTTTTTTTTTTTAGGCGAATGCGACGCAAAGATCAGTAAGTGCGAATCCTCTTTGGCCGGGTGCCGTGGAACACACGTGCCTGCTCTTTTATCTTTGAAAGTGGGAGCGGAGAGGGGGTTTCCTGCTTGAAAACCTTAGGATTTCTTTCGGTAGATTGAGTAATGTTCATAACAGCATAATTTTGAAGTATAGTTATCCGTTTAAAGGCAATATTGGGGGGGAAAAAAGCAATATTCCTGATCTAAGAGCTCTAGGGATGCTACAGACCCAATACACCGAAAAGAAGGAAGTATTTCATAATCATTTTCCTGCCTTTTTTCTTTTTCTCCACTCCTTTGCAGAGGAACGTGATAGAAAAATTAGTAAGTGTCATTCTTCCTTGTGCTTTTGGGGTCAAACCCCCTTGTTTTGGGGGAGGGGGAGCCTCTCTGATGCCCTGTCCTTGAGAAGCGGCAAATAAGAACATTTTTTTTCTCCCCCCAAGTTTCAGCCCGGGCTTCTGCGTTTCCTGCAGAGAAAACACCCAAATAAACACAAATATTATTTTTTCCCCTTGCAGCCAAGCTCGCAGCAGAAATACGTGAGTCCTTTTCTTTTTTTTGAAACAAAACCAATGGGTTTAGGCTTAGAAACCTCTTTTCTAAGGTCAGTTTTTGTTGCTATACTTGAACTAATACCTTTTTTTTTTCTCTTATTTCAAAGGTCGACTCACTGCGCTGCTCGGTAAGTCTAATTTTTGTACAGAACGTCCTGTGAGGATTGTTTTATTATTTATTAATTAAATCTTTACATGATTTTTTTGCAATTAGTTGGAGGAACCTCTGGAGGTCCTTGGTCCGACCTCCTGGTCCTCACCAGGGCTCGTGCCAAGGTGAGACCACGTCGCTTGGGGCCGACCTCAGCCGGACAAAAATGCGAACTCAACGTGCGGGTTTTTTGAGGGTTCTAGAATAAATTATAATTAGAAAAATGAACGAAACCGGCTCTGCAGCAGAAAGTCTTTGAGCTGTGGCTGTTGTCCTGGGGGAAGAGGGCAGCGCTGGGTAAAAAAACAACCAGCAAAATGCTGGATTTTATTCTTTTTCTTTCTTTTTTTCGTTCAGGGGACCGAGACTCGAGGCTTCGTAAGTGCTGTTCTCCTCCTGCCGCGTAAAATCTTGGTCTAAAGGTGGAGCTTCCTCAACGGGCTGGTGTGTTTCCAAAAGCCTCTCTCCTCCCGGGCACCGGTTTTCTCAGTTTTCCCTCATTTCTGAATTCAACGCCTTACATCGCTCCTAAATGGGTGCATTGCCAGAACCAGTGGTTTCCCTCGCTATTAGATTATAATCTATTCTATTTGCGATTCTATTTGCGATTACATTTTTTATTTTATACTATCAAGCTCTACATTTGTACTACCTATTTCATACTATTATACTACGCATCATATTATTTTCTAAAACACTATGTAAGCTTAAAGCAGAGAATTATTTACACCGTGTCCGGAGAGGAGAGAGAAACATCTCCTTAAAAGAAACTTCTATTTCTCTCTCTTTAGGGAAACTCACTGCAGAACTTGGTAAGTATTTTTCTTCCCTGTATTACGTGGGGGGAAAGGGCAACCGGAGGCACTAAAACTGATGGCTATATATTTTTCTTTATTTTTACTTTTTTAGCAAAGTGTGATGCAACGATTAGTAAGTGCCATTTCCCCCTCGTACGCCTCAGGGTAGTTTGGTTGGTCTTTCAGCGTTGGGGGGATGCTGGGATTTCTTAATTGTACTAAATTTGGGTGGTGAGAAGAAACGATCCTTTGGATCTCGAGGGCTGGGGGAGGCTGAAGCCCAAGTTCAAGGGGAAAAAGGAAAATCTGATGGGGGGAAGCTCCCGCGGGCAGAGCTGAGATGGGCTGGAGAGGTGAAGGTTTGACGCGTGCTGCGGCGTTTGGGAAATCTGACGGGAACTAATGTTGTTTTCTATTCTAAGGAATCTTTACGGTGGAGCTTGGTAAGTCCATTTCCTTCCTTTTGCGTTTTTTATTAGTTTTAAAAATTATTGAATTGAAAAAAAAAAAGTTACATTACAAGAAAATTATTACGTTGCAAACAAATTATCAAATTGCGCTTAGAAAAATGCAATTCTAAAACCAAAACCCGAACTTATTTCTGCCCGTTTCCCTGCGTTTCATCTGCCTGGTGAAAAACAGCAGTAGGAAAATTTAAAACCCCGAAATGATGAGAAACGGGCTAGAACAGAAATCGTCTTGTATTCCAAATTATGCGAACGGAGATCAAGATGTAACGTGTGAAAGGCAGAAACCAGGAGAAATAACAGACGGTTGTTTTTCCTCTGGTTTTTAGGAGAGCGGCACACAAAAATAGGTAAGTTTTACGTCCCTCTGCCCAGCAAATCTCTGGATGAATTTCCCCGGAGGAAGTGAGACTCAGAAACCGCCGTCCATTGCCTCTGTCTTTACGGGAAAATAAAAAAGCCTTGCCTTAAAACTAACTTTTAACTTTTTTCCCCCCCTCTTTTTTCAGGTGAACTGACTGCGGACGTCGGTAAGTCGTTTTCCCGTTAACCTTGACTTAGGTGGAAGCGCTGTGTGAAGGTAGGCGCTGAGCGATGTAATAATCATTAATTTCCGTTTATTTTCAGGGGACTGCAATAGAAAACTTCGTAAGTGCCTTTTTTCACTGTGAGAATTAACCCTGCGAGTTTTGTCATCTATTACGTCATCGAGAAAAGAGGAATGTCGTGAAATCCCTGTTTTGTTTTGTTTTGTTTTGTTTTTTCCTCTGTTTTAAGGGAAACACGCGGCAGAACTTGGTAAGGAATTTCCCTTCTTTGCTCAAAACGAATTTTTTTTGCCGTTATCTCTGCAGATCTGAGGTTTTTTAAGGGGGTAATTTCTGTTTTAATCAAGTTGGGTAGCGTGTGTGCAAGAGCTAAGGTAAATACATTATGTAACCTATATTATTATTAGGATAGATTCTCTAATCTATCAGATAATCCATATAATATATTATATATATTCCCCAAAATAGAATTTCCAAGCAACATCATAGATACAAAACCAGCTCCAGAATAAACCCTCGGCAGAGCTTGACTTCAACGCTTGTAGAACGCAACCGCGGGCTAATTTATTTTCATTTCTTTGTCATTTTTAGAGGAACGGGACGTGAAAATCAGTAAGTGTCGCCCTGCTTTGCGAGCCACGTGCCCGGCCTCGATGTTATCCCCGCAGCGCGTTTGCTATTTTTATGGATGAGCTCATAAGCAACACGAGCTTGTAACTGCCCGGGATTGAGGGAATAAATATGAAATATCGGGTGCAGAAAGCAACAACCAAATCTGCAGAGCAGAAAAACCCGAGCGACGATCAATATTTGCCTTTTTTTTGCCAGATACGGCATTTCCTTTCCTCCCGTAAAAACCCATTCGGACGCTTATTGCCTCATAGTTGGATTTGTGGGGTTGCTTGAGCCTGGTTTTCACCTGCAAATATTGATTTACCCGAGGCTAGATGCATTTTTAAGCAGAAAGCAGTGATGGCGGGGAAAAAGAATAAAATCATTTAAAGACCCACAAAGCCGCACTGCTAATGGAGGGGCACGATGTGAAGACGAAAGCAGCGGTTCCTTGTTCTTTATTCCCATTATTTTATTTTTTTTCCTTTAGGGGAAAATGAAGCGGAGATAAGTAAGTGTCATTTTCCATACGCTCGCGTCTTTTAGGCGATATTTAGATGTCATTAATAGATATTAATATTTATAATTTTTATATTATCTAGTGTGTGTTGTGTTTATGTATTTTAAATATGTATCATTTGTGTATTACAGACCTAGAATTACAACAATAATAATTAATACAGTGTAAATATATAATTATAAATTGTAGAATACGTGTAATTCTGGTGTTCCAAAGCTCTGCTTCGAGCTAACGTGTCTGTCTTTGCTCTAAGGGCGCCTCACCGAGCTGCTGGGTAAGTGCGTTTCCTTACCCTCCCCGCCAATAAATTCAGCGGACGGCCAGCGCCGGCGCCGCCCCGGGCCATTTGGTTGCGCCGACGGCTTTTTTCGTCCCTTTTAGCAGAAATACGGCTGCGCCAAAGGCAGCTCTAACTTATTAAAATATAATTTGGCGTAAAATAACAGCTAGGAAATGCAAGAGTGCCGAGGCTGAGGTGCTTTAGTGAATTCCCGTAGGAAAAATGGAAATAATTGGTAATAATTTTTATTCTTTTGTGTTTGCAGAGGAACGAGATTCAGAAGTTCGTAAGTCTGTCTGTGCATCTTGGAGAAGTGAATCCTCCGTGGGGAGCGGGTCCCCTAACACGAGTTGTGCCGGTGCTCGCTTTCACCACTGAAGTATATTCGATTTCATTATTAATTCAAAAATGTATTTATACTCCATGAAATACATCAGGTATTCGAGGAAAATGTCCTGGAGATCTGATTCTCTGTCCTAAATTACTGTAAGAGTTTCTGTCAACCTTTTTGTTTGCAAGATTTTATCGCGGAGATTTTTTTTCTCGCCCTTCCGCGGAGCGATACGCGCAAAATTCGGGAGTCTGCCCCCGCAAGCGTCCCCGATGCGAAAATAAAAAAGAGAAATAGCCGTAGCTGCGTGTGCGTGACCAGCGCGGTTTTTGTTAGGCTGGGCGACTTTCTGTTGCAGAGCTCGTAGCGTAGTAAAAAACTGAAATTGGAGAAAACCAGCGGTTTAATAATTCCTTTTTTTCTTTGTTTTTGTTTTTAGGGAAACAGGATGCTGTCATTAGTAAGTGTCATTCTTATTTTCTGAGAAACGCAGCCCCTGGGGATGCCTGGGGTCACAAGCAGGGTGACGTTGCCGCTGCTGTTTTGGCTTAGCTTTTTGGTCGAAATTAAATTCAATTAATTGAATTAAGTTTAAAAAAAAAAAAAAAAATCTGAATTAAGAGGCATGAGAGTATCTGCCCATGTTGGAGGATTTGGTTACCTTCAGTTCCCCCCTCGCTCATCCTTGGGAAGGGAATGTACTGATTAGAGCAAATTTTATTTTCTCCTTTTTAAGGAAAACTGACGGAAGAGCTTGGTGAGCCATTTTTATTCCTTTCACAAAGCTGATTTGGGATTTTTCTGGTGGGGTTTTTTTTTTTGTTTTTCTCATAATTTGGGTTGGCTGGTTGTATATAGTTTTTTAAGAGAACTGCAGCAGGTGGATAAAGGGCTGGTGCAGATGACTTTTAAAAATAAAATAATAACAGTGACGCGCAGAAAAAAAAATGGCCACGGAATAGAAATGAGCTGGGACGCCGATGCAAAAATCTGGGGGACGAAAGGGGGGACAGAAGGAAAAATCCACGTTTCACCTCTAATTTTTCTCTCTTCTTTTTGTTAGAGGAATTCAAGGATCGGAAAGCTGGTACGTGATATTTCCCTTCCCCGCTAAAAAAAATTTAGAAACGTCAAGGGAGTTTGTAATTATTTTATTCTTATTTATTCAGATGTATGTGGGTGGGGGTATATATATATATAGAAACACCCACGCGCGTGTGTGTATATCTCTTACTTCTGTATCTATGCGCACATATATTCTACGTTAGATTCCAGACTAAAAATCTGATTTAATTATGGGACTGAAACAAAAACTATGGGCGTCCTGACTGGTTTTTTTTAAATGCCTCCTGAGCGGCAGGACGCAGAGCGCCGGGATGGAGGTGCGTATCCAGGGCGGGCGACACCAAATTCATTCTTCTCGTTCCTTTTGCAGATGAATCTTCCGAGGAGCTTGGTAAGTCCTTTTTGGTTTGCTCTTTTTTTTTTCCTTTTTAATTCGACAAAAAAGGAATGGATCCAGTTTTGCGATATAAATCTTGTTACGTGCACGTTAGGTTGATGGGGCTGGAATTTTTTTTTTTTTTGCTTTTTAAAAAAGAATAAATAGGTGGTGGTGTTTAATATAAGTTGCAAAATCATTTCAAATCATAGTAATGAAAGCAAATAAAGCCTGGAAGAGGGATGCTGCTAAAATGATAGATGCTAATAAGAATTCTGATTTTTTTCCCTCTTCCCCCCTCTTCCCCCCTCTTCCCCCCTCTTCCCCCCTCTTCCCCCCTCTTCCCCCCTCTTCCCCCCTCTTCCCCCCTCTTCCCCCCTCTTCCCCCCTCTTCCCCCCTCTTCCCCCCTTTTTCCCCCTTTTTCCCCCTTTTTGCCCCTTTTTGCCCCTTTTTGCCCCTTTTTCCCCCTTTTTCCCCCTTTTTCCCCCTTTTTCCCCCTTTTTCCCCCTTTTTCCCCCTTTCCCTTTTTTTTTTTTTTTGTCCCCAGAGGAGAGTGCTCCCGAAAGGGGTAAGCATCACTTTCCTTCCTGCAAGGTAGAAAAACCTTTTGACTTAAAGGAAGCCTCCTTAAGCAGGCAATTAAAATTTTCTGTTTTTCCTCTTTTAAGATGAACTTACTGAAGAACTTGGTAAGTCGTTTCCTTCCTTTGCCAACAGCAAACACCTGACATTTATTTTCAGTTGGTTTGGTTGGGGTTCGGTCGGAAGCGTTGGGGTCTGTTATCACAACAAACGAATGAAGCGAACGTCAGCAAAGTTTAATACGGAAAAAATTAAAAAGAAACTGAATTTTACATCATCAGAGGCAGCTCCTCTCACATTTCACCGCAATTTAATGTGATAACTGCAAAAAGTGGAGGAAATTTTGGGTCTTTGAATAGTGAAGAAGATAATAGTAGAGAAGGAGAAAATATCTGGGGAATAAACAGATTCTAATGGAAATCCATGTTTTTCTCTCTCTTAAGACGACGTCGCTGAAGAACTTGGTATGTGATTTCATTTTTTTTTCTTTTTAACCTTTAACAAAAGCTTTTCTAAAGCTTTCCGAGTTTTCTTTGTTGCCCAGACACTAACTTTAACGTAACAAGAAATAGAGGCTTAGAGCAAAATGCGAGCCAACGGAAGGCGGAATTTCAAATAATAAACGACTAATAAGGGGGAGGTGTTGGGCAAAAGTCCCGTCATTGGCATAACAGCAACAGATACTTTTAAATTATTTTACTCTCTCTCTTCTTCCTTGTTTTTAGGGGAACGTGATAAAAAATTAGGTGGGTTTTGTTCTCATTTCCTGTGTCCTTTTGGGCATATTTGGGCCCTCTGGGTAGGTTCGGAGGGGAGGGATGCCGGCTGTGTTATCCCAACCCCCAGAACAGCCGAGGGAGCTGCTTTTCCACCCCAAATACCAAATTCCCATATGGTTCTTTGAATATTGGGAGAGTTCATGAGATTTCTGCTGAGCTCTCGTATTCTTTCAGCCCTCCCAAGGTACCCATTGAGCAAAGAAATCCTAATTATTTAATTTATTTCTTTCCTTTAAGAGGAAATCACTGAAGAGCTTGGTAAGTCATTTCTCTTTCCTTCCTCCCTTAATTATTTTTCCCCTCCCTTATTTCCCCCCGCCCCCAATACCCTTTCACATTGGTTTGAGTTTTGTGTTTTCTTTTTTTATCTCAGTTTAGAAAAAAAAAATCATGAGTAAAGTAAAAATAGTAATAATAACGATAACCAACAGTGCAGTGTCGCGGGGAAATTGTCAGGTTGCAATTTGTAGGCGATGCAAAACCACAAAAATCATGGGGGATGCTTTTAAGGTTATTTTTTTCCTTTTTTTTTTTTTTTTCCCCCTTTTTCAGCGGAGCGGACTGCACGGATCGGTAAGCGTTGTTCTCTCAGCCTTTAATAGGATGGAAAGGACACGGGGGTGCAAATATTGCTCTGGAAGAGAGGTCTTCTCCTTTAATATGAGACGAAAGGACTGTTCAAAAACTTGACGTCCTCGCGTCCTACTTGTTTGCCTCTCTCCGTTCTCCCTGGGCAGCCCACGTGCCTTCTGTGTTGTATTTTGGATAATAAGGAGTTATTTTGGGTTGGTTTTCTGTTGCTGAGGGATTTCTTCAATTCAGCGAAGCTTAACTCTACTGAGAGCAATTAAAATTAAAAATTCGTAAACGTGTTCTCGGAGAGAAACATAGAATCCCCCAGTGAACCATTTAGTGTGTATCTGTAGGGAAAAAAATATTCATAATTAAAACCAGTTTTCCTTTCACTCTCTCTAGGTGAACTCGCTACAGAGCTGGGTAAGTCCTTTTAAAAAACAAATATCAAATTTGTGCAAATATCTTTTTTGTATTTAGTTTGGGGTTTGGTAGGAGCAAGTCATGACCTTTGCTTTAAGATTAGGAAAGTCAATTAGGGGATGGGTTAATCTACATAAAATTAGAGGCAAAATGCGAATTACAATTATAATTCTCTCTATGGAACGATATCATATGAAAATATCAGATTTATCTGTAGATGATGAACACACACGGCGAAGGGGGGAGCACTTAGGATTAACTTCCTTTTCCCCCTTCCTTTCTGTTTTTCCATATTTAGGAGAACGTGATACCAAAATTGGTACGTGTCCATCTCCTTCCCCAGTCCCGTGGAACTCGGTGCATGGAATCGTGACTTTTATTTTAATGATAATAATTATAATAATGAAAACCAGTGGTTTTTTTTTCTCTCTTAAGATGAACTCTCTGCAGAAATCGGTGAGTGTTTTTCTCTGCCTTCCAACAAAACAAATACACGCGGTTTATGGTCTCTATTTTGGTATTATTTTTTAGATGATGGAAAAAAAATAGATTAGAACAACTTTGAATTTTTTTTTCTTGTTTTCCTTTATTTAGAAGAACGTGATAGAAAAATTGGTGAGTATCAGACCTCTTCCCGAGACATGAACTTCGGGTGTCTGTATGATCCGTGTGATCACCCTGGTGTGAATCGCAGTGGAAATCCTTTTTCTTCTCTCTTTTCAGACGAACTCGCTGCAGAGCTTGGTAAGTCACCCTGACTGCCGGAAAGAAAGATACGCACGTCTCTGTTTGTCTCTTTTTTTTTTATTATTATTATTAGTATTTCTTCTGCATTTTTTCTGAGCTATTTTGGGGAATTTTATGGAAACCTGGGCTAACGGGGATAAAGCCGGAAGATGCATGAATTTAATTATATATTTAATTGTATGTATTTTGTTGACAACTATAATTGTAATGCATGCGATCTATAATAATCACATAATATACAGAATGATTGTGTAATTACATATCAATATACTGTATACAGCAATATATTATTAATACAGTTATAATAATGCAAACAATAATCACCGGGCACAGAAATTCATTTTTGCTTTGGGAGCCAAGAAACTCTTAGAAAGTCATAACACAAAAAGGAAGAGAAACGTGCAATAACCCTTTCTATCGTTTCTCTTTTCAGAGGAATACAAAGCAAAAATGCGTGAGTGTCCTTTTCCTCGCCTTCTGGAGCGGTAAACGATGGGTGAGGTTTTGGGGGCGTTTTAGAGTAGGTGAGCCGTGAGATTTTTGTCTTCGTAACCTCTGCGGACTTCAGCGTGGCAGAGATCACCCGCGAATCTAAATGACGAGTCATGTTACAGACACGAGTCTCGATGAAGTCTTATTTCGCAACAGCTTAATCTCATGCTAGGAAAAAAACCCCACTTTTTAGGGGGGAAGGCAGGCAATAAATCAGCATGAAATGGAGGCGTTTGGAATTGAAAAACCTCATTAAAACTACTTTTTAATTTTTCTTTTAAGGCAAATGCATTGAAGAGCACAGTAAGTGCATTTTTCTCCATTCTACAAATACAAGTTTGGCTTTTGGATTAAAGTTTTCATCACTGTTAATAACTTATCTACTATTGTGCATTTTTAGGGAAAGAGGAAGAAAAAATGGGTAAGTAACTTGGTGCTCTGGTTTGCCAAATGACGTCCCGTAGATGTGTAGGGAAAGTCGCACAAATTATCAAGCCTTGAACTACAGAAAGACAAAACGCCCTATCAGATTTCCAAGAAGACACCAGTCCCTGGGCAAAAGGCAATAAGTTTATAAATAAATAAGTTTAATTCTCCTTCTCACCCTCTTTTTCCTCTTCCACAGCAAACGTCACGCTGGACCCAGAGACGGCCCACCCCCGCCTCATCCTCTCCAAGGATCAGAAGAGCGTGAGATGGGAATACATGCTGCAGGAGTTTCCCGACAGCCCCGAGCGCTTTGACGCCGATCCTTGCGTGCTGGGTTGCGAAGCCTTCACCTCCGGGAGACACTACTGGGTGGTGGATCTAGCAGAGGGACAGTACTGCGCCGTTGGGGTCAGCAAGGAGTCTCTGCAGAGGAAGGGACCCGTCAGCTTTAATCCCGAGGAAGGGATCTGGGCGGTGCAGCAGTGGGGATTTAAGAACCGTGCCCTCACCTCCCCTCCAACCCTCCTTAACCTGCCGCGGGTCCCCAAAAAGATCCGGATCTCTCTAGACTACGAATGGGGAGAGGTGGCATTTTTTGACGTTGAGAACAAAATACCGATCTTCACTTTTCCTCCAGCTTCCTTCGCTGGGGAACGGATCCGGCCGTGGTTCTGGGTGGAGCTGGGCTCGGTCTCTCTGGTCCGATGACCCTTGCATTCTTCGTTGCGCCGAGAGCTCAGCACCGGCGGTGAGCGGGTGGCTTGAGGGGCAGGAGGAGTGGTGGAAGCACCTTACTCCATCCAGACACCTACAGCTAGGTGGTTAAGAGCAGCGGGATGGACACCAGGATAGAAATGCTCTCGGGAAGAGCAGCGTCAAACCTCATTCTCCCCCGTTCCAAATCGAGTGCTCCAGCCGTCATCGTGCAAAAGAAAGGCAGCCCACCCTGCGTGTCCTCAACATTAAGGTGGCAGAAGGTCTGCCCAGCCTCAGCCCTTGGCCCGATGTCTCATAGTTGCAGTTCCAGCGTACAGGAACATCAAATGACCTGCAGAGAGATGTAGGCTCCTCCTTCGGTTGATGGAAAGAGGTGGGCACCAGGGTAAGTCGCTGTTCACGCTGCGTGTATCACCCAGGTGGCAGTCCAGGCTCCCACCAGCATTTTCTTCTGGTTGAAATCTACGCATCGCTTTTATGGTAGGCAGAGGGAAATAAGCGCTTCTGGTGGGCAGCTCATCTCATCCAGACATAGGTGTCAAAATAGGGCAGGCAAATCATGCTTTCCACGTGCCTGTCTCTCTCCATCGACTGTTGAAGGACTCTCTCCGTCAACTGTTTAAAAGTCTACACTTGGAAGAGATTAAAGAACTCTCCTTCGCTCCACCTGCATATAAATTCAGGCCCTTTGCCCTTGGCCAGAGAAAGGGCATGGCAAACCCTCTGTGACTGTCATCAAAGCTCCAAGGCGCCTGGTCAGTGCTGTCGGCTTTGTGCACCAACATCTCCACAGGTTTCCTCCCCAAATGCTCCAGCTGTCGTGCTGCTCGTCAGGGCATTGCTTCTGTAATCCTTTATACCAGAGCTGGACGCAGCCATGTCCTCCGGCAGGACTAAATTTGACTCAAATCTGTCCTGGGCAGATGATCTTATACCAGCTGGGTTAGCCAGAGTCCATGAACTTAGCTCAGCCTTTGGGAGGAGAGATAAGCCTGAATTCAAGACCAAGCTGGCATGATGCCCTCAGGTGAAAATTGGGGTGCCAAACATCCAAAGCGTATGGATTAAAGGTTTGAAGAGGCTCAAACCGTGTTGCTCTGCATCGTGTTGCCATAAAGCCTCTAGTGAGGTACTGGGAGCTCTAAAACTGGATTCACGGAAGGGGTCAAGCCAGTGCTTGAGATCAGCGTGGGGCCAGCCGTGCTGGCAGGTGGGTGATTAGGGACATCGCTGAAGCCACTAGAGGGGACGGACACCATGGTCTTCACCTTTCACGACATCTCACTGCACTTTAATAGCACCAATGAATTCCTCTTTAATCCCTGCTTGTTCTTAGCCACCTGTAAAGCCTTAAATCTTGTCTTTTGCCCCACCATGGGATGGCCAACTGGTAGTTCCCATCCGACAATAAATCACTTGAGACTCTCCAGAGCGTTTGACTTCTTTTTCCATCCGGTTCAACGTGGAGCCCTCCTGGCCCTCTCAGCTGATGCCTGCAGCCTGTGTGATCTCTCCTTGCAGCGTCTTGCCCACTTACCGTCCTAAAAATGGGGGAGGTTTGAGGTGGATCCCACTGTGCGATCCCATCGGGGCAGGGGGGGATGCTGTCGTCTCCCACCAATGAGCAACGGCCAGAGCATCTCAGCCCTGTGCTTTCGGGTTTTTCTTCCTGCAGTTCGTGAGGCCGGAAACCTTCATTATTGCCCTTGCAATCCACACCTGTGGTGGCCCTGGTGTAGGGTGGGTGGGAGAGGACCCAAGCAGGGGGAAGAGGGAGGAGAGGGACAGATCATTCATGTCTGAGGGCTTCAGGATGGTAAGACGTTAGCTAAGAAAGCACGCTTGCTGTAGCAGCTCAAAATACCATTCCTTCTGTCAGTAGACAGAAATTGGGGGGAAATATATAATAACATAATAATTTAGAAAAAAAAAAAAAGAACAACCCTCTTTTTATAAGTAACTATCAGCGTGGGAGACACCACAGAGGAGAAAATGCCCTTCCTCCACGCTGGAAATCACCACCACCAGCGACTTCGAAGCACACGTTTATAAAGCTGGTTTTGCTGTAATTAAAACTGCGGTCAGGGAGGAGTTCCTGCGCTGCTCCTGTTCCATGAGGGAGGCTGGACACAAGACCAAAAGCTGCCCAGCTCTTTATTTAAAGCAGTTGGATGACCACTGTGCTTATTTTTTGCCCTGGTGTTGGCCAAGGCGGGTGGTGAGACCCCAGGAGCTGGCTGTGCTTGGGTGGTCCTGTGTTGCATGGTGGCAGATGCCCCATCTTGCCTGATAGCCAAAGATATTTTATCCGACAGCTGAAAACGATGAATTATTTTCAATCCAAGCTTTATCTTGCATTGAAAAAATCCAAACTGGGGACACTGATCCGCAGAGGGATGTAAATGAGTCTGTCCCTGGCAGGGAGACACTGGGCAGCGCATTCCTCTCCGTGTTTCCTTAAATAGGGCTGATATTTTCCCTCTATCGTCCATGTGATCCGACTCTGAGCTCAAACAGCCCCAGGGTGGCTGGAGAGGAGCCCTGTGGACTAAATCACCCCACGCTTTAAAAAAAATTCATCTGCAAAGACCGTGTGCTGCTGCCTAACGGGTAAGTGTCTCTTTTTGGGACGGTCGGGGACGTCCCGGCAAAGGGAACCGGTAGCATCCCGGCCACCCTGGCACTGCCGAGATGTTTTTTCCAAGTGTAAAGATGAAGGGCCGTTAAATTTGGGGTGGCTATGGTCTGTCCATGCAGTACGAGCGGTCGGGGCGGGGGGGCATGTCGCTGAACCTGCTTTGGGCACGCTTTCAGGTTCTGCATCTGCTGCGTCGATCGATTAAAATTGGTTCCAAACAAAGGGAAAGCAGCAAGAAGAGATAAAAACTGCTTTCCGGCATGGTTTCTGAGCACGCGTGCATCGCTGGAGGGTTTCTCCATTGGCAAGTGCACCCTAAGGCTTCGGTCCGTGCTTTGAAGGGTAGGGAGTGGACGTGGGGGACGTGTACCAGCAAGGGAGCAGGTTAGAGCCTGAGCTTTGGGGACGGAAATGCCAGTTCCCACCAGGTGGGAAGGTTGGCTCCTTCTCCTTTGGCCATCCCAGGAGCGGAGATGCCAACCCAAGATGTCAATGAGAGACAAACCTCGATGCCCAAGAGATGGACGTTGAAGTCCAAGCCTGCCCCCAGAGGGCAATTAATCCCCTCCTAAAATTAACATCTAAAAGAGATTAGAGCTTCTCTCCACTGCTCCTCCTTCCTCCACCCATGCTGAGACCTTTTATATGTTCACTCCGCTGCAGGCAGCAAGGGGACGAGGAAGAAGAGAGGCTGGAGAAGCGGCTGCCATGGCCTCCAGTTCATCTAGAGCAAGGGAAGGAGGAGAAGAAAGCACCCACCACACCATCCTGCAGCATCGGCCAGATCCTGGGCGTCTGGGCTGCGACCCCACCGGCTGCGGAGTCAGCACAACCCGATCCTGGCTGGAGCGAGGAAGGCTTGGAGATGCTGAGGCAGTCGGCCACCGAAGCCGGCTCAGGAGAGGGCATTTCCAGCCAAAACTGCGTTTGGAGCATTTAGAGGAGAAGCTGAGGCTCTTGGGTCTGGAAGGAGGCAGGGAGGAGAAGGAGCATCTCTGCTCCTGGCGCAAGAGGACGTTCGCCTGCAAGGGTGGTGCAAAAGCATCTGGTTCCAGCCATGATGGACCAAGGGCTCATGGAGGTCCCACTACAGCTTACGTAGAGGCATCTGCCCAAGAGGCCAAGGTCAGGTTCATGACCAAGCTTGGGTTATTCCTTTTCTGAAATTTTTCTGACCATGTAGTTATTGGGTTATTCCTTTTCTGAAGTTGGGTTATTCCTTTCCTGATATTTTTCTGATGCTGTAGTTTCTTTGAGCTTCTCGGGACCAGAGGCTTCAAGCTAGCTGGGAGTTCTCTGTAACTGTTTTTTCCACCGAGAAAATAAATACATGGAAATAAGTGGGGAGAGCTAGGGGAAAAAAGAACAAACACCCAGACAACTCTCTTAGTTTGGCTAAAAAGATGAAAATTTTCATTTTCAGGCTAAACCCTTTGCCCCAAATCAGTCAACAGGTATTTTCCGATTTATTTCATGTGAGAATGAAGCTGGCTCCTCTGTTGCCCTCCCAAGTCTTCTCCATCCTCATGCTCATGCTGCGGGGGGGGGGGGTGGGGTGGGGTGTCCCCAAATTTGGGGGGTGGAGAGTGTTTCCAAGCATCCCATCCCTTCCCCACTCCCACCTAGGTACCCTCCCAAACCATTTTTCTTCTTCCAGGAGCAAATACACAGTGACCTGGAGAAACTCAAGAAACGAAGGGAAGAGATTTTGGAATTGAAAATAAGTGGAGAGAGACGATGCCAGGACTATTTGGTGAGTAGCTGTTGCCGTCACCCAGGAAAAATAGAGGTGTTGGACCGGTGTGGTCCATGGTGTTGTCTTTCCATGTCCTGCAGATGCAGACGGAGGTCGAGAGGCAGAAGATTGTGTCCGAATTTCGGCAGCTGCGCCGGTTTCTGAAGGACCAAGAGCTTGTCCTCCTGGCTCGGCTGGGAGAGCTGGACAAAGAGGTGATGAGGAGGCAGGAGGAAGAGGAGACCAAGATGTCAGGGGAGATTTCAGTCCTCGATGTCCTGATCTGCGAGATGGAGAAGATGCTTGAGCAACCTGCAAGCAGATTTCTGCAGGTTGGATGCTCTACTGGGCAAGATGGGAGAGGGTCCGCACGCGGCTCCACCTCGGCCGGAGTCCTCCCCCAATTTGGGGATGGGAGACTGAGGGTTTTTTCTCTCTCTTTCCATTCCAGGATGCCCGGAGCACCGTGGACAGGTACATGCTCTTCCACCGCCCGTGTCTCAGCGGTGGGGGAAGGCTCACAGGCACCATCCCCGTGGTTTCTGGAACAGAGATGGAAATTTTGGCAGTTCAGGCAGGGCTTGAAGTGAGGCTTGGAGAGGTGCGGAGACAAGAAGGTGCCCCTGAACCCCAGTGTGGGGACGCCGTGAGAGAAAGCACCCTAAGACCAGAGGTCCTCTTGGCCATCAGGGCAACAGGGACCCAAGTGTCCTCCTGTGCAGAGCTGGTTGGCATCTCTGAGCCCGGGGCAGAGGGACATTTTGGGGACAGCCAGCTCACCCACCATCCCCAAGTCTCCCAGGGTGCAGGGGGAGGAGGGGTGGTCCCGGCAACTCATGCCATCACCACGCGTCCCATATCTAAGGGGAAAGGTTTGCATCCAGGTGGGAGATGGGCGGCGCTCGGAGGATGACGGCGACCTCCTCGGACCTGGCGCAGAGGCTCCGTGTCATCTCTCGACAAAACGACGTCCTCAGAGAGGCGCTGGGGAGATTTCAAGGTACTGGGGAGCGTGACTGGGTTGATGGAGGGTCATCCCCTCGTTGTGGGAGGGGACAGCTCTGCTTGCTGATGTTTTTCCAGTTTTCCCAGGAAAAACATGACAGGGGCAAGAGCGAGCAGAATTACCAGCCAGACAGCGTGATGTCCAACCTTTGTTCTTCATCTCCTAGATATTTTGCCATCTGAACTGGAGAAAGAGCAAAGACCATCTCTAGGAGGAGATGGAAAAGGTGAGGCGCTTTTGGAAGAGCAGCCACCGGGGAGGGCTCCAGCAAAGTCGTTTCTAGCTAAAATGGTGCTTAAAATGGTTGGGAAATGAGGGGTTGAGCTCGCTTTGGGGTTCCTGATGATACAAAGGAGCTCTGCCCACCCCTCCAGCGTAAGGCAAGGCTTTCCCACACAGAAAGACATGGAGATGTCTCTGCTCCCATGCCCAGGACAGGGGCAGACGTGCGATGCTGGGGCTTGTCCCAGCCGGAGCAGGGTTTTTTGGGGGGTAATGGCCTCCTCCAACGCCACTTTCGTCTCCATCCCTGGCAGCATTCGTGACTCTGGACCCTGACACCGCCAACGCTCAGCTTGTCTTGTCCCGGGACCGGCGAGGGGTGAGATGGACGGATGCGGGACAAGATCTGCCCACCACTCCCCAGCGATTCGATGCCTCCTGCTGTGTGCTGGGCTGCCAGGGCTTCACCGCAGGGACCCACTGCTGGGAGGTGGAAGTGGCTGGAGGAAGGACCTGGGCGCTGGGGGTGGCCCGACGCTCTCTTCTGAGGAATGGCTGGCTTGAGTTTCGGCCAGAGAAGGGGATCTGGGCACTGGGGCAGTGTGGGAATCAGTACCGTGCCTTCACTTCCCCCATCACCACCTTCCCAGTCACTGGGAGAACTGGGAAGGTGCGGGTGGCTCTGGACTACGGAGGAGGGCAAGTGGCATTTTACTTTGCCGAGCGTGAGCCCCCGATTTTTACATTTGAAAAAGCCTCATTCGGGGGGGAGAGCGTCTTCCCTTTCTTCTGGGTGGGGAGAGGCTCCCACCTCCGCCTCTGCCCATGAGTTTTCCCTGCCCTCACCCAGTCCAGCTTTGGGATGTGTTTTCTGCTCATTGTGCACCTTTAAAAAAAAAAGGAAAAAGATGTTGCAGGATAATCTCTTCTAGCAGACTTTGCTCAAAAAAAAAAAAAAAAAAAAAAAAAAAAAATTGAATTTTCTTTCCTTGTTTAATGTTGTGGGGCAGCTCCTGGGGCTGTGGGAAGGGCCAAGCCCTGGGCCGCAGCTCCGGGATGGCTCCAGGCAGGGAGGAGGGTCTTGTCCCCCTCTATTCCCCAGGGAAAAGCGAGACTTTTCCCTGCTCCATCCCTCATGGCGAGGATGTGCGAGGGAGCAAAGGGCCGGGGGGTGGAAATGCGAGGAGCTGTGCGTGCCCCACCATCGCCTCCTTCCTTAGGGCAAGAAGAGGGGTGCAGGAATTGGCCCCCCCCCGCCAAGGGTGACAGCAGCTGCCCTTGGTGGCAGAACCCAAGCTGGGGAACCTGCAAGGGGGGATATTTTAAATCGATGTTCAGCGCTGCCGATTGCTGCTGCTCCGGGGTTTGGAGTTTGCTGCGGGAAGGGATGCTGCGGGAAAGGATGCTGCGGGAAAGGATGCTGCGGGGACCGGGGGCGGCGGGGACCGGAGGGGGGCGAACCCGGCAGGGCATGGGAAGGGGCGGGGGACGTACAGGAAGGGGTTGGGACTGAGGGAGCCGAGAACAAAGCGAAGCCCGGGCAGCCTCGCTCCTCGAAGCCGGTACCCGTGCACCGAGCCGCCCCCGGTGATGCTGCCGCGCAGGTAACGGCCTCGGGATGCCCGGGGCTGGGTACGGGACACCCCCCCCCGCCCAGGGCGGCTGAAGCGACGCGGGGACGGGGGGGCTATGCCCCCCCTTCTACCCTCCGTCCCCCCCTGCTCCTCCCGGACCCCCCCCCGGGGCTCCCCGACGCCCCTCGGGGTAGAGGCGGGCTCGCCCCTGGTCCCCCTCCCCACATCTGGGTGCAGCCCCTGGAGCTTGGTATGACCCCCCTGCACCCCAGTACCCATCCCCTGCTGTGGGCACAGCCCCTCGGACCCCCCCCCCCCCGCACCCCTTATTTTGGGTATGGATAAAGACGGGGCATTGGGGACAGCAGGGGACAGCTCCTCCCCGGGGCTCGGAGGTCCCCAGGGTGACAGGGCACAGCTGGGGGTGTCCCAACACCTGAAGCCCCCCTCACCCCATTTGGTCCCCTTCTCCTCCACTCCCCACAAGCTCCCGGCTGTTGTAGGGCTGCAGGGATGCTGCTGGGCTTCTCCAGATCTCCAAAAATCACAACAAAGCTCTAAATTTTACACCATCACCCCCAAACGAACATCCTTCTTTTTCCTTTCTTTTTCTCCTTTTTGGTTCCTAGGACTGACGGGCAAATGTCCTGAAACACCAAAAAAACCCCAAGAGATGGAGACAGTGCAACTGGCTCAGGTGGACAATTCGTCAGGGTCTGGTTGGGGGGGGGGGGGGGGGTTGTTCATTCCTTCAGCGACATTGGTCGTACACAAGAAAATCAGCCCTTTTTGGGGAAAGGAAACAGGTATTTATGGGTGCAAAACCTCGCCTAGTGCTCTGCCCCGGCACAGGCTGCCGGGCAAGGCGCCGCCCTGTGAAAAGCCACCTTCACCACCTCCTATCCAGGCGGCCAGGGGGAGGTTGATGGTTTCCCTTTGGGGTTTCACCCTTGGGTCCTGCCTGGAGGTTTATTTTCAGGTCCGTGAACCTCAGTCTCTTCCTGAGAGGTCCTTGGTTTTCTTCCCCAATGCCCCACGCTCTCCTCGGTTGCTTGGGATGGGCTTGAGCATCTCAGCTTCATCCCAGGACCTCTGGAGTCTTTTATTCTCCTCCTTCTTGACTGGTGCGGTTGGGGCTCCGGTCCCAGGTGCTGAACGTCTCTTGCTGCTGTTGCAGGAGCCTGTGACCTTCGAGGAGGTGGCCGTGTATTTCACCAAGGAGCAATGGCCCCTGCTGGACCCAGCGCAGAGAGCTCTCTATGTGGACGTCATGCTGGAGAACTACGAGACCGTGACGTCTCTGGGTAAGGAGTCCTGTCCCTTCCAACGCTGGAGCCAAGAGCTCCTGAAACTTTGGCTCATGGCCTTTATGCTGCAGATGCTCTCAATTTTCGGGTGGTTTGAGCTCTGCAGCACTTGGGAGCGAGACAGATCATCTCCTTGATGCTCCTCCTGGGAGACAGAGCGAGGAGGAACATTGAGGAAAAGCCCTTTTTTCTTCTCTCATGTGTAATTTTCCAGTGGATGGAAACATCTGTCTTCCCCCGGGGATCTTTTCCCTTTTCCTGGATTAGCTCCATCCCAGCGACTGGTTTTGGGCCAACATTTGATGTTTGCCCTCTGTGGGGCTTGGGTGGAGGACTCAACGTTCACACAAGCACCTGATGGTCTGGATGACCGTACCACCATCCTTCCCACCCCGTGTCCCTCAGGAAGTTCAAATTTCTTGAATTTTGCAAATATTCTACAGTTCCCAAGTCCCTCATGCCGTTATCTCCTGATTTCACCCTCTGGAACAGGTTTTCCCATGGCCAAGCCAGACTTGGTCACCCACATGCTAGAGGGAAGAGAGCGCTGGGGCCCTGATCATCAAGAAATGGAGAAAAAAGAAGCCCTGAGCAGCGGACACGCAGGTGAGGATGGGGTGCCTGTGCCCGGGACCACCTACACCAGCGCACACTACTATATCCTATCAAGCCCACACCAGGATTTTAGCTAAAGCACGATGGATCCTCGTAGGAGATACAGCTCCACCGATCCTGGCTGGAAATCAGAATAAACTTCCATTGATTTCCCTTCTTCCATCCCTGGGGAGCCGCGGAAGTAGAGCTGCTGCACCCCCAGCCAGTCTTCCTGGCTGGTTAATCAGCTTTTTCTACCCACTTCCCCTTGATGTTATTTCTACCTGGCCTGAGAAATAACCTGTCTGGCTTCTCTCTGCGTCACAACAGGGATAACACAGAATACCGACAGCGGGATGGTTTCCGGAGAAGGCAATGCCGACCTCGGAGAAACCCCAGCGCAGGAGGACCCTGCAGAAAGGCAGCGCGCCCGCACCGAGTCTGGACGCGAGGGCGGCCGGAGCAGGGACATAATTACACCCCCGAGAAACAACGCGGGAGAGAAACCTTTCAAATGCCTCGAGTGCGGGAAAAGCTTCACGCGGAGCTCGGACCTCGTTGTCCACCAGCGAACCCACACGGGGGAAAAGCCCTACCAGTGCCCCGAGTGCGGGAAGTGCTTCAACAGGAGCTCCAGCCTCGTGACGCACCAGAGGATACACACCGGCGAGAAAACATACGCGTGCCCCGAGTGCGGGAAAAGCTTCGCGCGGAGCTCGACGTTGACCGCCCACCACAGAACCCACACGGGAGAAAAACCCCACCTGTGCTGCGAGTGCGGGAAGCGCTTCGGCAAGAGGTCGAACCTCGTTAAACACCAGCGGCTGCACACTGGAGAGAAACCGTATCGATGCCCTGACTGCGGGAAAACCTTCATACAGAGCTCGGACCTCGCTGCCCACCGGCGAATCCATACGGGAGAAAAGCCCTACCGGTGCTCAGAGTGTGGGAAGCGCTTCGGCGTGCAATCCAAGCTGATTCAACACCAGCGCGTGCACAGGGGGGAGAAGTCATACGTATGCTGTGAGTGTGGGAGGAGCTTTGGGCAGAGCTCGCACCTTTCCGTGCACCAGAAAACTCACAGAGGAGAGAAACCGGTGCTCCAGGTGTGGAAGGTCATTCACTGCGAGATCCTGCCTTGTTAAATATCGGAAGCCGTGGGTGGGACGTGCACATATAGAAAGTCTGAGAGCACACGCTTTGGGTTTAAGCGTGTGCGTTTGCACGTATAAAAGCTTGGAAAAATCATTCTGTGAAGATGAAACTCCATTAAAAATGAGCGGGTCTGCACGCAGGCAGGACTACTGAATATTTCGGAGGGCGGGCTGAGGAGGAAGCGCGGTTGCTATTGCTGTGCGCGGAGCGCTTGGGCTCGCGAAGCGCAGCGGGCTGTGCAGGACGTGCGTGGATCTCGTATTGAAAATAGGCCGCTTTGTCCCTGGATAAACCAGCTCTCCGGAGGTCCTCACCGTGTCCCTCGTGACGTTCGGCCGGTTGGCGCGTCTCCTCCAAACCCCCCCCCCCCCCCGCCCCCCCAGCGATGCCGGTAGGGACCCAGGTTTCGGGTGAAGGAACCGAACGGGGGGGAAACAAAACAAGAAACCATGACCCACAGCCCGTGCGTGACTTGGGGGCTGCAGAGGTGGAACAAACCCTATGCCTCCTGTTGTTTCGCCGCAGGAAGCCTCGGGCCCGAGGTGCAGCGTGATGCAGGGGTCAATGGCGCAGGCAGGCTCGTGCCTGCAGTCCTTGGGGTGGACTAGCTCTCATTACATCAGAAACACCTTGGAAAGACCTCCCTGGAGCCGTCCAAACGAGGACGATGAACGGCGGGGACCTCCCTAGCAGCCATAACCCCAGCCTCTCCCCAGTTCAGGGAGGGAACGAGCCATCCCCGCATGTCCAGATGCTGGGAGCTGCACTGCGAGGGTTGGAGGCCCACGGGCCAGGCGGGAGGATGGACACACTGTCCAAGGGCGAAGACCTCGGGGAACGGTTGGGTTTGCACCGCGTGGCCAGTTCTTATTTTCCTCTCTGTTCCCCCTCAAAAAAATTTGCAGAAAGCACAAAAGGAGGTCATTTCCTCCAGTAAAGATCTCCCCCTTTCTGCGGGTGTGTGTTGTCTCTTGCGTCCCTGAACATCTCAGGATGTTTAACTCTCCCATGCCGCGAGGTAGAAAGATTTTCACGGCACTGGTGAGACCGCCTCCGGGCACCGGGTCCAGTTCGAGGCTCCGCGGTGCGGTGAGCCCCGTGGATGCTCAGAGCAGGGCTGCAGGGCTCCTCGCAGGATTACAGACGCCCCAAAATCCCATTTGGTCGCAATTATTCCCCGATTCCGTTCACAGAGGGTTCAGGATGACTTCGAATGCGTTTCATCTCATGGGGTCCCCACCTCCCGTGGCGGTGGCGGGGGCACGCGTGGTGCTGGCCTGCCTCCGGCAGCCCGTCCACGCGAGGAAGACGCGAGCCGAGGCTTTGCCGCTGGTGACCGCGGCGTGTGCGGGTTACATCGGACCGACCCCACCGCATCGCCTCGGACCACCCTAGCGCAGACACCACGAGCTGGGTCAGCACCGGCCCTGCTTGGGCGGTAACTTCTTGTCCTTGCTCGAGGAGCGAGTGGGAAGAAACAGCGAAGGGCTCAGCCCCCAAATCCCTTCCGGAGAATATTAACGGGGGTGGGGTGGGGGGTGGGGATAATTAAATAATTTTTAATAAAAAAAGCCCAAGTCCCATCCGGGGTTGGCGGGGGCCTCCGGAGCCTCCTGCCCCGGCTGCCCCCAGCCTCGGGGCCCCGTCCCCCCCCCCGGGTTTTCCCTCCGGGGATGCGCCGGGGCCGGTGCGCAGGAAGGGGCGGGAGCAGCGCGGAGCGTCCCCGGCTGCGGCGGAGGGGGGGGGGGGCCGGGGGGGGGCGGCTGCAGGTGGGAGAGGGGCGGCACCGGGGGCGGCACCGGGGGTAGCACGGGGGGGGATGCGGAGGGGCGGCCGGGGGAGCACCGGGGCCGTGGAGGGGTGGGCGGGAGCAGCTCCGGGGACGGTACCGGGAGCGGCCGGGGGGGGCGGCACCGGGAAGGACCCCCGGTAGCACGGGGGGCGGTAGCGGGAGCAGCCCGGGAGGCAGCACCGGGGATGGACCGAGGGGGTAGGACGGGGGGGCTGCAGAGGGGCGGCTGGGAACAGCGCCGGGGACGGTACCGGGAGCGGCCAGGGGGGGCAGCACCGGGGGGGACCGGGGGTAGGACCGGGGGTAGCACAGAGGAGCACCGGGGACGGTACTGGGGGCAGCTGGGGGGGCAGCACCGGGGGGGACCGGGGGTAGGACCGGGGGTAGCACGGAGGAGCACCGGGGACGGTACCGGGAGCAACCGGGGGGGCAGCACCGGGGGGGACCGGGGGTAGCACGGAGGAGCACCGGGGACGGTACTGGGGGCAGCTGGGGGGGCAGCCGGGGGGGCAGCACCGGGGGTAGGACCGGGGGGATGCAGAGGGGCGGCCGGGGGAGCACCGGGGGCAGTACTGGGGGCGGCTGGGGGGGCAACACCGGGGAGAAGTGGGGGGAGCACCGGGAGCAGCACCGGGGACGGTACCGGGGGCAGCCGGGGGGGCAGCACCGGGGGGGACCGCGGGGGGTGCAGAGGGGCGGCCGGGGGAGCACCGGGGGCAGTACTGGGGGCGGCTGGGGGGGCAGCACCGGGGAGAAGTGGGGGGAGCACCGGGAGCAGCACCGGGGACGGTACCGGGGGCAGCACCGGGGGGGACCGGGGGGGGTGCAGAGGGGCGGCCGGGGGAGCACCGGGGGCAGTACTGGGGGCGGCTGGGGGGGCAACACCGGGGAGAAGTGGGGGAAGCACCGGGAGCAGCACCGGGGACGGTACCGGGGGCAGCCGGGGGGGCAGCACCGGGGGGATGTGGGGGGACGGCCGGACACAGCACCGGGGGTGGCCGAGGGGCAGCACCGGGGGACGGTGGGGGCATCACTGGGGGTCAGTACCGGGGGTCACGGGGGGGGGGGCTCTACCCGCCGTGCCTGGGTGCAAGGCCGAGGCTCGCCGGGTGCTTGCTGCCAGCGCAGCCCCTGCGAGTGACACCGGGGGTGGGGGCGTTTCTCTGCCGATTTCCCCAGGGGTTCTCTTTCCCAAAGCCACCTTGGATGGAGCGAGCGGAAGAGCTGCTGGACCCCAATCCCCAGGGGGGGAAAGAAGGGGAGACCCTGGGAGACCCCCTTGCAGGTGAGGAGCTCATTCCCCGTGGAAGGACCACCCGAGCCCCTGCTTTCGCCCCCCCCCCCCCCCCCAAGCAATTGGGGTTGCGGGCGAAGAGGTGGCACAGCTCTGCTCTCGCCCTGCCTGTGCTTTTATTCACCATCCCCCACCGCGACACGGTTTCCCTTCAAGAAATAAGACGTTGCTCTTGTTTGCGACCCGCAGCAGGATGTGCCGCCCGAAGAACGAAGGAAGAGCCAAACCCGAAGCGAGAAAGTGCTGAGCGAGGGGGAGGGCACGGCGCCGCAGCAGCGAAACGGGAAGGAAACGTTTTGGGGAGCCCTCGGCGGGAGGCAGCTCCTGAGAGCGAGACGGGGCCGGAAGGGGATAAACTCATTCCTCGTGGAGGAAACCAAAAAGTCCTCAAAGAATCCAAAGCCCAGTACAGAACCAGCACCAAGGAGAAGAAGTACACGTGCAACGAGTGTGGAAGAAGCTTTGGACAGAGCTCCAACCTTATTGTGCATCAGCGGATCCACACCGGCGAGAAACCTTATAAATGCCACGAATGCGGGAAGTGCTTCAGGCAGAGCTCGAACCTTATCGTCCACCAGAAGACCCACACGGGAGAAAAGCTCTACGAGTGCCCCAAGTGCCAGAAGTGCTTCCCGGACAGGTCGCTGCTCATCCGGCACAAGAGGGTCCACGTAGGAGAAAAACCTTTTAAATGCCAGCAGTGTGGGAAAAGCTTCATTCACCAATCAAGGCTTCTCGCCCATGAGAAGGTGCACGTAGGAGAACAACTCTACCAGTGTCCCGAGTGTGGGAAATGCTTCAGGGACAAATCAAAGTTCCTCCAGCATCAGCGGCGGCACATGGGGGAGCGTCGCTACAAGTGCTACGAGTGCGGAGAGGAGTTTGGGCAGAGCTCGGACCTCAACCTCCACCAGAGGATCCACGTGGAGGAGAAGCTCTACCAGTGCTCCACGTGCGAGAAGTGCTTCAAGGACCGGTCCACCCTCATCAGGCACGAGACGGTGCACACGGGAGAGAAACCCTATAAATGCCACGAGTGCGGGAAGAGGTTCACCCGCAGCTCGGACATCATCGTCCATCAGCGGACACACACGGGGGAGAAACCCTTCCAGTGTCCCGAGTGCGGGAAGAGCTTCAGCCACCGGTCAAATCTTTTCCGACACCAAAGGATGCACACGGGGGAAAAGCCGTATAAGTGCGAAGAGTGCGGGAAGCGATTCGGGCAAAGCTCAGAGCTTATTGTCCACCAGCGGACCCACACCGGGGAGAAACCCTACCACTGCTCCGAGTGTGAGAAGTTCTTCAGGGGGAGGTCAACCCTCTTCAGGCACGAGAGGCTGCACACGGGGGTCAAGCCGTATGAGTGCAGCGAGTGCGGGAAGAGCTTCGGGCAGAGCGGGGACCTCATCGCACATCAGCGTTTCCATACGGGTGAGAAGCCCTACCAGTGCTCCCAGTGCAGAAAGTTCTTCAGCAACAGGTCCAGCCTCGTGCGGCATCAGCGGCTGCACGCGGGGGAGAAGCCCTACAAGTGCCACGAGTGCGGGAAGAGCTTCGGGCAGAGCTCGGACCTCATCGCCCACCAGCGGACCCACACCGGGGAGAAGCCTTACCCCTGCCCGGTCTGTGGGAAGAGCTTCAGCAGGAGATCCAACCTCATCGTGCATCAGAGGGTGCACAGAGGGCTTTGCAAGTGCCAGAAATGCGGGAGAAGCTTCCAGCCCAACTCACGTCTTGGCGTGACCGTGGGGAAGGACTCTCTCCAGTGCCCCCAGTGTGCAGAGGGTTTCAAGGAGGGGTCAAACCCCGTCGAACACCAGAGATAACACCAGGGAGAAACGGCTTTGTAAGTGCTTGGAGCAGGGAAGGAGTTTTGGGAAGAGTTGAGACGTCCTACTTGAAAGAGAAAAAAAAAAAGTCAGCTCTTCTCCTAGGTAGAATTCTTCAAAGACTGCAAAAGTGGGGGGGGGGGAACCCACCTCACGCAAATTAAAGTAGGCTGATCAGTAAACAATGTACTTTTGTTTTTCTCTTTTGCTAATTATTTCCTCTTATTACTGAGTTTGCTCAAAGGGCTTGGTGTGTTGGTCCACGATCCGCTCACTCCCATCACTCCCCGGTCAAACTGTCTGCTCTTCCAGGCTGTCCGTCATCCCATCGTCTGTCTTTAAAGCCCTTCCTTAAATCCTTTGACATTTGCCAGGCTGGGTACCCATCAGCGCCCCAAAGATACCGTAGAAATCTGTTTTCCCCTGCACATCCTTTCCTCCCCCTTGTATGTGTTCAACCTCAATAAAAAAAAAAAAAAAAACAAACCTCTGTTCCTAAGGAATGTCATGTTTTCCTTGTATTTTTCTGCTAGCTAAATAGCTGTATATTACATTTCTATTTGCTCCTGCATGGCAGGGAGAAGTTACTGCTGTTAAAAAGCGAAGAGGGGAAAATTGCAAAGAGCTTCCTAAAGATGTTGGTGACCATCTATAACCTAAGAGAAAACAGGGAGGTCTTGGTGAAACCAGGACTGCAGTGTCCGAGAACTAGCCCGGCGCTGGTCCTCGTCCCCTCCAGCTCTGCATCCTGGAGGAAAGCAAATTTTGGGGAAACCACACTTTCCCAACAGGTTTTTGGAGAGCTGGGGGTTTGGTTTTTTGAGGGAGTAGGGTGGGTTTTGCTTGTTCCTGAGCTGGGGTTGAGCTTGGAAGCTGCTCAGGTTTGGTCAGTGGAGCCAAAACAAGCCGTGGTGCAGGAAACTCCAATTAAAGCCTGACCACGACTGGGGAAACTGGTCCCTTTGGACAGAGGGTTTCTGGCTCAGTTTCCAGAAGAGCCGGCATCTGCTTGGCCTTGCTGTGCCAGACACAGGCTCACGGGGATGAAAACGCCCTGCAAGTCCCTTACCAGGCTTCCAGTCCCTACGTTGAGAGAAGGGCCACAGCCATTGGGGTGCTCCAGGTATTTCACGAAGAGCTTGGCTCTTTGGCTTTGTCTTCCCCTTCCTCCTCTTCGCGCAGTGGGACCTACCTCCCATTCCCTTTTCGCTCCCCCTTTCCTCCAAAGACTTACAGCTGCCCACGGTGGCCACCGCAGCAAAACGGCAGGAACGCCGTGGAAAAGGTACCACCTCTGCTTGCTGGGGTGGTTGTTCTCACCTTTCACTTTGACATAGCTGTCCTCTAACTTTCCGACCTTAAATCAGCCCTAATCTCTGATGCGTTTGGACCCCAGATGGGTTCGCCGCCATCGGGCCAGTCGACATATCATTCGGCAGGCAAAACTGAGTATCTGAGCCAGAATTGTGGTACCACAGCGCTTCTTTAATATCAAAAAGAATAGATGTTTGGGTCCGCCCGTGCTGTCCCCTGCAGGGTTGGGTTGGAGCTCCATTAATAATGTCGTGGTTGTGGTGGTAAGGGTCACGTCACACAGAGTTTCTGAATGCGCATGAATGGCTAGATGGTCCGGGAAAGGTTTATCTAGGCTTTCGCTAGAGAAGTGAGAATATCACCATTGCCTCTTGGTCAAATTCAGGCTCGTGGCTACTTTCATTTGCCACTGCAGCTACCCTAGACCTTCAAGGGGTCTGTGGCAAGCCCAGGCACCTTCCCAGCAGGGCTCTCCCCATCTCCTGGGCACCAGCTGACAAGGTGATGGGACCATCCCATCTAGCAATGCCCAAAGCAAGAGGATGGGGTGATCCAACCACAGCCCTCATGGATGTAGACGGGGTGATGTAATGGCAGGAGCATCAGCAGTGTCGCTCCGAGGCCACCAATGTACCCAGACTGTGGGCAAAGGGGTGTCACTGTATAACCTACACCTCTGTGTCAGCTACATCCAACCTGCAGACCCTGGGTGGCCTCCAGAGACCCGGGATGGGGGCAGACGCAGCGCCGGAGGATCATCAGAGGTGTCAGAACAAAGTAACGTAGCCCGGACGACGTCCATCGCACGGTTTTATGGGCTCACGGGATCTTAACCCACAGGAGGAGAATGATTTCTGCCGGATGCGTGGGTCACCCGGCCAACGCAGGCGACCCCCCGCTTCCCCGAGTACCATGGCGAGATAAGGATGGGACAGTCGCTGGCTGCTGGCGGCAAGGGCCGGGGGAGGCTCAGCTCAGTGCTGATCCAGGGATGGGGAAAGAAGGTAAAGGAGGGACCTGGGGACCGGGTTTCTACGATGGAAAGGACCATCAGAAGAGGGATGCACGGGAGTCACGCAGCGAGCGCCAAGCCCGTTCCGTGTGCTTGCAATAATACACATTATTTAGTAAATAGGTTCATGTTTTACTCAAAAACATATACAAGTTATTTTCCCCAACCCGTCCTTGCTGATGCCAACGTGGAAGACAACGATCCTCCGTTTCCCATACGCCAGCAGCTGTTTCCTCTGTGCTTTTCCTTCTACATCTAGGAAGGTCTGAGCTTTTTCTCCATCCTGCCTCTTTTTTCCCCCAGGAGTTTAATGGGTTTTGTTCTCTGCGTCACTGCCGATGCTCGGTGGGGCGGAGCACGGGGCAGCGTTGTCCTCCATCAAGCCATCGTGATGGACTGGAAGAGCCGAGTTCTCCGGGAAGCTCTTCCCCGGCTGCCGGCGTTTGCAGCGTCCGTCCGTTCCGTGCACTCGCTGGTGCACCATGAGGTTGGATTTCCTACCGAACCGCTTCCCGCACACCAGGCACAGGTAGGGCTTCTCCCCGGTGTGGGTCCGCTGGTGGGCGATGAGGTCCGTGCTCTGCCCAAAGCTCTTCCCGCACTCGTAGCACTTGTAGGGCTTCTCGCCCGCGTGCTGTCGCTGATGCCTAATGAGGCTGGAGCTGTTGCTGAAGACCTTCCCGCATGCGGAGCACTTGTATGGTTTTTCCCCCGTATGGAAACGCTGGTGGACAACGAGGTCGCCGCTCAGCCCGAACCTTTTCCCGCACTCGGGGCACTGATACGGTCTCTCCCCTGTGTGCAACCTCTTGTGTCTCACGAGCGTGGAGCGACCCTTGAAGCTTTTCCCGCAGTCAAAGCAATGGTATGGCTTTTCGCCGGTGTGGGTCCTTTGGTGGACAACTAGATCCGCCCTGTGGCCAAAGTTTTTCCCACACTCTTGGCACGAGAAAGGCTTCTCCCCCGTGTGCCTCCTCTGATGGGTAAAAAGGTTCGACCGATGGTTGAAGCTTTTCCCGCACTCGGCGCAGGCGAAGGGTTTCTCCCCGGTGTGGATTCGCTGATGGACCGTAAGGTCCGCTTTGCGGGTGAATCTCTTCTCACACTCGTGACACTTGTAGGGCTTCTCCCCTGTGTGCAGCGTCTCGTGCCTGATGAGGGTCGACCGGTCTTTGAACAATTTCTCGCACCTGGGACACTTGTAGACCTTTTCCCTCGCATGTAATTCCTGGTGCAGAGCGAGCTTCCCGCTCTGCCCGAACTTCTTCCCACACTGGCAGCATCTAAACTCTCTGTCCCCGCCGTGCGTTTGCTGGTGCTCGAGGAAATCCAGGTCGTTCCCAAAGCTCGTCTTGCACTCGCGGCACCTCAAGGGTTTTTTCTCGGCGTGCAGCCGCTGGTGCTTCGCGAGGTTAGATCTGTCGCTGAAGAACTTCTCGCACCCGCAGCATTTGTAAGGCTTTTCTCCGGTGTGTATCCTTCGGTGCACAATGAGGTTCGAGCTCTGCCTGAAGCTTTTCCCACAGTCGGTGCATATATATTTCTTTTCTCGGGCTCTGTACGGGGTGGCGGGTTCCTTGAGGACTTTGCAGTTTCCTTCACGATGCACAAAAGTGCTCGCGTCCTTCCCTGGGTATTCTTGCAGTCCGTGGGCATCTCCACCCGCTTTTCTCTGCTGAAAACTCCCAGAAAAATTTCCTTCTGCGTTTACGGATGACGAGCTGCTCATTTCGGGGCGTTCCTGCTGGGGACTCTTCCCGTTCTCGCTCTCCATCCCATGTCCTGCTGGGTTAGAAGTAATAATATCACTTATGAGCAGAAACACGGCATGGCAGAAAGGGGAAAAGACAGAAGATAAAGCACCTCTTGGGTGGGACCCTGGGGTGCAGCTCTCACCTCCGTGAGGGTCTCCTGGGGGCTCCGGCTCCTCCTTTGGTTGGGGATCACCTTCCTGTGCTCCTTCCCATCGCTCCATCCCCTCGGCTCGGTCTGGCTCCGGAGCAGCCACCCGAAGCAGGCAGGGTCGCTGCTGTCCTTGGGGAAAAACTGCTTGTCTGAGGGGTGAGAGGAAAAAAAAAAACCTAAATGTATGATAAATCCTTCTCCCGCACAGGACGTGGCCGCGTTGTAACTCTCCACGTCACTGTACCGACCGGAGCAATAGCATTTGGGACAATTACGCAGTGGATTTATCACAGCGGCAGGAAATCCTGGAGTAATTCAACGCAGACGGCACCGTCCCCATGCTCAAGGCAGAGCCAACACCCGTCTTGCTTGGAGCTGTGTCCAGGCAAAGGCTGAACATCTCCAAGGATGGAGACACAAACCCACCCACCCCCCCCCCCCGAATAATCTGGGGGTCTCACCACCCACACGATGATTTTTTTTTTTTTTTTTTTGCCCTTGGGGAGGCATGGGGGGGGGCTCCATCACCTCTGCGACCCCCCCTGCAACCCCCCGGAGTGATTTCCCCCCCCCCGCCGCCTTTACCTTCCCTACAGGCTGCAAAACCCCCATAAGAAGCTGGACCGCCCCCCCCCAAAAAAAAAAACGAAAAAAAGAAAAAAAATTAAAATCCCTTAAAAAAAAACATCCTGGAAAGGGTGGGATTTTTTTTTTTTGCAAGGGGAACTTTTCCCAACTCTGTGCCGGGCCGCGGGGGGAGCGGGACCGCCGGTGCTGAGCATCCCGGGAGCGGTGCTGGATGCGGCCCCCCCCCCCCCCCCCCCCCCCCGTACCTGCGGGCGTCCCTGCGGGCGCCCCGGGCGGAGCGGGCGGCGATGCCCGGGGGGGCTCCGGCTCCGCCGCCGCCCTTCGCCGCCTGCACCGGCAACGGCGCCGCGAAGCTCCCGCCCCTTCCTGTCCGCCGGGCCCCCGCGGGCCGGGGCTCCCCCTCCCGGGGCGCCGCGGACCCGTGCCCGGACGCCGGAGCTCCCCCCCGAGTGCCGGGGTGTCCCCCCCCCCGAGTGCCGGGGTGCCCCCCCCCCGAGTGCCGGGGTGCCCCCCCCCCCCGAATGCCGGGGTGCCCCCCCCCCGAATGCCGGGGTGCCCCCCCCCCGAGTGCCGGGGTGTCCCCCCCCCCCCCCGAATGCCGGGGTGTCCCCCCCCCGAGTGCCGGGGTGTCCCCCCCCCCGAGTGCCGGGGTGCCCCCCCCCCCCGAATGCCGGGGTGCCCCCCCCCCCCCGAGTGCCGGGGTGTCCCCCCCACCGAGTGCCGGGGTGTCCCCCCCCCCGAATGCCGGGGTGTCCCCCCCCCCGAGTGCCGGGGTGCCCCCCCCCCGAATGCCGGGGTGCCCCCCCCCCCGAGTGCCGGGGTGTCCCCCCCCCCCCCGAATGCCGGGGTGTCCCCCCCCCCCCCGAGTGCCGGGGTGTGTCCCCCCCCGAATGCCGGGGTGTCCCCCCCCCGAGTGCCGGGGTGCCCCCCCCCCCCGAATGCCGGGGTGTTCCCCCCCCCCCCGAGTGCCGGCGTGTCCCCCCCCAGACGCCTGGGTGTGTCCCCCCCCCCCGAATGCCCGGGTGTCCCCTCCGAATGCCGGGGTGTGTCCCCCCCCCCCGAGTGCCGGCGTGTCCCCCCCAGACGCCTGGGTGTCGTCCACCCCCCGAATGCCCGGGTGTCCCCTCCGAATGCCTGGGTGTTCCCCCCCCCCCCCGAATGCCGGGGTGTCCCCTCTGAATGCCGGGGTGTCCCCCCCAGACGCCTGGGTGTCTCCCCCCCCCCCGAGTGCCGGGGTGTCCCCCCCTCCGAATGCCGGGGTGTCCCTCCGAGTGCCGGGGTGTCCCCCCCCCGAATGCCGGGGTGTCCCCCCTCAGAATGCCTGGGTGTCCCCCCCCGAATGCTGGGGTGTCCCCCCGAATGCCAGGCTGTCCCCCCCAGATGCCTTGGTGTCCCCCGAATGCCGGGGTGTCCCCCCTCAGAATGCCTGGGTGTCCCCCCGAATGCCTGGGTGTCCCTCACAGACGCCTGGGTGTCCCCCCCAAATGCCGGGGTGTCCCCCCGAATGCCTGGGTGTCCCCCACAGATGCCTGGGTGTCCCCCCCCAAATGCCGGGGTGTCCCCCCCAGATGCCTGGCTGTCCCCCCCGAATGCCTGCCCCCCCCCAAATGCCTGGGTGTCCCTCCAGATGCCTGGGTCCCCCTCCGAATGCCTGGGTCCCCCCTCCAAATGCCTGGGTGTGTGTGTCCGTCCCCCCCGAATGCCTGGGTGTCCCCCCCCGAATGCCTGTGTTACCCCCTCGGATTCCCTGGGTCCCCCCCCCAAATACCTGGGTCATCCCCCCCCCCCGAATGCCTGTGTTACCCCCTCAATGCCCTGGGTTCCCCCCCCCGAATGCCTGGGTGTCCCCCCCCCCCCGAATGCCTGTGTTACCCCCTCGGATGCCCTGGGTCCCCCCCCCGAATGCCTGGGTGTCCCCCCCGGATGCCTGGGTCCCCGCCTAGACGCCTGGGTTCCCCCCTCGAATGGCTGGGTGTGTCCCCCCCCGAATGCCGGGGTCCCATCCCTGGATGCCTGTGTGCCCCCCCCCCCCACCCCCCCAATGCCTGGGTCATCCGTCCGTCTGTCTGTCCCACAGACACCTGGGTCCCCCTCCCAGCTGCCTGGCTCCCATCCCAGCTCCTTGCAACCCCTCTGCTCCCAGCGTGAACCCCTGGGGTCGTGGTTTTTAGAGGGGTTGGTGACAACCCCCCCCCCCACCTGGGACCACCCTTCACCCGCTGCCGCGCAGCTCGGGGCCACGTGTGACCTTAGCGGGACGCCGGTATCCCTCCGTGGTGACCCTCGTGCCATCACGGAGCATCTGCAGGGTGGGGGGGGTGTCCACCCCATCCTCTTGCTATGACCAGCTGACGGGTGGGGACATCACTAGGATGCATCGCTTGGACCCCCACACACACCCACCCCCCCCCCCCCAAATCCTCCGAGGCCACTGTGGGACCCCCCAGTTGTGCCGGAGGAGCGCCGCGCTCCTCCAGATGTTCCCGCACGCCATGGGCTGCCCTCCCGTCTTGTTCCCCACCACGTGGTCCTGCAACACCGGCAGGGTCGGCGGTGCTGGAGGTGCCGGATGCCCACCAAGGTCCGGAGGAACCATCCTGCGCTGTGGGTAGAGCGATGTAGGTGAGGGTCCCCTAATTCCGGGCACAAGCACAAAGGTTTCGGACCGGTGCCATCCACGTGGCCTCCGGGCTACGCGGCAGAGCAGCTTCACGCTGCTGGAAGGTGAAGCTGGTTGCACGCTCCAGCCGTAGCGCCAGTATTGAGGAATGACTGGGCCCAGTTTGGCCCCAGAGCGGTGAGAAGAGAGGCAGGGAGAGGCAGGCACGCGGGCACGGAGGGTGCCCGAGATGGGGAGAGCGGAGACCTGCGTCCCCAGACTGCCGTATCCTCCCAGTAAAACCCAACTGCCCCAGCACGGAGCTCCCACTGGCGTTTCTCGTGGCGGCGTGTTTATCCCACCCACAGCACCAGCACAGGTGACCGTCCTCCTGCAAGCGGCAATGACGACCCAGAGCACGCCGGCGAAGGAAAGAAATGGGTTATTTATTGATCGTTCGATATAAACTGCCTCCGACGGTTCCCTTTCGGGCCACCGATCCTTTCACGTTGCGCTCCTTTCACTGAAACCTCACGGTTTTCCCTCGGATCGGGTGGAGCGGACACTCTCTCCACTCCCCAACATCCACAGTGGAGACCTTTTGATTTTCTCCACCATCAAAATCATCTACACCTTCTGGAGGGAAAACGCTCGTTCTGCTAATATTCCTCTGGCAATATAAAATTTCCTTAGACTTTTTATCAAACGCGCAAATATCCAATATGAAAATAAAAATCTCCGTGGGAACAACCAACCCGTTTTCTTTCTAAGTCGAGGCTTAACGCGCCGAGGCTGGACGTGTGACAGACGCTTGGACAGGGACCAAGCTAACCTTAAAAAATATAGCAGCAAGAGGTTGAAAAAAAAAGGAGGGGATAAGATGAGAGAAGGACTCTCACCAGGGAGCGAACGGTTCGGATGAAGCGGCTGGAGGAGCAAAGTGAAGACTATCACACAATCTACGCCGTAACGTTGAGGGCTTAGGAGGAGTCAGCCTTTTTCCATCGCTGATGAGCCCACGCTGTAGCGTTTAACTCTTTTCTTCCCCCGAGTAGCCTCCGATACACACACGCACAAAAAAAAAAGGTTAGATCTCACACGGGAGGATGTCCCGCACTGCTCTCGTTTCTTCTCATCTTGCGTGATCTTGGTGCCAAGCCCAGCCAAGCCAAGCCCAGCCCAGCCAAGCCCAGCCAAGCCAAGCCAAGCCCAGCCAAGCCCAGCCAAGCCAAGCCAAGCCCAGCCAAGCCCAGCCAAGCCAAGCCAAGCCAAGCCAAGCCAAGCCCAGCCCAGCCAAGCCAAGCCCAGCCAAGCCCAGCCAAGCCAAGCCAAGCCAAGCCAAGCCAAGCCAAGCCCAGCCCAGCCAAGCCCAGCCCAGCCAAGCCAAGCCCAGCCATTTCTCCTCTTCCAGGCACTTGGGAGGTTTTTTTTTCCTCCTCTGCATCACCTCCGCTGGTCAAGGAGGCTTGACGCCTCCTCGAGGGGCTTTGCACACTCGGAGCACGGGGACGAGCCGTCCCCCATGCCCACGCTCCTGGGAGCGCTGGAGTCTTCCTCCGAGCTCTTCCCCCATTTTGAGTGTTCTCCGGTTCTCCGTCCTCTGTGTCCCCGCTGATGGACGATGAGGCTGGATTTCCTGGTGAACCTCTTCCCGCACTCGGTGCAGGGGTAAGGCTTCTCGCCCGTGTGGGTCCGCTGGTGGGCGATGAGGTCCGAGCTCTGCCCGAAGCTCTTCCCGCACTCGTGGCACTTGTAGGGCTTCTCCCCCAGATGCCATTTTTGGTGTTTCACGAGGCTGGATTTATTGCAGAAGAACTTCCCGCACTCGGAGCAGTGGTAGGGCTTCTCCCCTGTGTGGAAGCGTTGGTGGGTGATAAGGTCCCCGCTCTGGCCAAAGCTCTTCCCGCACTCGGAGCACTCGTAGGGTTTCTCCCCTGTGTGCAACCGCTCATGCCTGAAGAGTCCGTACCTCCCCCGGAAGGACTTTTCACACTGGGAGCACTGGTAGGGCTTCTCCTCAGTGTGTGTTCGCTGATGGATGGTGAGCTCCGATCTCCGGGCGAACGTTTTCCCGCACTCGTGGCAGGCGAAGGGCTTCTCCCCCGTGTGTACGATCTGATGAGTGAAGAGGTTGGACCGTTGGCTGAACCTCTTCCCGCACTCGGAGCACTCGAAGGGTTTCTCCCCCGTGTGAATCCGCTGGTGGACGATGATGTCCGAGCTGCGGGTGAACCTCTTCCCGCACTCCAGACACTTGTAGGGTTTCTCTCCCGTGTGCACTCTCTCGTGCCTGATGAGGGTGGACCTGTCCTTGAAGAACTTCTCGCACGTCGAGCACTGGTAGGGCTTTTCCGCCATGTGGCTTTTCTGATGGGAACTAAGGTCCGAGCTCTTCCCAAACTCCTTTCCGCATTCTCGGCATTTAAAAGTCTTTCCTCCTCTGTGCAACCTCTGATGGCAAATGAGCTCTGACCTGTCCTGGAAGCATTTCTCGCAGTGAGAACATTCGTAGAGACTTTCTTCTGCAAAGAGCTGCCGATCCCCCTCGCCACGGGTGGTTTTGTCCGTCTGTTCCATCCCCGGGCATCCCCCCATCCCCTGGTCGCTCTCACAAGCTCTCCCATGGTTATTCTCTTCGGATTTTACCACCATTTCACCCACTTTGGCTTCATCAGGACATCCCTGCTCCAGGCAGCATCCTTCATCCTCCCTCCGCATCCCGTCTCCTGCAGGGTTAGATGGAGATTAAGTTACGTTTTGCCCCGGGATGGAACGGCACCCGGTACGTCAGACTGTTTCCAGGGACCGACGAGGGGCTGCGGGACGGAGGACGACCGCGGAGGGATGGTTTCCAAAGGGCCACCCCATCGGTATGATCCTCGCCCGTCGGCGGGGCGAAATGAAGGCGATGCCTGCTGGCTCTTCTCCCACGCCCCGATTTCTCACCTGTCCAGATGCGCCCGGGGCCGCCCATCTCCTCTCTCCCCGTGGGACCGGGTGCCACCGTCTCTCCCCCTCCTTCCATCCAGAGGCTGATTTGGGGCTGGAAAGCCCTGTTTTGGGGGGCAGACACGCCGCCGTCAGCACTCCCTTCCCCAGGAGCGCTGCGGCCAAATCGCAGGTGGGACACCCGCTCTCCCCCGGGGCTGGGGGATTATTTTCCACCGCCCTCTCGCTTTGAATGCGATCTCCCCCCACCCAAAATCCTGCAGCCCCCTTAGCAACTCTTTATCCGCTCCTCGGGGCGAGCGACGATGCTGCGGGGCTGGGGGACGCGGTCGTGCCCCCCGCCCCTCGCTCTACCTGCGGCCCCCGGGATGCTCAGCCCGGCTCAGCCTGCAGCAGACACGGCCGCTCAGCGTTGCCGGCCGGGTTGCTGTGCGAAGGCACAGGAAAAAGCCAAGGGGGAGGCGGGGGGGGGACAGTTCCGGCTGTGCTGGGGCTGTTTGGGAGATGCCTGTCCTTGTTTACCAGCTCCCTTCATCCCCGGCTGCTCTCCCTCCCTTGGCTGCAGTTGGGAGAGGAGATGAGGACCAGCAAGACCTCTGCAAAAAGAAAAAAATAATTGGGGGGGTGTGGGGAGGGGGGGGGGGGTGGAAACACAGCAAAGGCTCTTCCGCTGCCTCGCTGCAGCGTGGGTGTGCGTGCCGTGCCGTGGGGCGAAGAGAGGGGCCCGCAACAGGGCTTTGGGCTTTTTGGTCACAAATAAGCCGTACGGCTTTCGCCACAACCCTTGGTTTTCTGGACGCGAAGGGGAACCCCTGCCCCAAACGTCTTGAGGCTGGCGACTCGCTCGATTCCTCAGCCTGCAGGATGGCCTTATTTGCACCCGGTCGGGCTGGAAATGAGCAGATTTCTTTAACTCCTCTCCCGGGAGCGGGCCCTCAAGCACGGGCTGGACCAAAAGCATCGCTGCACCCCTTTTGCTCAGGCTCCAACAGCTCAGCGGCGCTCCAAGGGGGTCAGACACCGGCCCTTCCCTCTGAGCGCTGCCGGGCTCTGGTGTAGCCTTTGCTGCTTGCACGCAGCTTTAATAACCAGCTTATTTCCCACCCCACAACCTTCGCGGCGCCCATCCCAGCCAGCGCCTTGCACCCTCTCCCTGCCCCCTGCAGCACCTGGCCTGGGGACCGCCCATGGGACCCGGAGCACAGGTTTGCAGGGCAGTGCAGTGGGGTGCTGGGCAGTGCAATGCAGTGCAGTGGGGTGCTGAGCAGTGCCGTGCAGTGCAGTGGGGTGCTGAGCAGTGCAATGCAATGCAGTGGGGTGCTGAGCAGTGCCGTGCAGTGGGGTGCTGAGCAGTGCAATGCAGTGCAGTGGGGTGCTGAGCAGTGCCGTGCAGTGCAGTGGGGTGCTGAGCAGTGCAATGCAGTGGGGTGCTGAGCAGTGCCGTGCAGTGGGGTGCTGAGCAGTGCCGTGCAGTGCAGTGGGGTGCTGGGCAGTGCCGTGCAGTGCAGTGGGGTGCTGAGCAGTGCAATGCAATGCAGTGGGGTGCTGAGCAGTGCCGTGCAATGCAGTGGGGTGCTGGGCAGTGCAATGCAATGCAGTGGGGTGCTGAGCAGTGCCGTGCAATGCAGTGGGGTGCTGAGCAGTGCAATGCAATGCAGTGGGGTGCTGAGCAGTGCCGTGCAATGCAGTGGGGTGCTGGGCAGTGCAATGCAATGCAGTGGGGTGCTGAGCAGTGCCGTGCAATGCAGTGGGGTGCTGAGCAGTGCAATGCAGTGGGGTGCTGAGCAGTGCCGTGCAGTGCAGTGGGGTGCTGAGCAGTGCAATGCAATGCAGTGGGGTGCTGAGCAGTGCCGTGCAGTGGGGTGCTGAGCAGTGCAATGCAGTGCAGTGGGGTGCTGGGCAGTGCCGTGCAGTGCAGTGGGGTGCTGGGCAGTGCAATGCAATGCAGTGGGGTGCTGAGCAGTGCAATGCAATGCAGTGGGGTGCTGAGCAGTGCCGTGCAGTGGGGTGCTGAGCAGTGCCGTGCAATGCAGTGGGGTGCTGAGCAGTGCAATGCAATGCAGTGGGGTGCTGAGCAGTGCAGTGCAGTGCAGTGGGGTGCTGGGCAGTGCAATGCAATGCAGTGGGGTGCTGAGCAGTGCAGTGCAGTGCAGTGGGGTGCTGGGCAGTGCCGTGCAGTGCAGTGGGGTGCTGAGCAGTGCCATGCAGTGCAGTGGGGTGCTGAGCAGTGCCGTGCAATGCAGTGGGGTGCTGAGCAGTGCAATGCAGTGGGGTGCTGAGCAGTGCCGTGCAGTGCAGTGGGGTGCTGAGCAGTGCAATGCAATGCAGTGGGGTGCTGAGCAGTGCCGTGCAGTGGGGTGCTGAGCAGTGCAATGCAGTGCAGTGGGGTGCTGGGCAGTGCCGTGCAGTGCAGTGGGGTGCTGGGCAGTGCAATGCAATGCAGTGGGGTGCTGAGCAGTGCAATGCAATGCAGTGGGGTGCTGAGCAGTGCCGTGCAGTGGGGTGCTGAGCAGTGCCGTGCAATGCAGTGGGGTGCTGAGCAGTGCAATGCAATGCAGTGGGGTGCTGAGCAGTGCAGTGCAGTGCAGTGGGGTGCTGGGCAGTGCAATGCAATGCAGTGGGGTGCTGAGCAGTGCAGTGCAGTGCAGTGGGGTGCTGGGCAGTGCCGTGCAGTGCAGTGGGGTGCTGAGCAGTGCCATGCAGTGCAGTGGGGTGCTGAGCAGTGCAATGCAATGCAGTGGGGTGCTGGGCAGTGCAATGCAATGCAGTGGGGTGCTGAGCAGTGCAATGCAATGCAGTGGGGTGCTGAGCAGTGCCGTGCAGTGGGGTGCTGAGCAGTGCCGTGCAATGCAGTGGGGTGCTGAGCAGTGCAATGCAATGCAGTGGGGTGCTGAGCAGTGCAGTGCAGTGCAGTGGGGTGCTGGGCAGTGCAATGCAATGCAGTGGGGTGCTGAGCAGTGCAGTGCAGTGCAGTGGGGTGCTGGGCAGTGCCGTGCAGTGCAGTGGGGTGCTGAGCAGTGCCATGCAGTGCAGTGGGGTGCTGAGCAGTGCCGTGCAATGCAGTGGGGTGCTGAGCAGTGCAATGCAGTGGGGTGCTGAGCAGTGCCGTGCAGTGCAGTGGGGTGCTGAGCAGTGCAATGCAATGCAGTGGGGTGCTGAGCAGTGCCGTGCAGTGGGGTGCTGAGCAGTGCAATGCAGTGCAGTGGGGTGCTGGGCAGTGCCGTGCAGTGCAGTGGGGTGCTGGGCAGTGCAATGCAATGCAGTGGGGTGCTGAGCAGTGCAATGCAATGCAGTGGGGTGCTGAGCAGTGCCGTGCAGTGGGGTGCTGAGCAGTGCCGTGCAATGCAGTGGGGTGCTGAGCAGTGCAATGCAATGCAGTGGGGTGCTGAGCAGTGCAGTGCAGTGCAGTGGGGTGCTGGGCAGTGCCGTGCAGTGCAGTGGGGTGCTGGGCAGTGCCGTGCAATGCAGTGGGGTGCTGAGCAGTGCCATGCAGTGCAGTGGGGTGCTGAGCAGTGCAATGCAATGCAGTGGGGTGCTGAGCAGTGCCGTACAATGCAGTGGGGTGCTGAGCAGTGCCGTGCAGTGGGGTGCTGAGCAGTGCAATGCAGTGCAGTGGGGTGCTGAGCAGTGCCGTGCAGTGCAGTGGGGTGCTGAGCAGTGCAATGCAGTGGGGTGCTGAGCAGTGCAATGCAGTGCAGTGGGGTGCTGAGCAGTGCCGTGCAGTGCAGTGGGGTGCTGAGCAGTGCAATGCAGTGGGGTGCTGAGCAGTGCCGTGCAGTGCAGTGGGGTGCTGGGCAGTGCAATGCAGTGCAGTGGGGTGCTGAGCAGTGCCGTGCAGTGCAGTGGGGTGCTGGGCAGTGCAATGCAGTGCAGTGGGGTGCTGGGCAGTGCCGTGCAGTGCAGTGGGGTGCTGGGCAGTGCAATGCAATGCAGTGGGGTGCTGAGCAGTGCAATGCAATGCAGTGGGGTGCTGAGCAGTGCCGTGCAGTGGGGTGCTGAGCAGTGCCGTGCACGTCAGTGGGGTGCTGGGCAGTGCCGTGCAGTGCAGTGGGGTGCTGAGCAGTGCAATGCAGTGGGGTGCTGAGCAGTGCCGTGCAATGCAGTGGGGTGCTGAGCAGTGCAATGCAATGCAGTGGGGTGCTGAGCAGTGCAGTGCAGTGCAGTGGGGTGCTGGGCAGTGCAATGCAATGCAGTGGGGTGCTGAGCAGTGCAGTGCAGTGCAGTGGGGTGCTGGGCAGTGCCGTGCAGTGCAGTGGGGTGCTGAGCAGTGCCATGCAGTGCAGTGGGGTGCTGAGCAGTGCAATGCAATGCAGTGGGGTGCTGAGCAGTGCCGTACAATGCAGTGGGGTGCTGAGCAGTGCCGTGCAGTGGGGTGCTGAGCAGTGCAATGCAGTGCAGTGGGGTGCTGAGCAGTGCCGTGCAGTGCAGTGGGGTGCTGAGCAGTGCAATGCAGTGGGGTGCTGAGCAGTGCAATGCAGTGCAGTGGGGTGCTGAGCAGTGCCGTGCAGTGCAGTGGGGTGCTGAGCAGTGCAATGCAGTGGGGTGCTGAGCAGTGCCGTGCAGTGGGGTGCTGGGCAGTGCCGTGCAGTGCAGTGGGGTGCTGGGCAGTGCAATGCAATGCAGTGGGGTGCTGAGCAGTGCAATGCAATGCAGTGGGGTGCTGAGCAGTGCCGTGCAGTGCAGTGGGGTGCTGGGCAGTGCAATGCAGTGCAGTGGGGTGCTGAGCAGTGCCGTGCAGTGCAGTGGGGTGCTGGGCAGTGCAATGCAGTGCAGTGGGGTGCTGGGCAGTGCCATGCAGTGCAGTGGGGTGCTGAGCAGTGCCGTGCAGTGCAGTGGGGTGCTGGGCAGTGCAGTGCAGTGCAGTGGGGTGCTGGGCAGTGCAATGCAATGCAGTGGGGTGCTGAGCAGTGCAGTGCAGTGCAGTGGGGTGCTGGGCAGTGCCGTGCAGTGCAGTGGGGTGCTGAGCAGTGCAATGCAGTGCAGTGGGGTGCTGGGCTGAGCACGTTGACGCGGTCCCTGCGCTGGGAACAGCCCCCAGCCATTGCAGGATCGCGAGCCTGCCCCTCCGGGGTGGACCCAGAGCCCACCACAGCGCCTCGAACCCGTTTCATGCCACCGGCCCCCGACCCACACCTCCGTCCCGACCCACACCTCCGTCCCGACCCACACCTCCGTCCCGACCCACACCTCCGTCCCGACGACGGCAGGTGCCTGCGGCGGGATGGATCAGGCCCCCGGGCTGCACCGCTGGGGCTCACCTCTGTGGGACACGTCCCTCCGCGACTGCTGCACACCCTCGGGACGCAGCCGCTGCGCCCCAGCGGCGGTGGGTCTGGCCGGCGGAGGATGAGGATGGCTACACCGTGCTAGGCTTTCGGCCGAAACGCCACGTCCTGGGAACACCGCCAGCCTGCGGCCGGCGCCCGGCCGCGTCCAGGGGCGCAAAGGACCGTGCCAGCGCTTCGCCCAGCTGCTTTGCAGCCGGCGTCAGATTTTTGCACAGCCCTTTTCGTAGAATCAGCGCATCGTTTAGGCTGGAAACGACCTTTAAGATCATCGAGTCCGACGGTGAACCGGACACTGCCAAGCCCCCCGTTAACCATGGGGGCCTCACTCTGCTCCCTGTCTTCCAGCTCCGGGGGCTGGGTACCCCGAGAACAACCGGTCTTACTACGGAAGGCCAAGGCAAAGAAGGCATTAAGTACCTCAGCCTTTTCCTCATCCTGTGCCACTGTGTTTCCCCCCGCATCCAGTAAAGGATGGAGATTCTCCTTTCGTTGCTAATGTATTTATAGAAATGTTTTAAATTGCCTTTCAGGGCAGTACCCAGATTAAGTTCCAGCCGGGCTTCGGCCCTTCTCATTTTCTTCCTGCATAACCTCACGACATCCTCCTAGTCCTCCTGAGTTGCCTGCCCCTTCTTCCAGAGGTGATAAACTCTTCTTTTTTCTTTCCTGATTTCCAGCCAAAGCTCTCTGTTCAGCCAGGCCAGTCTCCTTCCCCACCGGCTCGTCCTTCGGCACATGGGGACAGCCTGCTCCTGCGCCTCGAAGAGTTGAAGAAGAGTGTTGAAGAACATCCGGCCTTCCTGGCCTCCTTTGCCCTTCAGGGCTGCCTCCTGAGGGACAAGAAGGGGTCGGGGCGGCTTCAGGTGTTGGGACACCCCCAGCTGTGCCCTGTCACCCTGGGGACCTCCGAGCCCCGGGGAGGAGCTGTCCCCTGCTGTCCCCAATGCACCGTCTTTATCCATACCCAAAATAAGGGGTGCGGGGGGGGGGGGCGGGGGTCCGGGGGGCTGTGCCCACAGCAGGGGATGGGTACTGCGGTGCTGGAGGGGCTATATCCCCTATGGAAAGAAAAGTGACTCACCGGACGGGTACGAGTGCCAGGAGGGAGTAGGCTGAAGGCTACGCCCAACATCTCCATCTTACACCCTCTTTCTGGGTGCAGCACTGCTGGCTTTGAAGTGCAATGAGATAAGGGGAAAAATCGCCTTAATCTGCTGCTCACAGCACCGTTCCTGGTGTCCCTCCGTGTTGTCCACATTCACCTCCTTCCACTGGCTCTGAGCAGCCAAAACCACTTGCCCAACAAGCCTCTAGACTGGGCTCCAGCCCTGCAGCTCGATAGCATCTTCCCACGCAGAGCTGAGCGGGATCCGCCATGCCCTAATGGGGAAATTAAGAGATGGGGGTTTAATTGCGAGCCCAGGAAGAGCTTTGTGCTATGCCCGCTTTCTCATGCGTTGCCGGTACCACGCTCACCCGACCGCTCCCAAACACCGACGGAAAAGTCTCTGCGTGGATGATCCACGCCACGGAGTACAAAATCATCCAGGCATCCCCACGAGGGTCTGTCCGTCCAGGAGACCTCATCCAGGGACGCTCTTGCAGAGAGACGCTCTTGTTTCGTGTAGATAACGAGTTACTTTTATGCTGTTAGTCTAGATACCTAAGCGGGTGCAGGACACAGCCGTTGTTGAGTTCTGCTCTCTCAGGAGGCTGGTTTTTTATCGCAGTTTCTTTGATTTGCACGTATCGAGGATTCCCCAGGTTCCCACCGGTGCTTAGCGAGGATGCTCGGGGCTCCCCAGCTGGCAGACGTTTTCTACCGGTATTTTTCCCCATGATAACCAGGTCGCCTTTCTGGCTGCTCCCATCACGGCGGCCCCCATGTTTCCTCCACCCCCACATCTCCAGCTGGTGCTGGTGCTGGTGCTGCCCTGAGCAGGTACGATGCTCTCAGCTGGCAAAAAGTCAAGCTGCGTTGGAGGTCAAGCGTGCGCGAGAGGTACGTGCATGGGGAAATGGTCCTGGGGAGCCACCTGCACCCCAAAGAGAAGCTGGGGGAGCTGGTGGAGCTGGTGGTGGAGCTGGAGAACCTGAGGGTGGAGCTGGAGGGGACCAAGCTCCTGGCACCCAAGCTTCTGCAGGTGGGGTGGCCTCGGGGTGCCCTTGTGCCTGGGGAGAGCCGCGACGGGTCTGAATTCCCGCGGGCCCCAGCATCAAGGGCACGTTGGGGTTGTGGGATGGCAGGGACAGGCTCTGGGATGTGCCCCAGCCCCTTTACAATGGGGCTGGCCCCGACACCGCTGTGGGGCGGCTCTGCCCCACAGCACTCCCCGTGTGGGACCAGGCACTGAGGCTGCTGTGCTGCCCTTCTCCAGGACATCAGGAACCGTGAGCAGGTATGCCCCATCCTGGGCATCCTCACCGTGGGGTGGCGGGGGTGGGCTTCCAAAGAGGTCCGAAAGGGACCCCAGCGTGGGAAGAGGCAGGACGGTGGGCGCTGCGGCTGCGGGGACACGCAGGGGAGCTCTGGGGAAGGCAGGACCTGCCGCATGGGGTGAAAATCGGCCATTGCGGTGCCAAGAGTCTTGCTGAGTCCAGCCTCCCCACCGCATGCAGCATGGCCACGCTCCAAAAGCGAGGAGAGCCAGGTGTGGCCTCCCCCGCCTTCCCCACACGGTTCCAGATGTGGTACCACACCTCGCTCCAGCTGTGCTCCCCCCACAGAGCCCAAAAGGGACCTGGCAGCGGTGGGATTCGAACCCACGCCCCCGAAGAGACTGGAGCCTTAATCCAGCGCCTTAGACCGCTCGGCCACGCTACCCTGCTGTGTGAATTTGGGCTCGTTACGCAAAACAATAATAAAAAAATTGGGGAATTCTGCAAAATTCATGATGGGGTGTCTTAAAGGGGGTTGGGAGACAGGCAAGGGGTCTCAGCCAGCTCTCGCTATCCCGCTGGAAAAAATGGGGCTCGTTATGCAAAAGAATAAGAAAAGACTGCGGGAATTCTGCAAAATTCATAATGGGGTGTTTCAAAGGGGGTTGGGGGACGGAAATGGGGTCTCAGCCCTGTCCTGCCGCCCCGGGGGTCACACTCGGCTCCTCATGCCCTTGGGGGCGAAAGGACAGAGCTCTGGGTAGGTGACACGAATGAGGGATGTTGGGGGCAGTTCCCAGATGCCCAGAACCATTGGTTTTGGTTTCTTCCCCCAGTTTTCTGCCCAGCTTTGCTCCCCCAACTTACGCAAAAAGCCTGGCAGCCTTTTTTTTTTTTTTTTTTTTTTTTTTTTTAAGCAATAAAAAGCCCTGGAATTTCCAAAGAAAAGGTGGTGGATGTTTATAGAGAGTTATCCCAAACACCCATGGTTTGGGGTTTTTTTCCAAATACAGGTGAATTAAAATTGCATTGACACCCCCAGGAGGAAAAAAAGAGTGTCATAAGGGGAAAAAAGCATTATTTTCTGCAGCGGTCCGGTTGTAATCCATTCTGGGGATGTGCAACTGCTCTAAACCCACCCCCCCCCCCCCCCCCCGCCAACGACGGGACCTGAGCCAAGTCGCCCCAGGATTTGGAGGTGGGGACGGGCTGCCGGCTGCCCTCATTCCCGCTCCGCGGCTGGGCAGACCACGAGGGGCTCGGTGTTTTTCCCTCCCTGGGACAAGCCGGGGCTGAAGAAGGGTCGCAGGACGCCGGCGAAGGCCCCGCCGTAGGTGTAGAGGTGGGTCTGGTCGGTGGCGTTGTAGAAGGTCACTTCTCCACCTTTGTAATCCAGGTAGATCCCCACTCTCTTGGGCTTTGCTCGGATGGAGAGGGTGATGGGGTGGGAGAGCAGGACCTTGTACTGGTTGCTGTTCCTCAACCACATCCTCCAGAAGCCCGCCGGTGGGGAGAGAGGACCTTTCCCCTTCCTCTTCACAGCCTCCCTGCACACCCCGATGTCCCACTCGGTCTTGTCTCCCACCTCCACCTCCCAGTAGCACCTTCCCGATGTGATCCTCAGAGATCCCAGCACGAAGACGTAAGGATCAAATCTCTCGGCGTGGTCCGGCAGGTCCTGCCGCGTGCCCCCGTGACTCACGCTCCTGCCGTCCTCGGACAGGAGGAGGCTGGGGTGAGCGGAGGCTGGGTCCAAGGTCACGTCCACTGCGGGGAAGAGCAGAATAAGGTCACAACGAGGGTGGAACGATGCTATCTAATGCCCACCGCCTACTTCCAGGACCATGAGGTGTAGAGACCCTACCCAGATGGTCACGCTCAGCTCTGCTTTGGGAGCTGCGGGCCCTTGCTACGCCCTGAGAAGGTGCCTCCAAGCCTGGTTTTCTGATGTCTTACGGGCTAAGATGTTTAATTGAGCGCTAATTTCTTCACCAGTCATCCAGCCGAGCAGGGTGCTCCACCCACAAGAGATGTCTCCTCCTATGGGCACTCTTGGGTGGTTGAGTTTTTCGCTCAACCTTTCTGTTGGCAGAGACACAAACCAGATCTCTCCCTCCTCTACTTGGGACACCTGCTCATGGAACCAACCTTTGAAACCTCCAGATGGGAAAACAGCCGGCCGAAGGACGGAGAAGGTGCTGTCGCACCTCCTTCCAAAAGCAACGGGTGCTGAGCCCCATGGTGCTGCAGATGGACAGGCTCCATATTGCACTCGCTCACCTTTAAATCGATTTAGAAACTCAAAAATGCCGCCGGTGGGAACGTCGTACGTGCCCTGCAGCTCGGCAGGAACCGCTGCCAGTTGCCGCACCTGGATATTTGTGCTCCTGGGAAGAAACAGCGCGGAAGTGGTGACTCACCGGCTGCTTCTAAACCCTCCTGCAGAGCCTCGGGGAAGAAACAGTACCTGCTCAGCAAGCCTTCCACGTCCTGGAAAGGAACAAAAACCAGACAAAAAGAGGGATTTACACTCTGCATTTTCCTTTAGAGATTATTCTGATTATTTAGGGACTATAACCTCGCCTTCAGCCTTCCCTTTCCTGACCCTGAATTACGAGCATCACGTTTTCCAAATTTTCTTCTGCGGGAAAACAGGAAAAAAAGTGGTGACAGAAACCAAAGAGCCTCAGCTTTGCTCTTCGAGGGCCCATCTTCCTCTACCAGCCATGCAGTCATTGCATGAATCGCTACGGGCGTGTTGGGCTTGGGTCTTGTTAAAAATGAGAGGAATTAGGTGTTTCCAGTACCTGCAAAAAGCTTTAGGAGATGCACGCATGAAAGGTGACGGTACCCTCCCTCTGAAGGTGGTGTGGTGAATCTAAAGGAGGGGGGGGGTCTCACCTTCAGCAGCCTCAAAGCTGGCTGCTGGCGCTTCTTGTTGATCTCCTCGATGAGCTCACCCAGTGCCTGGCTCTGCTTGGTCACCTGGGCGATGTTGCTGCGTAGCTTGGTGGCCGTGCCCTTCTTCTCCCGCTTCAGCCTCCGCTGGAGCTTCTCCTCCTCTTCATCCAAGAAGTTGCGCAGCTTCTCAAACTCCTTCTCGATCTTCTCGCTCTCTCTGGAAGTTTTATTCTTTGCAGGGGTGGGGAAAAAAAGGAGGAAAAAAATGGGAAACGGTGGGGGGAAACCCATTGGGAGCTTGGAGAGATGGTTTGTCATGGCATGCTGCAAAGAGAGGTGCTTAGAGACACAGCATGGATTGGGGACAACTGCTTCTGGGTTTTGTCCTCGGCTCTCTACAGAGCCTCCCTCCTGCTGTGCGCGGATCAGCGGCTATCGTGCAGAACTTCCCATAAGTACCCTGGAGAAACACGGGCTGAAGAAGGAGACATGGCTCAGAGCAGTGGGTTGAACTTTTGGGATCACGGTTGGGGGTGGTGGCAGAGCCAGAGCTGTCCCCATCACCGGTCAGGGTCATCGCAACCACGGTCGGTGCCAGGACGGCAGCACCATGGCTGCTCCTGCTTGGTGTTTATCTGACTCATAATCAAGTCCGTTCAAGGACCAAATGATGCCTGGTTTGCCCTCGGACTGGGATTCGAGCACCCGTGATCACGGCGGGCAACCTCACGCTGGGTGTTAGAGCAGCGGGGAGGAACGGCACCTTCCCACCACGCTTGACGAGGTGTTACCGTATCGTTAACGGTGAAGAGGGGAGCTGCAAAGTCCGGAGGCTTTGCAAGGACTCAGCCCTTCATGCTCCTGCTCACCATGCAAGCGCGTGAAGACCCCTCCCGGCGCAGCCGACCCACACCCGAGCAAGCACCCAAAACCACGGCACCTGCCAGACCCCTGCGAAATCCTGCGGGACAACATGAAACCGCTCGGAAAGGGCGATACTTGCCTTCCACTCAGCCAGCTTCCTCTCCTCCCGGGATTTCAAGCTCTGCACTTCCACCTTCTGTTGCTGCAGGAGTTTTACAGCTGCCTCCAGCTTCGTCTGGCGGGGGGAAGGAAACGTGGTGAGGGAAGGATGCGACCGCATCCGCGAGGAGGTGGCAAGAGCTACAGATGTAAGAAAACCCTCGTGCTTGTCCACGGCCGGGCACATCTCCAGCTTTGCAGGTGCCAAAGGGGGCTTTGCCTGGAGAAACCAGTGGCTGAAACCGTTGCTGGACGGTCTTGGATCATCCACTGCATCACCACCTCGCTATAATGCCATCACCTGGCCATTTAGGCGTGCAGACACCCCCCGCCCCGGTAGAAGCGGTGGTGGTGATTTTGCTGAGCCCGACCACCACCACAGCCTCCCCCTTCCCCACGAGCATCCACAGCTACAAGACTTCGGCAGGGTCCGGTCCTCCCGGGCACGGGTGTGGGCAGCCCCTTGACCTCCACCTTTCGGGCACGGAGATCGGCAGCACCCTCCGTACCTTGTACTCCTCAGCAGCCTCCTCGAGGGGAACGGCGGCGTGGGTGTGGTGAGCCTGCAACTCGGCGCCACGCCGGCAGACGGGGCTTCGGTCCTCCGTGCAGAACACCTCCAGGGCTTCCTGGTGCTCTCGGCACTTCTCCTCAGGGGGCTTTGCTGGCCAGCTTCCAGCCCCTTCTCCATCCATCCATCCCTCGTCCTCGCCATCCTTCCCTGCCGGGGGGACCAGGCAGCACCGAGGGCATCGTCCGGCTGCGCCCGCGTGGAAGCGGCTGGAGCAAGAGCTGCAGATCCGATGCTTGCACCCTGTGAAGGTCGGCAGGGTCTTGAAGGGCTCCCGGCAAAAGGAGCACAAAGTCATCTCCTGGTGTTGCTGGGCCACCGTCGCTCCTCCTGGCAGCTCCCTCTCATTTTCCGGGTCAATGTCCGGGAGGCCGAAGGCCGGCAGGGAGGTTGCCTGCTCGAGAAGTGAAACTTTGCTGCTATCAGAGCTCTGGAGGCTTTTCCTGCCCTTGGCCCGACGGGGACATCCCCACCAGCAGCGCAGCTACAACCCTGCCTGGTCCAGGCGGGTGGAAGCACATCTGGAGCCGCCTGAAGGGGGTGAGAACATCTGGAGCGGTGCATGATACCAGAGCCAGAGGGTAGTTTAGTACCACATCTGGCGCAGCCTGGGCTCGAGGTGACATCTGGAGCGTTGCGTGGTGCCACATCTGGCGTGTGCGGAGGGGTGAGACCACGTCTGGAGAGCTCTGCCCGCTTCTGGGCTCCCCGGTACCAGACGAGTGCGGGCATGCTGGATCCAGTGGAGAAGCTGGACCCAGCCAGACTCTTCCCAGCGACATCCAGGGGAAGGATCCGGCCCGGATCCATCTCTAGCCTCTGCCCCACGGTCCTCCCCACTCCCTCCACATTGCTCTGGCGCCAGAGGATTTTGCGGGAACCCGTTCTGAGCTCCGCCAACAGTGGGGTAAAGCACTCCAGGGCACCACGATGGGTGACTTTTCTTCACCCCACGCAGCAGCTCCCACCTTCCCCAAAGCCCCTCGCCCCTCCCCGCAGCCGCAGTGCCCGCCGTCCTGCCTCTGCCTACCCTGGGATCCCTTCTGAACCTCTCCAGGAGCCCACCCATGCCACCCCAGGGCCCCCGGGGCGGGGGATGCCCGGGATGGAGCGTACCTGCTCGTGGTGCTCTTGATGTCCTGGAGAAGGGAAGCACAGCAGCCTCGGCGCCTGGTCCCACACGGTGGCAGGGCCACCCCACAGCGGTGCAGGAGCCATGGGGGCTGGGACACATTCCAGAGTCTCTCCCCACCATCCCACAATTCCCATGTGCCCCTGATGCTGGGACCCGTGGGAATTCAGACTCAGCACAGCCCTCCCTGGGTGCAGGACCACCCCAAGGCCACCCCACCTGCAAGCACATCCCCTCCAGCTCCACGATCAGGGGGTTCCAGCTCTCCAGCCCCAGGTCCACCAGGTTCTCCAGCTTCTGGTTGGGGTGCAGGTGGCTCCCCAGGACCACGTCCCCAGGCACGTCCTCACGTACCTTGTGTACACGCTCAACCTTGGATGCAGCTCAGCCTTCTGCTGGCTGAGAGCATCGTACCTGCTCAGGACAGCGCCAGGACCAGCCGGAGATGTGCGGCAGAGGAGCCACGGGGGTCCCCCATCTCTCCCCTCCCCAGCTTTCCCAACCGTAGGCCATCAAATCGTGATCCCGCACTCCCAGAAACCCAGCTCCACTTTATTGCACCTCATCTTAAAGCAGGGACCCACAAACAAGCTGTCACAGCCGAGCCAAATTCATCGTGGTGTATTTTGGAGGCAGCAGCATAAAAATCAGACAAGAGATAGCGAGCACAAGGGGGAATCGGGGAAGGAAACGTGTGTTTGGAAAATGCTGTGTCCGATAAAGGCAGATGATCTGAAGGGACCAAAGCTCAGAGGGATGGAGACCCCTCAGTTTCAGGATGGGCCTTCTCTTGAAATATTTAAGTGGTTTTGAAAGTGGGAAGCGAAAAAGAGGCTTTTTAGCCTCTAACGGAGGACCTAGATGAGCTCCTCCATCAGGTCCCCAACACACGAGCCAGGCTGAGCAGTCCCCAAACCCCGCAGCCCTCCATCCCATTAGGGCATCAGCATCCCTGCAGCCAGCCCAGGGGTTGGGGACTGAGCAGCCACCGCTGTCCCCCAGCACCGTGCCACGACCCGCCGCTGCACGCCTGGTCCTGAGAATGTCCTCTGCCACTGAGTGTGTTCGGAGGAAGGGTGAAAATTACGCTGAAATGCATTTCTGGGATGGATGGGGCATGGAAGGGGGTATCCGTCCGTCCGTCCGTCCGTCCGTCCGTCCATCCATCCATCGCTGAGGTAGGCACCCAAAGGCACCTTGAAGGGGTTGGGCAAAATAAAGTCACTGACTGGGACCCCCCAGCAGCTCCTTGCGGAGATGCGTCCGCAGATGCTTCATGAGGGAAGAGCTGGACATGAAGCACTTGGTGCATTTGGTGCATTTATAAGGTTTCTCCCCGGTGTGGATCCTTCGGTGGATGATGAGGGTGGAGCTGGCCCGAAAGCTCTTCTCGCAGTATGAGCACCGGTAGGGTTTCTCACCCGTATGGATACGCTGGTGCCTACGGAGGGTGGTGCTCTCCCGAAAAGCTTTCCCGCAGTCGGAGCAGACGTAGGGCCTGGGTCCTACGTGGGTCTTCTGATGGAGGAGGAGAGCTGAGTGGACGGTGAAGCCGATCCCGCAGTCAGAGCACTGATAGGGTTTCTCTACCAGGTGCTTTTTCCGGTGTCGCTTAAAAGATGAGCTTTCAAAGAAGGCTTTCTCGCAGTCGGAGCACGGATACGGGGGCTGGCCCCTGTGGGTCCTGAGATGGGCTACGAAGGCTGAGTTCTTTGGGAAGGTTTCCCCACACTCAGGACACTTATAGGTCCCCTCCTTCATATGACTCTTGCGATGCTTGCTCAGCGATTTGTTGGCCATGAAGGTTTTCCCGCAGTCGGGGCACTCGTAGGGTCTCTCCCCGGTGTGTATTCGACGGTGGATGATGAGGGTGGACTTGGAATTGAGTTTTTTCCCGCAGTCCGGACAGATGAAGATCGCGCCTTCCGTGTGGCTCTTGCGATGCTTGTTGAGGGACTTGTTGGCCATGAAGCTTTTCCCGCAGTCAGGGCACTTGTAGGGTCTCTCCCCGGTGTGTATCCTCCGGTGGATGATAAGAGCTGAGTTGGAAGTGAGGTTTTTCCCACAGTCGGAGCACCGGTACGCCCCGTTCTCCAGGTGGAGCTTGCGATGTTTTTTGAGAGACTTGGTGGAAGCGAAGCGTTTCTCGCAGCTGGGGCATTTGTAGGGTTTCTCCTGGCAGTGGGTCTTCTGGTGGTCCTTAAGGGTGGAGCTGCACGTGAAAGTTCTCCTGCAGTTGGAGCAGGTGAAAGGTTTCTCCCCCACATGGACCCTCTGATGCCGGTTGAGGGACGAACCACGGCTGAAGCTTTTCCCACACTTGCTGCAGGCATGCTTGTGCTGCCCCAGCCGCATCCCTGAGGGACTCTTGGTATTAGGTTTTCTCCCGTTGTGGCTGGAAGAAGCCGATCTCCGTCCCGAGTGGCTCTTGTGGTGCTCGTAGCCCAGGGAGATGCCGCCTTTGGATTTCCTCGACGGCCCGCCACGCAGCTCTCCGTCTTCCTCCTGGGAACTGTCCTCCTCCGTCTCGCTCGTCCACCCATCGTCTGCCGGGGAAATGGAAGGAAAAAAGAAAAAAAAAAGGGAATCCACCTCTACCTCCGTCCCGGATGTGCCGGAGAGGGAGCTTGAGGAGGGATGGAGAGGAGCACCACAAAACACGATTGATTTCATCCCTCAATCGTATCTGGCTATGCCGATCCAGAAGCAGCAGCATCCTTCTGCCTGGAGAAGTGTTTGGTATCTCTGGCTGCCAACGCCCCAGTGGGTCCTCGCAGCCCTGCGGCCCCCTCCTCCCAGTTACACCAGTTTCTAGTACAATCCTGCGTGCTGGAGGCGTGGAGCGATGCCTGGCATCTCTGTTTTGGGGTGGAAAACAAGTCCCTTACCCGAGTGAGAGGAGTTGGAGCCGGAGGAGCTCCCGGCATCTCGGCAGCTTCTCCACCGTTTCCTTTTCCTCGTCCACAACCTCAAGAGGGGTCTCGCCAGTTGTTCCTCCTCTTCCTCCTCCGAGCTCTGGATGTCGGGGATCCAAACCTCCTCCCCTTGCTCCAGCCGAGCGAGCAGGTCGGGGCTATACACAGGGAAGCCTGCTCAGGTAGACACCGGAGGATTACTGGGTAGGTAACAACCGTCTGTGATGCCTTATTACAGGAGACAGAGGTGTGACCTTAAAACTCATCCCCCTTCAAAAAGAGGAGGAAAATCCAGGGGCTCAGCTCTCCGAGGCGGGAAGTCCCAGCAGGGTTTGCTGAGGGTGTATCTACAAGAGCTTTCCGGGTGATGGAGGAGGCATCCGAGGGAATAGGGAGCTTGAACCAGAGGAATCGGCCCCGAGACCACTTTTCAAGAAGACAGAAAAGCGCAGTGAGATCAAGAGGAGTTGAGAAAGGCAGAGATTGTCCATCTGGAAAGACTCAGGGAATATCGAGCAGGAAGAAAAGGAAGGCTGGAAAAACCCCAGGAGTAAAACCAGGCGCGCCAGCCGCGTGGCTTGGCTGCGTCTCACCCGAGCGACCTGCTCCGCGGCTTGACTTTGAGAAAAACCTTTGTTAGGGGCAGAGCGGGCAAGCCACGCTCCCAAATTAAGGGGTTGCCTCCTGGTGAATCAGACACCTGGGTCCGTTGAACATCTACTCCAAGAGAGCAGGATGATGGAGAAGGAGCACGTGAAGGAAGGAGGCGGCGCTCGAGGACCGAGCTGCACGCAAAAGCGTGGCTTTTATCCACTGTATCAGTGCCCTTCACGGCTGAATCGTGGCCGTTAATTAGCTCTTAGCTGGAGCAGCTCAGCGTGCCCAAGGACGCCACGGTCTTCTCGTGGGTGTCATCTAGAAAATCCGCAGTCACCTGAAAGGTTAAGCTGAAAAGGTTGAGTACTGATGCTACCCAGTCCCAAAACTAAATCAGATTAGAAAAGAGCAAGAAGGACCGCAAAAAAAAAAGGAAAGGGAGACCTGTGGTACGCTGAGATTAAGTTCACGTTGATTCATCTTACGATCAAGCAACTCTAAGAGCCGTGTGAGCCAGACCCCAGAGCCTTCCTCGCCCGCCCAAGCGCCCTAAAAACTCAACTGGAGTCACTTTTCCGTCTTGCCCGCTCCCTTCCCGGACCCACAACTCACGCCTCGTGGCTGGAGGAGACCTGGGCGCTTCCCCATGCCCCAAAGCGCCCCTTTCCAGGTGGCCGGGGGCTGTCAGGAGAGGGCACTGTGAGCCCGAAGGCGCTGCCAAGCCCTGCGCCAGCCAGGGCATCCCTCCAGCACGTCGCCTCCCATTTTCTTCATGCGTTTCTGGCAGTTTTACTCACGGTGTAGGTGGGAGAAAAGCATCCACCTGCCCACGCTGGGACGCGTGGAGCACCTCAACGGGCGTCTGAGGGACTTGGGTGCTGAGGGGAGCGCCCAGAGATCCCACCGAGGATGAAGACGGGGCTTAGGCATCGAAACCAAACCCTCAGCTGAGTTTCTTGGACGGTATTGAGTGAAAAAAAAACCCAACTAAAAAGCATCTTGCCCAGAGTAAGCCAAGGAAGCTCCGCGAGCTGCCTCCCAGAGCGGATTTAGGGTTGGTCCCACCATTCCCATGCCCACAGGCGTCACCTCCGCCTTCCCTGGTCCCACCATTCCCATGCCCACCTCCGCCTTCCCTGGTCCCACCATTCCCATGCCCACCTCCCCCTTCCCTGGTCCCACCATTCCCATGCCCACCTCCCCCTTCCCTGGCATCCACGCACATCCCTCTCGGGAAAATGAGATTTATCCCAGGAACTGAGGTGGGGAGAGCAAGCACAAGCAATTATCTGGGGCGCCCCAGATGGGAGGACACCTGGAAGGCGCCCACGACTCCCCGGCGCAGCCGTGCGACCCACAGGAAAAAGAAAAACGAGGAGAAAACGCAGGATTTCGTTTAAAGGGAGCCTCGTTTGTCAAAAGCGGGAGCTCCCGGGGAAGGGTCGCGGGAACGCGAGAGGCTGGAGGAGTCCTCCCGCACCCACGGCCCGGGAGGGGCCCCCGGGGAGACCATCGAGGTGACCCAGGGCCGGGGGGGGGTGGGGGGGTCCTACCTGCTGGGAGGGCGGGGGGCGGGGGGGAGAGCGGCCAGAGCCTCTCGGTGGCGGTGACGGTGACCTCCTGGAGAGCCTCGGGCACCTGCGCGGGGGTGAAACGAATTACAGGGGCAACAAAGGGGCAACGTTTTAAAAGTTAAAAAAAAAAAAAAAAAAAAAAAAACCGAAACAAAGTAAGAACCAACATTAAAAAAAAAAAGAACAAAGAACAACAAAAAAAAAAAAACCCCAAAGAACAAAAAAAAAAAAGCCAAAGAACCACAATTTAAAAATCACGAAGTTAAAATGAAAAATGAAAACCCAGTAAGAACTAAAATGAAAAACCCGAAGAGTTAAAGCAAAACACCCCAAGAACTAAAATTAAGAAAACAAAGAACTAAAAGGAAAAGCAAAGTAAGACATAAAATAAAGAACCAAAATAAGAAATCAAATAAAAAAACAAAGAACCAAAATAAAAAAGAAGTAACATTTTAAAAGAGTAAGAACTAAACTAAAAAAGCAAAGAAATAAAAACCAAAGGAAGAACTAAAATAAACAAAGTAAGACATAAAAACCAAACTAAGATCTAAAATAAAGGGAAAAAACCCAAAAAAAATCCACTAAAAAAAAAAGAAATAAAAACCAAAGAATTAAAATTTAAAAGAAAAGTAAGAAATAAAAACAAAGACCTAAAATGAACAAAGAAATAAAAACCAAACTAAGATCTAAAATAAAGAAAAAAACGCAAAAACCCCCAAAAAATCCACCAAAAAAAAGGAAATAAAAAAAAAAGTAAGAACTAAAGTTTTAAAAGAAGCCAGAAATAAAACCCAAAGGACTAAAATTTTTAAAAAAGCCAGAAATAAAACCCAAAGGACTAAAATTTTAAAGGAAGCCAGAAATAAAACCCAAAGGACTAAAATTTTAAAGGAAGCCAGAAATAAAACCCAAAGGACTAAAATTTTTTAAAAGCCAGAAATAAAACCCAAAGGACTAAAGTTTTAAAGGAAGCCAGAAATAAAACCCAAAGGACTAAAGTTTTAAAAGAAGCCAGAAGTAAAAGCCAAAGACCTAAAATAAGGTAAGAAATAAAACCCAAAGTAGGAAATAAAATCTGAAGAGCGAGAAATACTTTTTTCAAAAGGAAGAGACAAAGTTAAGCCCGAGGAAAGGCGTAAGGCGCTTCCGAGACCCGGCGAGGCGGGACCGCCCGCCTGAGCCCGGCTTTAGCCACGGGCGAGGCGCTCGGGCGGGGGCGGGCGCCCAGAGCCCCGGGCCGGGGTCCCCCGCGCCCCCCGCTCGCCCCTACCTGGGCCGGCTCCGGCGCGGCCATGGCCGGGCTCGGCGGGGCTCCGCGCCGCGCAGCGCCCCGCGCAGCCTCCCGGGGGGGGGGGGGGCGGCCCGCGACCCCCCGCCCGCCCCCCGCGGAACCCGCTCCGCGGAACCCGCCGCCCCCCGCGGGCGGGAGGGGCGACCCGGCCCGGTGCGGGGGAGGAGCCGGCCCCGCGCCCGCCGACCCCCGCGGGGGGGGACGTGCCTCCCCCGCGCCCGGGGGCGGGGGGCTCGGGCGGACGGACGGACCCTCTCGCCCCCTTTTTCCCCCCGTATTTGCCCCTTTTCTCCCCCTCCTCCCCCCAAATCCCCCCTCTTTCCCCCTTCCCCCCATATTCCCCCCCTTTTTCCTCCTTTTCCCCCTTTTCCCCCATATTTTCCCCCTTTTTCCTCCTTTTCCCCCATATTCCCCCCCTTTTTCCTCCTTTTCACCCTTTTCCCCCATATTTCCCCCTTCTCCCCCCATATTTTCCCTCCTTTCCCCCCCTTTTCCCCCATCTTTCCTCCTTCCCCCCATATTCCCCCCTTTTTCCTCCTTTTCCCCCATATTTCCCCCTTCTCCCCCATATTCCCCTCCTTTTCCCCATCTTTCCCCCTTCCCCCATATTTCCCCCCTTTTTCCTCCTTTTCCCCCTTTTCCCCATATTTCCCCCTTCCCCCCCATATTCCCCTCCTTTTCCCCATCTTTCCCCCTTCCCCCATATTTCCCCCTTCTCCCCCCATATCCCCCCCTTTCCCCTCCTTTTCCCCATTTTCCCCTTTTCCCCCATATTTCCCCCTTCTCCCCCCATATTCTCCTCCTTTTCCCCATTTTCCCCCATCTTTTCCCCTTCCCCCCATATTCCCCCCCTTTTCCCCATATTTCCCCCCTTTTCCCTCCTTTTCCCCTTTTTCCTCCTTTTCCCCCATATTTCCCCCTTCTCCCTCCATATTCCCCTCCTTTTCCCCATTTTCCCCCATCTTTCCCCCTTCCCCCATATTTCCCCCTTCTCCCCCCATATTTCCCCCCTTTCCCCTCCTGTTCCCCCCTTTTCCCCCATATTTCCCCCTTCTCCCCCCCTTTTTCCTTTTTTTTTTTTTTAATATTTTTTTTTTTCATTTTCAGCCACGGTGCCCAAAATTTCCCTTCAAAACTAAGAAATTCTGGGGCTGAGAAACCCCGTCCAAGCCCAAAATCCACCCTGGCCAAGGAGGGAAGGAACAAAAGTTGAGAAATCATTATTATTTTAGAGCCCCCCAAATGGGGGTCATATAGTGCTTTTATTTTAAAGCTCAGATGGGGGGTTTATTCCCATGCCTCCGGTCCAACAATGAAAATACCCAAAGTAAAGGAGAAAATGAAAAAAAAAAAAACCAAACCACAACCTGTTTCCAAAGCAATTTTTCCCTGTCCCTGTGGGATGCTCAGTGCAGGATCCACAGAAAAGGGGGAAAAAAAACCCAAAAAATCTGTTTCTAAAGCAATTTTTTCCTTTCCCCTGTGGTGCTCAGTGCAGGGTGGGACGTGAAGCAGCTCCAGGCAGCAAAAATTCCCTGAGGAAATTCTGTGCAAGGAAAAAAGAAATCCTTAAGAAAAAAAAAAAGTGTGTTTTTGTTCTGTCCCAAGTTTTTTCCTCAAAAAAAAAAAAAAATTACGCTGCTTAAATTTTGTGGGGAAAAAAAAAAAACTTAAAATTAGGGCTGGGGCGGGAGGTTTTAAATTGTGTTGTGGAGTTAAAGGGTTAGTTGGGATTTTTCGCCGCCCTTGTCCTCAGCCCCTTCCCCAGCAGGCGCCCAGCCCTCTTTTTCCCCTGAAAAAAGAGAAAAATCCCCGACAAATGTTTGTCTCGGAGGAAAAGGGGTTATTTCTTCACCGCCCCCCATGAACGGGAGCTGTGGTTTCCCACCAGCCCCATTTCCTTCCCCACCACCTGAGAAAAAAAAAAGGGCTTGTTTTTCGATGTTTTGCTCGAATTTCGGAACAAAACATGCCCGTGAGCTTCGAAAAGTGAAGAAAACAGTGTCAAAATCTATCGAGAGAGCGATTCCTTGGGTAGGGGGTTGGTCAGACCCCGCCCACTTCAAAGTGCATAAAATTATTGCAGCTGCAGAAAAACTAATCAATAATAATATGATCATGTAATAATATAACAGTATAATAAACATTATAATAGAATAGTATCCTAAAATATATAATTATATAATATCCTAAATATAATTATATCATCCTAAATATAATTATATCATCCTAAATATAATACAATTATACAATAAAGTAATTAAAAATAATAAGATACTAATGAAATAATCATAACTTAAATATATAATAAATAACTCTTCGTCATCCTTCAATCTTGTCATCGATAAATTCTTTCTTCACCGCATGAGATTTTCCACTTCTTTACCCCGAAATTAAAGTTAAAAAAAAAGAGCCTCCACATCGTTTATCTTTCAAAACTCCCACTTTATTCGTTAAATAAATGAATTTACCCAAACAAACTGGTTTGGACACGGGTGTCTCCCCAGCCATTTTCAGCCCTTTCCAGTTGCAACCATTTTCGGGACATTCCTCCCTCACCCAGACCTTAGGTCGTCACCGCATCGCCACGGCGCTCGTTACTCGTGAGTCCTGACTCGCTGCCCCCCGGGTGGGTCTCCTGGATCCGAAGCCAAGGGCCCATGGAAGACCACCCAACCTCCCCCGGTGGGCTGGCAGCCGAGAAAAGCAACGAGCGGGTCCGCGGTCACCGAGAAGGTCAACCTCAAAGAGGAGCAAGGCAGAAGAAGACTTGCCAAGGCTAAAAATCGAACCCCGCTCCATCCCGCCCCTCTCTGGGGGGTGGGTTGGGGCATCGTCCTCGCCGCACCAGGGCGGGAGACCTTCATCTGGTGGAGAACGTGTCCCGATAGAGACGCTTCTCCGTGCCCGGGTGCTGCGCCCCATGGGTGGAAGGGACGACCCGCGCCGCACGGCCCCACTCGTCATCCCCCACGTCCACGGGTGGAGAGCTGATGGCGCAAGAGTCCATCCTGGAGGCGCTCATCCCTGGGGAAGCGGGACCGGCCAACTCGGGGCTCCCCCTGAAACATCGAAGGCGGCGGGAAGAGGGGAACTGGTTGCGGGGGGCTGGAGAAGGGACGGGACGAAGCAAGACCCTCCTCATCGGGGTGGTTGGGGGGTGTAGGGCGTGAGAGATGACCCGGGCTGGGAAAGGAGGAATCACCCGTCTAAAGGAATAAACACCCAGAGAATATGGGCCAAAAAAAGGGAACAGAGCTCTGCAAGACGCCCCTTTTCCGGAGTCTTGCTGGAAAAACTCCTCCTCTTCCCTGAGGGGGGAAAAATAAATCAATCCGCCTTATCGCTCCTGCTATCCAGGACCACCCCGCAGGTGCCAACTACCCTTTCTTCCCGCGATCACCCATCTGATACTTCCCTAATTCACCCATTCAGCTGGAAATTCTCCCGAGGCTATTCCAGGGCTGCGGGGAGGGGTCTGTGCCTGCTCCCCCCCCCCCCCCCCAGTTAAGGCAATAAAAGTGTGCAAAGCTCCTCCTGGCTGGGTTATTTTCGGGGGAGGGGCAGGGGGGAAATCACAGGAGCCACAACGCTGAGGTTATCCCCCCCTTTTTTTTTTTTGAGCTCACGCAGGCAAGGAAAATTCAGATTATTTTTTTAATTATTTCCCCCACACACACACTCTTTTCTGGGGTCATCCCAGTGCTTAATTCCCCTGGGATGGGGGCGGAGGGGAATCCCACAGGGATACCCCAGCAGCTCTGCAGCTTCGGCCCAGCAGATGCACGAGAAGAAAGGATGGGCTGCGTCAAGGATGCCCGCCCCCCCCCCCCCCCCAAAAAAAAAGGATCTTCTCCCCCCACCCCAAGAGAATGGTTTGGGGCGGAGAGGGGCTGCCTTGCCTTGGACAGCCCTGCCAGGCTCCCTGGTCTCCAAAAAATCCCTCAGAAAGCATCTCCTTGTAGGGAAAATCACCTTCCTGCCCTCCTCGGACATCTCCCAGGAGCTACAGGCGTCCCACCCAGCACCGCTTGGCCAAGGAGAGACCATCGCCACGTCGCCCTGACCAGAGCCTTTCACCCCTTTGGGAATTCCCACGGGAACCGGCCCTAATCCCACCCGCAGCTCTGGGCTGGGCAGCAGGTCACCAACACAAGGTCAGGGTGGCTGCGGTGAACGTCAAACCCCTCCGAAGCTGGCGGTCACAACGCCTCGGTGGCCACCTCTCCAACGGCTGCAGCCGCCTCCTGCTTGCGGCCGATCCTCTCCTCCCACCTCCCGTGTTTCCGGTCTTGAGGAATCATTTTTGCGGCCAAAGAGAAGATCTGAGCGGAGGAAAACCCCTCCAGAAGCTCCTTCTGGAGGAACGTCACGTTTAGTGGTTGCAGTTGGGGCACCGTCAACCCAAACCGTTAGCGCGGCCCATGCGAAGTCCCAGATCGCCCAACGCTTTCTTTCCCTGAAGGCTTTAAACTCCTTTTTTTTTCCCCCCCGCCTTTTTCCATCCCAGCCTTCATGCCCGCTCAGGCCCCACAGCTTTCACCGACTTCCTCACAACTCTTCCTGATCACCTCCTCCTTCACCGAAAAGCTCATAAATTTCGGTTTGTTGTCCCAGCAGCACACAGGGCGCGACGGCTCGACGGCTCCCTTATCGCAACATCCCCGCTGGGCCGAAAGCCCTCCCCCGCTGATTTAAACTAAGAGAAAACGGGCATTTGGGCATATTTTCTCACCAGCTCCACGCCCGGGTAACGTCACGGCTCTTGGGTATCCAGACCAGCGCATGGAGGAGTTCCGGATGACTTGGACACTGAGCAAAAACAGGGAGCGTGAACCAGCCGCCCTAAACCCCGCTCGATTTTGGACATCGGTTGGGTTCAGGGCCGCCCATCGGGAGCGACCCTTCGTCTTTTTTTTTGGGTGGTTTTCCCGAGGGGACACAACGGGCAGAGGTTGCTGCGGGGTGGGCAGCTGGTGGTACCCCGAGGCGCTCCACGGGGGGGGGGCTCGGATCCTCGGGTGGGCAAACCTGGATCTTTGCAGGGACGCAGGAACATCAGGGATGGAGGGAAAGCTGGGAGGAGAGCCCCTCCCCAGAGAGCCAGGACGCAGGAAGAGCCCCCGCCCCGGGAAGCGAGGCCGAGGGCACGGTGTGACACTTCACACCGAATTCAACAGCACCTTCCAAGCACCTTTGGCAGAATTTCTCCAGCCCGAGGAGTTTGGCCCCTTGGTTGGCCCACCAGCGCGCGCCCCCCCCCCCCGCCCCATTGCATCTCAGGGTCTCCCGTCCTGGCTCCAAAAGGTCCGTGCCAATACGGTGGATCAACCCCGTTAGGCATCACAACCACGATGCGGCATCATAAACTACCCCAGAGCAACAAATATCGTTATTCTGCCACGGATAAAGTGAATTTAATCCCCCCAGGGAGGCTCTTTCAGCCGCCATAACTCTTATTAACATATTTATCAGCGCATTCGTAGCACAGCAGGATGCTGCGGCGAGATCTTCACCCAACGCACGCGAGGAAAGCCCCCGTAATTACATCCCTTCCTTGGTGACAATTAATTAATTAGCAGCAAACCAAGGGAAACCCCCTCCCGCCTGCCAGAGCTGGGTTTTGGCTGAGTATTTCAGCCTGCGCCACCAGACGTGCCAGGGATGTGTTAGCCCTTAGGCAGCATCCCGTGGGGTCTCCATGGTCATCCCAGGGATCCCGGGAGCCGCGGGGCCGGGATCATCATCCCAGGGATGCCGGGATCTCGGGAGCTGTGGGGCCGGGATCATCGTCCCGGGGATCCCAGGAGGCATGGGGCCGGGATCATCATCCCAGGGATGCCGGGATCTTGGGAGCCACGGGGCCGGGATCATCCCAGGGATCCTGGGAGCCGCGGGGCTGGGATCATCATCCCGGGGATGCCGGCACCTCGGGAGCTGCGGGGCCGGGATCATCGTCCCGGGGATCCCGGGAGCCGCAGGGCCGGGATCATCGTCCCAGGGATGCCGGGATCTCGGGAGCTGCGGGGCCGGGATCATCACCCCAGGGATCCCGGGAGCCGTGGGGCCAGGATCATCGTCCCAGGGATGCCGGCACCTCGGGAGCCGCGGGGCCGGGATCATCGTCCCGGGGATCCCGGGAGCCGCAGGGCCGGGATCATCATCCCAGGGATGCCGGGAGCCGCAGGGCCGGGATCATCATCCCAGGGATGCCGGCACCTCGGGAGCCACAGGGTCGGGATCATCGTCCCAGGGATCCCAGGAGCCGCGGGGCCAGGATCATCGCCCCAGGGATCCCGGGACCTTGGGAGCTGCGGGGCCGGGATCATCATCCCAGGGATGCTGGGATCATCATCCCAGGGATGCTGGGATCCCAGGAGCCGCGGGGGCCGGGATCATCGCCCCAGGGATCCCAGCACCTCGGGAGCCGCGGGGCCGGGATCAGAGGCCGTGTCTCCCCCACCCCCGACCCCCCAGGCGGTAAATCTGCCATCAGGGATATTCCTGCCCATTGTGCCAAGCTTGGGCCCCATTAACTTCCCAACGGCCCCTCCAGGGGGGAAGGCCTTAACCCTTTCCTGACAACCCCAGCCGGGAGGCAAAGGAAAACATCATCGCAAGAACAAACAGGTGGGAACATCCTCCAAAAGCAGCTGCTTTTACCCCAAAACGAGTCCCAGACACAGCCCCTGCTCCTGCCCCGAAGATTAAGCCGCATCTCCCCAGATTAACCTTAATCTCGCCCCCTTGGCACAGGGATATGCACCTGGAAGGGACTTGATGCGGCCAGGAAAAATAAATCTGGAGAGAAGCTTAGAGATTTAATTACTCCCCTCCATCCATTCACCCTCCCCGTTTTTCAAATATATATTAATTTCTTCGCCCAAACATCTTTATTTTGGCTTGTCCCCACTGTCCCCCCTCCTGATGCACAGGGGTTGTCCCTCTAGGGAAGGAGAAGATGGAGCCAAGGATGAGGAGAGGGAGGGAGGGGGACAGAGGGATGGAGGGAGGGAGGGAGGGAGACAGAGGGATGGAGGGAGGGAGGGAGGGATGGAGGGAGGGGGACGGAGGGAGGGGGACAGAAGGATGAAGGGAGGGAGGGGGACGGAGGGAGAGGGATGAAGGGATGGAGGGAGGGAGGGGGACAGGGATGAAGGGAGACAGAGGGAGAGGATGAAGGAGGGAGGGATGAAGGGAGGGAGGGATGAAGGGAGGGAGGGATGAAGGGAGGGAGGGATGAAGGGAGGGAGGGATGAAGGGAGGGAGGGATGAAGGGAGGGAGGGATGAAGGGAGGGAGGGGGACAGAGGGATGAAGGGAGGGAGGGGGACAGAGGGATGAAGGGAGGGAGGGAGGGAGGGAGGGAGGGGGGACAGACGGAGGGAGGGGGACAGAGGGATGAAGGGAGGGAGGGGGACAGAGGGATGAAGGGAGGGAGGGGGACAGAGGGATGAAGGGAGGGAGGGGGACAGAGGGATGAAGGGGGACAGAGGGATGAAGGGATGAAGGGAGGGAGGGAGGGAGGGGGACAGACGGAGGGAGGGGGACAGAGGGATGAAGGGAGGGAGGGGGGATGAAGGGAGGGAGGGGGACGAAGGGATGAAGGGGGACAGAGGGATGAAGGGGGGACAGAGGGATGAAGGGAGGGAGGGGGGACAGAGGGATGCTCAGGAGGTTTCCAAGTCCTGATGGAGGGGAAAAAAAGTCTCCATTCTCTCAATTTAGAGAGGCGGGAATTTTGTTTTCCCTGCAGGAGACACCTGCACTTGACCCTGTGAATCCCCTTCCAAAGCCAAGGCTGGAAATGGGTTTAACACGACTTTAGGACCAAAAGCCTGAAAGGTCAGAGGTATTTTCTCTTTTATCTCTCCTAAGCTCAGCCTGTTCAGCAAACAAGTGGGCAGCGAAAAACCAAATCCCCAAAATAACTTCAGGAGAACCAGCCGTCTGCTTCAGACCCTCATTAGACACGAAATTCAATTGTCCTCAAGCCCTAATAGCGTGAAGGGGGTTTTATAATTTGTTTTTACACAGGAGAGATCGAAAGGTTTTTGTGACTTATTACACGCTTTTCCTGCACCACAGATATTTCATATTCCTGGAGAGGAGGACGGGGTTAACAGGGAAGAGCGGCATTTCCTCCGTCCTCTGCGCCCTAAGGAGGGGCTCTTGCACATCCACGGGAAATCTGAAACTCCCGAGTTTAAGGATAAAGCAAAAAAACCAAAACGGCGTTTTTCTGTCCCGCAGTGGGGGACGCCTGCCCGAACCCCGAGTTCCTGCCCTGCTCCTGGTCGGCAGCCACAGAAATATCGGGACTCTACGGAGGAGGGCGAGAGCCCTCAGCTGGGAGGCAGCAGATCCTGCCCTTCTCCTCCCTCAGCCTCCCTCAGCCCTGCCTTAGACCGTTTCCCCCTGATTTTACACCGAAACACGGGTCTGACGCTCCGGCGCAGGGCGAGACCCCCCGTCCCTGCAGCACCACGTCAGTCCTCAAAGGCCCCTCTCGCGGCCTCTCCGCGTCTCCTGGGGTTTATTGTCCAGGGAGCAGATTTATTCTCATCAGGCTGCACAACAGAAAGGAAAGAAGCCTTTCCTCTCTTTTACCCGGTTTTAGCGACTTTGGGATTTATTTTTTTTTTTTCTGGGATTGCCCAGGGGTTCGGCTGCCTCCTGCCAGCGGGATGCAGAGAGGCGGCGGGACCAGCAAAGGGCGTTTTGGGGATGGAGGCACCAAGGATGCGTTACCGCGGTGGGGGAATCCTGCTCCCAGCTCCATCTCCAGCCCAGTACAACCAGTTTCCTGGGCCAAATGGGATGCGACGTGGCCGGAAGGGCTGTCCGGAGGCTGGCGAGCGGCCCTGCCGAGGGGCTTCGCGACGCTCCGTCAACCCAACTCCGGCTGGGAAATCTGGGAGAGGTGGGAAAAGGGATCCTAGACCCGCCCGGGCAGCGCGAGGGGACCACGCACCCACCGCGCCGGCTGCCTCGGGGTTCGGGGGGGGGCGCAGGACGCCGGGGACCCCCCTCCGGGCCCAGGGGTCCCCGTTGCGGGCGGACGTCGCAGCCCGGGTTGGGTACGGAGGAACACGGGAAGGGGCTGGAGCTGGGAAAAGAACAACCGGAGCCAGCCCGGGCTGCTCCGGGATGTTGCTGCCTCTCCCAACGTCGCCCCAAAACCAGACCGTTCCTCCTCGCCCCCAGGTCACGGCGAGAAACCGCCCCGCCTGGGGACGAGGCAGGGATCCCAGTTTGGGCATCCCCCAGGAGCAACTGGGAGAGCCGGGAGCTCCCGCCGGCCGCCAGCCCCGGGGACGAGGCGGGGATCCCACTTTGGGCATCCCCCAGGAGCAACTGGGAGAGCCGGGAGCTCCCGCCGGCCGCCAGCCCCGGGGACGAGGCGGGGATCCCAGTTTGGGCATCCCCCAGGAGCAACTGGGAGAGCCGGGAGCTCCCGCCGGCCGCCAGCCCCGGGGACGAGGCGGGGATCCCAGTTTGGGCATCCCCCAGGAGCAACTGGGAGAGCCGGGAGCTCCCGCCGGCCGCCAGCCCCGGGGACGAGGCGGGGATCCCACTTTGGGCATCCCCCAGGAGCAACTGGGAGAGCCGGGAGCTCCCGCCGGCCGCCGGCCCCGGGGACGAGGCGGGGATCCCACTTTGGGCATCCCCCAGGAGCAACTGGGAGAGCCGGGAGCTCCCGCTGGCCGCCGGCCCCGGGGACGAGGCGGGGATCCCAGTTTGGGCATCCCCCAGGAGCAACTGGGAGAGCCGGGAGCTCCCGCCGGCCGCCAGCCCCGGGGACGAGGCGGGGATCCCAGTTTGGGCATCCCCCAGGAGCAACTGGGAGAGCTGGGAGCTCCCGCCGTTGGCGGCAGCGGGCCCAGGTGAGGGGGACGCGGGGAGGAAGGTGGGGAGGAAGGCGTGAGAAGGTGTTTTGGGGGAGAAAAGGGGCAGAAAGGGGACGGCAGGAGCTGGACAGGGAGGGGGGAGGGGGACAACCACCGCCGAAGCCGCGGCTCCCAGCGGCCCCGAGCCAGGCAAAGGCGCGAGCACAGAGACCACCAGGCCCTGCTGACTCGCCGAGAGCCTCCCAAACGTCGAGATTAAGCCTATTTTGCCATTTAAGGCTTTATTTCCTTCCGCTGCCCCCAAGACACAAAACGACCTTGCTCCACACCTTGCACTTGGGGGGGGGTTTGTTGGGTGTTTAAACACCCGCCGCCACTAAACTCTTCATCGCAACCCTCCAGTTACGGACCCTGAGGACCCCGGACAAGTTTTAAGGCTGGTTCTAAGCAGGACCTGACCCTGAGGACACCGGACAAGTTTTAAGGCTGGTTCTATCCAGGACCTGACCCTGAGGACACCGGACAAGTTTTAAGGCTGGTTCTAGGCAGGACCTGACCCTGAGGACACCGGACAAGTTTTAAGGCTGGTTCTAGGCAGGACCCGACCCTGAGGACACCGGACAAGTTTTAAGGCTGGTTCTAGGCAGGACCCGACCCTGAGGACACCGGACAAGTTTTAAGGCTGGTTCTAGGCAGGACCCGACCCTGAGGACACCGGACAAGTTTTAAGGCTGGTTCTAAGCAGGACCTGACCCTGAGGACACCGGACAAGTTTTAAGGCTGGTTCTAAGCAGGACCTGACCCTGAGGACACCGGACAAGTTTTAAGGCTGGTTCTAAGCAGGACCTGACCCTGAGGACCCCAGACAAGTTTTAAGGCTGGTTCTAAGCAGGACCTGACCCTGAGGACCCCAGACAAGTTTTAAGGCTGGTTCTAAGCAGGACCTGACCCTGAGGACACCGGACAAGTTTTAAGGCTGGTTCTAGGCAGGACCTGACCCTGAGGACACCGGACAAGTTTTAAGGCTGGTTCTAGGCAGGACCTGACCCTGAGGACCCCAGACAAGTTTTAAGGCTGGTTCTAAGCAGGACCTGACCCTGAGGACACCGGACAAGTTTTAAGGCTGGTTCTAAGCAGGACCTGACCCTGAGGACACCGGACAAGTTTTAAGGCTGGTTCTATCCAGGACCTGACCCCGAGGACACCGGACAAGTTTTAAGGCTGGTTCTAGGCAGGACCTGACCCTGAGGACACCGGACAAGTTTTAGGGCTGGTTCTAAGCAGGACCTGACCCTGAGGACACCGGACAAGTTTTAAGGCTGGTTCTAGGCAGGACCCGACCCTGAGGACACTAGACAAGTTTTAAGGCTGGTTCTAAGCAGGACCTGACCCTGAGGACACCGGACAAGTTTTAAGGCTGGTTCTATTCAGGACCTGACCCTGAGGACACCGGACAAGTTTTAAGGCTGGTTCTATTCAGGACCTGACCCTGAGGACACCGGACAAGTTTTAAGGCTGGTTCTATCCAGGACCTGACCCTGAGGACACCGGACAAGTTTTAAGGCTGGTTCTATCCAGGACCTGACCCTGAGGACACCGGACAAGTTTTAAGGCTGGTTCTAGGCAGGACCCGACCCTGAGGACCCCAGACAAGTTTTAAGGCTGGTTCTAAGCAGGACCTGACCCTGAGGACACCGGACAAGTTTTAAGGCTGGTTCTAAGCAGGACCTGACCCTGAGGACCTGACCCTGAGGACACTGGACAAGTTTTAAGGCTGGTTCTAGGCAGGACCTGACCCTGAGGACACCGGACAAGTTTTAAGGCTGGTTCTAAGCAGGACCCGACCCTGAGGACACCGGACAAGTTTTAAGGCTGGTTCTAAGCAGGACCTGACCCTGAGGACACCGGACAAGTTTTAAGGCTGGTTCTAAGCAGGACCTGACCCTGAGGACACCGGACAAGTTTTAAGGCTGGTTCTAAGCAGGACCTGACCCTGAGGACACCGGACAAGTTTTAAGGCTGGTTCTAAGCAGGACCTGACCCTGAGGACACCGGACAAGTTTTAAGGCTGGTTCTATCCAGGACCTGACCCTGAGGACACCGGACAAGTTTTAAGGCTGGTTCTAGGCAGGACCTGACCCCAAGGAGCCTAGCCTAGTTTTGAAACTGGGTCTAACTGCAGAGCTGGTGCTGCTTCAAGGAAGGAAGCAACATCTGACGTACCTGAGCAGGGGGAGCAGGCAGGGAGAGGCAGAGACAAGCCCACGGCAGGGGGATCAGCAAGGTCCACAGCCACACAGACACCCCTCAAAAGCAGCTTGCAAAAGGTCTAAATACCCCAAGGCTGAGCTTAAATAGAGCTCTGGACCATGGGTGGGGCTTCCCAAGGGAGGCTAATCAGGGCTGTTAATTAACTTAATTAACGTCCAGCCCTTCCCAACCTCAGCTCTTCTCTTTCTCATGGTGGGGAGGAAAAAGCCCTGGGGAGTGATGGGGACTGGTGTGTCCCCCCAGATTTTCCCTGCCCTTTCTCTCATCCCATTAGGTTCCAGTTCGCTGCGATCATCCCAGTCCGCAGGAGGGCAGCAAATGGCCACAGCAGGTCCGGCTCAGGTGGGGGCTTGGGGTCCTGCTGGAGAAGCATCCAGGAGAGGCAAAGAAATGGGGAAAAATGAGATTAAAAGATGGGGAAAGGGGAGGGTTTGCTGGGGATGGAGAAGCCGGTGGGATGTGAGCTTCTCCCGTCAAGGAGCCGCTTCTCTTTGCTTCCAGGAGCCCGCGCCCTTGGCGGAGGCGGCTCTGTATTTCGGCAGGGAGGGCTCTGCCGGGAGGTGATGCTGGAGGCTACGCGGCCGTGGCATCGCTGGGTAAGGGCTGTGTCGCTTTTCCTGCGTTTTAGGGTGCCTTGGCCGTGCAGAATGATTCCTTCAGCACACTGTGTTGATTTTTTTTATCATTTTCCCCTCGTAAACCCTCGACCCGCTCACAAGCCCCATCTCTTTGGGCGTAGCTTTGCCTTCCTTAAGCTCAGGTTAATAAATGGGGGTTTTACTCTTCTTTTTGCTCCCACCCCCACTTGGTTTGGAGGAGATGCAGCTGACAAACGTGGCCCTGATGGTGCATCGGTTCCTTGCCGATGTGGCGCCCATCTACAAGAAGGGCCGGATGGAGGATGGGGGGAACTACAGGCCGGTCAGCCTGACCTCGGTACCGGGGAAGGTTATGGAGCGTTCATCTTGAGCGAGCTCACCGGGCAAGGGCAGGACAAGCAGGGGATCAGGCCCAGCCAGCGTGGGTCCATGAAAGGCAGGTCCTGCCTGAGCACCCTGATCTCCTTCTGTGACCGGGTGACCCGCCGTGGGGATGAGGGACAGGCTGGGGATGTCGTCTGCCTGGGCTTTAGCAAGGTCTTGGACACGCTCTCCCACAGCATCCTCCTAGAGAAGCTGGCGGCTCATGGCTCACGCAGGTGGACTCTTCGCCGGGTAGAAAAACCATCTGGATGGCCGAGCCCAGAGAGTTGTGGTGAGCGGGGCTCAATCCAGTTGGCAGCCGGTCACAAGCCGTGTTCCCCAGGGCTCAGTGTTGGGGCCAGTCTCGTTTAATATCTTTATCAATGATCTGGACGAGGGGATCGAGTGCGCCCTCAGTCAGTTTGCAGATGACACCAAGTTGAGCGGGAGCATCGATCTGCTCGAGGGTAGGAAGGCTCTGCAGAGGGACCTGGACAGGGTGGATCGATGGGCCGAGGTCATTTATGTGAGGTTTAACAAGGCCAAGTGCTGGGTCTTGCCCTTGGGTCACCACAACCCCGTGCAACGCTCCAACCTCGTCGCCCATCCCAAACACAGCGCGTGTTGGACAGGCGGAGGCGTGGATGGCAGCAAAGCTGCCGTGGGAAATTGAAGTGCAGCTCATGGCAGCTGGTCCTAAGGGTTCAGCCCTCCTTGAAAGCTGTTTTCGCTATTTTCCGCGCAGGAGGCACGCTGGAAGATACCTTTGAGCTCGTTCAAAGGGCGTTAGGAAGGTCCGGTTGGTATCTCAGTGCAACGGGGAGCAATGAAGCTGTGAGTCATGCCCTTATCAGCCAGCAGCTTTCCAAATCAAGGCCACGTTGCTTTAGGACGAGCTCCAAGGTTGTCCCTCCAGGCCTGGCTGATGCCCGTCGTTCAACAAAATCACGAGCTGTGGCTTCAAGAGGAGAATAAAAAAAAAAACCAACCCCAAAACGTTCATGCGAAGGCAATGCCCGCACTGCGTGGCAATACCCAACGCACCCAGAACTCGGCACGAATGCCCGGCTCTTGGGCAGCAGCGATGCACCAGGGACGGACGGACGGAGGATTTCCGTCTGACCTTGTCTCGGAGGCAGTTATGGCTTCGTGCCCACGTGGTTCAGCTCCACCCTCCCTTCTCAGAAGCCATAAAGCAAGAGGCAGACGAGGACTTGGATTTCGACTCCGGAGGGAGACGTCTTGCCGGGCTCCGCTTTTCTCGTAGCCTTCCCAGCCCCGGGGGGGGGGGACAGGAGCGCAGCACCGCAGCCCACCCCCCACACCCCCCCCAAGGAGCGATGGCTGCCTGCATCCCAGCAGGCAGGACTGGTAGGGCAGGGCGCTTGGGCGGCCAGCGGGGGACACCCGGGTGGAAGGGGCCCCCGCGGTGCAGCCTGCCACGGGGGTCCCTGTGTGGGGCGTTTGGGGACACCCCCCCCCGGGACCGGGGGACCCCGGCCCAGGGGCAGAGCTGCGATGGGTGGGGGTCCTTAGGCGGGGGGGAGAATGATGGGATTGTCTTGGTTGTTCCTTTTAAGACTGCAGCCTGTTAAACCCTGCCCCGTGTCGTCAGGCACGTGCCACCCCCACGTCCCCCAAAGTGTGGCCCCTGGGTGACAGCTTCATCTGCTGTCACCACATCCTCAGGGCCCTGCAAGGCTGAGGAGGGCTTTCCCCCCCCGCCGGTTTTCCCAAAAACCCATCATTTCCACTTGCACGTCCCCCCACTACGTTGAGGGAGCAACACAAATTGGAGAAGCAACTCCCGCCACCACCCCAAACTCGCCCCGTTTTTCCCTCCTTCCCTCCCCGCTTCGCGGGAAGCCCTGAGCCCCTGCAGAGTTGTGACAGCAGTGCCTGACCTGAGCCCGGGCTGTGCGAATAGGAGCATCGGAGACACCAAAATGGGGGGGGGGGGTTCACTCCGTGGGCAGGTGGGAAAAGGTCCGCGGAGGACGGGCAGCTCCGTCCTTGGAGGCACCAGCCTCACCCGGACACGACCCAGAGCTACCCAAGCTCCTCGGCCCCGTCGTGAGCAGGGCTTGGTCCAGAGATCCCAGGGATCCCACCCAACCTACACGCTCCTCTGACTATTGCCTAGTTCTCCAGCGCTTTCTAAGCAGGCTTCATCTAGAAAATCCCCTTCACGTTGATCTTCTCTGCACCACCCGCAGACTTAAAGAGATTTTTTTTTATTTTTCCCCTGCCCCGTTCATCTTTCCCCAGTGAAACTGGAAGGGAAGATGTCGGTTTCCTCCTGCTCCTGCCTCCCTCGCATCACCTCTGTCCTGCCTCGTGTCATCATTTTCTTCCTCGGCTTCCACGTCCGTCGGCTGGAGGGCGGTAAGGATCTCCACGGCTTCTTCCATGACATCCGTGCATCGTCACACAGTTTCCCCACCCCCGGATTGTTAATGCTATGCAAAAGGTGTTTCTAAAAGCTACGGGGGGATAAAGAGCAGTTCTGGGGACGCGGGGGTCGGGGGGAAGCGCCCTACCAAGAGGTGCGGGTTTGGGCATCCGTCGTCTCCAGGGGTGAAGCTCAAGAGCTAGCTCAGTCCTGGACCATCTAAAAAGACCCCCAGCTCTGCCTTCCAGCACTCCTGGGCCCCCAAAAGCTCTCCGTTCTCCCTCCATAACTTCTCCTCCATCATCTCTATAAGCTTTCTGGTGGCCGCTTCAGCTCACAAGAGCGTTCCCATCTCAGCGCGCGGCTCCACCTCCTCTTCTTGGGGAACTGCCAGACCCAGCTGTGACAGCAGCCGCACGCTGGGTCCTCGCACCCACCACGACGCTCTTCCTTGCTCCCTTGAGGATTGCTTCCAGACGGGCCACCAACCCCACCAGAATCCTTAGAAAGTGAACTCAGTTATTTGCAGGGACGATGTAGCAGCAGAACCGCTTGCGCCCGCGCGTCTCAGGCGTGTCTTCTTCTCCCCCGCCACCTTTCGCAGCCCAGTTCAGAGTCGTGGCACCCGACCGCCCCGTCACTGCCGTCGTGGGAGAAGACGTCGTGCTGCCTTGCCACCTCTCCCCCAGGCTGAACGCCGAGAACATGGAGGTGAGGTGGTTTCGGTCCACGTTCTCCAGCTACGTCCACCTCTACCACAGCGGGCAGGACGACTACTCCTCCCAGCCGCGCCAATACCAGGGGAGGACACAGTTTTCGAGAGAGGGCATCTCTGTTGGGAACGTTTCCTTGAGGATCCTCAAGACCAGGCTGAGCGATGAGGGACGGTACCAGTGCCTCGTCGCAGATGGGAATTTTTACGAAGAAGCCTCGCTGGAGCTGCAGGTAGCAGGTGAAAACCCGGAGTCAGGGTTGGCTACAAGACGGACCTCTGGCATGTCCCGTTTGCCCACTACAGCTCAGAAATCCCTTCTGGTTTTTCTCTCTTGGTAGCCCCGCTCCTCGCGAGCATCTCCCCACCTGCCCGGCCTCACATCCCTGCAGAATAGGCACTGTCCCATCCCCAAACCCCTGAAACCTCAGCAGATAGAGCAACCCCATCCTCCAACGCTGGAGAAACCTCCCGGCTGCCCCACGGCGAGCACCTCCGACCACAGCCCTGGCTCTGGCTCTATTGCCTCGCCTCAGAAGAGAGCACGTGGAAGGAGCAGGAGACGACACAGCCGACCCCAAAGGTCCATCCTGGTGGACCTTTGCCTATGAAGGTTGTGGTCTCCAAAGTGTCCCGAGGTGGGACGTGAGCAGACGTGAACGTGGGCACCGCACGTTTCCCAGCTGCGGAACGCTGACCTTGCAGTTGGCCAAGCATCTCCCACCTCCTAAAGACACCACTTGCCTCCCGAAACCCATCAGGTCTCACCTCGCGTAGCCTGCAGAGGGGGCGAGCGTCCTGCGGGGTGGAGATGGCTTCATCTCACCACCTTCCATCTGCCACATCCTCCTCTTTAGGAGAGGCTGCGCTGGGTGGGTTGTGGGGCTTCAGGGTTCTCCTCCGACTCGGAGGACGTCTCGGAGGGCAAATAAACCAGGCTCGGGCTGTCCCCAAAACGGAAAGTTCGGGAGGTTTTGGGTTCATTTGAGGCAGGAGGAAAACAGGAGCAAACGGCATCCGTTCCACCCCAAGCTCAGATGTTTTCCGTGAGTCTTTCACCAGGGCTGCCCTGACGTTGTGGCTGTGAATGGAAAGAGCTCTGGGAAGGTCTCCTGCGGGACGGGCGCTCGGTTTGGCTGATAGAGGTGGGGTTGTTTGGTCCCAGTTTCAGGTTCCAGCCCCCTCCTCTCCGTGGAGGATTACCAAGACGGGGGAATCCGAGTGGGATGTCGAGCAACCGGCTGGTACCCGAAGCCCGAGATGCTGTGGAGAGATTTCCAGGGCCAGCAGCTCCCGTCCTTCACCCAGTCCGACTCCCAAGACCAGGATGGCTTCTTTCAAGTGGACAAGTCCATCGTCATCCAAAGAAACACAAAGCAAAACGTCTCCTGTTCCGTCAGGAACACGCGGCTTCCCCAGGAGAAGGACTCGACCATTTACATATCAGGTGATTTACCCGCAGAATTACAGTTTCAAAGGCCAAGCCTGGGAAATAAGGGGTTTCTCCCCCTAATTTTATGCACCCGGTCGTTGTTGGCTGCGTCCGAGGAGGCTTGTGGGCATGGGGGGCCCGTTGCCTCCCCAGGTGGGTACCTTGGGCTGTGGCGCTCCAGGCCTCACGAGGGCGTGATGGAGGAGGAACCGGTTTCTGGACCATCAGGGATCAAATCAGGAACATTCAAGTGTTGTTTTAGGAGAAAGTTGCTTTCAGCGTAGTTTTCTTAAGAACCGTGGCTAAAGCAAGGATTTTCTACTAAAATGAAAGAATTTTCTACTAAAATGAAAGAATTTTCTATTAAAAAGCAACCTCGGGTCTAAATATTTCAACAAAGGTGCTCGGAGGAGACCGAGCACTTACAAGCCGCCAGACGACGTGTCTCTCTATATAAGAGCAGAACAGCAGCACGTGTTACGTATCGCCACGTTCACCCCAACACACAACCTATACCTGTAATTGCATCCCAGACTAACACAGTTTGGGCAATTTTTCTCTTCCAGACTCCATTTGCCCAAAGGACTCTTCCTGGACGGTGGCTTTCTTCGTGACCCTGGCTGCCTGCTTAGCTTTGCTGGGTGTCTCCTCTCTTTTTATCTGCCGGCTACGAGGTGAGGCATGAGGAAAGAGCAAGAGGACTTTGGGGCACCCAAGAGGGTATTTGAGCACCCAAGACCACACGGACTTGGTGTGGACCTGCTCAAAGGAGGAGCAGCTGCCCCCAGGCATTTCAGACTCACTAGAGCGCTATCCCATTGGAATGTTCCAAAAAGAGCTCGTTTTAGGCACCAAAAGCATAATCTCCATCCCCCAAGGGCTCATGACCTTGACCAGGGTGAACCACCAAAGCCTCAAAGCAAACCCCGGGGATGTGACGTGAAGGAGGAATAGCTCCAACGTCACCGAACGCCCCCATGTCACACCAACCCCCCTCCACCATCGACCAAGCCAAAGCACGGCTGATGCTCAGCCGACGCCTCCATCGCGGGTCACCCGCGCATGGCGTAGGCATGGGAGAAACCTTCCTTTCACCCACGTGACGTTCTCTGTTCTTCCTTACAGCCCAACGCAACGCAGAACTTGGTAAGAGACGCTTCCCCCCGACCCCGCCTCGCATGATACAGGTGTGGGAGAACCTTCCTTTCACCCACGTGACGTTCTCTGTTCTTTCTCACAGCCCAACACAACGCAGAACTTGGTAAGAGACGCTTCCCCCCGACCCCGCCTCGCATGATACAGGTGTGGGAGAACCTTCCTTTCACCCACGTGATGTTCTCTGTTCTTTCTCACAGCCCAACACAACGCAGAACTTGGTAAGAGACGCTTCCCCCCCTCCCCACCTTTACAAAACAGGGTGGTGTCTTCTGGTAGCCAAGGAGGGTTGGGTCTCGCATGCATGCATCCCCTGTATTTGCTTTGAAAATGGCGTTTGCTGGGTAATTTCACAGCAAAAAGGCATTTGGAAGAACTCTGAGGAGTGGGAAGGGGTTGGAAAGATTTCATTTCCATTCTGAAAACACACCAAAACAACACAGAATTGGGAAAAACCCCTATTTTTTTTCCTGCTTTTCCCCCTTTTCTAACCACGCTCTGCCAGTTAGGTCATTGATGCTGAGCCTCTACACCATTCTCCATACCCCAGGCTGCTCAGTTTTCCTGTGAGAAAGGAAACTTCCTCTTACAGTTATTCCTGCTTTTCCTTTCAGAGAAACACGGTGCTGAAATCCGTAAGTAATGTGGGGGTTTTCTGTCACTGGGGGGAAAATAAGAGCTGCAGAGGGATGCTTGCTTCATCATGGGAGTTCATAAGCCAGCGGGGAGGAATCGAGCAAATTGGGGACCACGGTAAAGTGCCTGACTTCATCTGAGTTGGCCAACTTGGGCGGCCAACCTTAGGGAAGGGCAAATCTCTTTATTTTCATTTAATAAACCTCTGAGGAGGTGGGCTGCGCCTTAGGAAGCCCGTCTACAGCACGCGCGTTTGTAGTACTTTAATTCTACCTTTGGTACGGCTTTTGAGGAGAGCTTGGCTTTGGAGTAAGACAATTTTGGAATAAGAAAAAAAGGCCTCCCTGGTTTCGGAGGAATAACACCTTGGAGGAATAAAAACAAGGTTCCTTGTTCTCGGAGGAATAACATTCAACTTTGCATATTTCTCCCCAAAGGCCAGACGAGAAAGCGATAAATCCCCAACTTCTCTTCTTTCCCAAATTAAAATTGCCGGCTTTGATGGCAACATGGCTAACGAAGCAGCGTCAAGCAAGAGAAGGACCAAGAAACCCTTTTGCTCTTACAGCAAGAGCACGCCACCCGTCAAAATCCCATTTGGGGCAATCAGTTCAGCAGGTTTCCCTCCAAAATGAAACCTGCACCACCTTCCAATACAGATTGTTGGGGGGGGTGAGGTGAGATGGGTCTTGCTCAGTCTTGTTACCAAGACCCCACCAAGACTGATTGCAAAACACTCCCAGGGTCTAAAAAGAACTCAAACTGGACCGGAGGGGATGTCCAGGTTCCCATTTTGATGCGTCAACGTTGTAAAATAAATTAAATCTGGGTCTATTCAACCCAAGCATGCCTGGGACTGCTCTGCAGCCCTGGGGACCACCTCCCCAAATCACCCCAGGCCCCCCCCTCGTGCCAGAGGACCTGCTTGTGATCACGTCTCTTTGGTTTCAGGGTGGAGAAACACCATCTTCCCGGTGGAAGAAGGTACCGGGGTCTCGCGCTTTGCCTCTCCGTGGGTCTCTTCCCCTGTGCTGCTGGCGGGGGGATGGATAAATCGAGGGCTGAGCCTCCACGCCCCAGCTGCTCTGATGCTTCCTGCTTCCTCTTCCCGCTAAATCAGCATTTCTCTCTCTCTTTTTGTGGCTGTTTCTAAAGACCCAGGGTCTTGACGCGCCGCGCAGCGAGCGTGGAAGCCAGGGTTCGAGGAGGGTACAGAGCTGGGATGCTCTCAGCCAAACTTCCCTGGGAAGAGGGTCGCAGCATGGGGAAACTCACTGCACCTCCAGCCCGGGTGATGCTCTTGGTTCCTCCCCAAGAGGCAGCCCCACGCGTTTAATGAGGCTCCTCCTAAATTAATGGAGTTGGGGTCCGCTCTCTGCACTGGCACAGAGCAGCCCATGTCCCGTAGCTCCCAAAATGGGGCAGCCACGTCCCAACCAGCGCTTGGCCGACGTGGTCTCCCAGAGGAGGCATCCTGTGGGACCACGCTGGAGGTAGCAGGAGATGGGACCACGCTCCGGCTACGCCGAGCGCTCGAGGTCCCGCAACACAGTTCTCCAAGGGGATCCAACCTTAGGAGACCCCAAAGGCAATGGGGGTCTTCAGCCGAGCTCTCCCCCTCTCCCCGCAGTGCACGTCACGCTGGACGCGGACACGGCGCACCCCAAGCTCATCCTCTCGGCGGGTGGGAAGAGCGTACGGCCTGGACGCATATGGCAAGCCTTGCCAGATAACCCCGAGAGATACAACACCTACCGCTGCGTCCTGGGCCAGGAGGGATTCATCTCAGGGAGATGCTTCTGGGAGGTGGACGTGAGGATGGAGGAAGAAGCGGTCTGGGCGATGGGGGTGGCCAAGGAGTCTACAAAGAGGAAGGGGTGGATCAACCCAACTCCAGAAGATGGGATCTTGGCTCTTTACCACTGTGATGGCAAGTATTGGGCTATGACCTCCCCTGACCGCACAGCTCTAGTCCTCAACCAGAGGCCCCGGACAATTAGGGTTTACCTGGACTTTGAGGGACCGAAGGTAGCCTTCCTAAACGCTGACAACAAAGACGAGCTCTTCGCCTTCCCACTGGACCTCTTAGGCAGGGAGAGGATCCGTCCCTGGTTCCACGTGGGGCCAAACGGCCAGCTCAACCTGAAGTCACCTCCTTCGCCCCAGTGTGTCCCCAGCGTGGAGGAGCCTCTGCTCCCTTCCTCCTTCCCCCTGCGGAGCCTCCTGACGGGAGGACGGACCCCGCGCACACTGGAGAGCAGGACATGACCAAGACGGGGAAACCCTTGCTGCTGTCCACAAGCAGCCACGATCAATGCCCAAGACTCTTCCAGTTGCTTCGTGCCACCAGGGCGTCCCAAGACTCTCCCAGTTAAGCCACAGCAGCATCTCCACCGGAGCAGAGCTGTCCCCCCTCCTGGTGGAGCTTGCAACAAGACGGAGCGGTGGCCGAGGCACCTTCGTCTTCTCCTAAGGTGATGCCTGCGAGTGAGCGGCTTGCTCTTAGCAGTCCTCGTCCTTCCGCTACGGCCGTTATCCATTTAATAAAGGACAGACGTTCCCTTTGGAAGAAAATAAAGGAGAGGTGGCAAGAGAAAATAGCCTTGAATTGTCCTCGGGTGGCACGCGACCAGATATGGATAGAAAGGGTTAGGGTACTTCATCCGTAAAGACCACCAAGGGCCCCCAAAGAGAGGAAGGAACGCGCAGAAGGATCTGAAGCGGAGCCAAGAGGAGTGACTTAATGCCGTTACGCAACCTACGTAGGTGAGAATGAAGATGTACGAGATAGGCAGAATATGTACGAATTTATTGTATAAATATAACGAGGTAGCTGGCTCCGGGGTGCTTGATTTGTGGAAAACCATCAAGCACCCAGGCTCGCGCAACCCTGAAATAAATTGGCGCTGTCTCTCCTGAGCGTGTGATTATCGACTCATCGCAAGCGGGCGACGAACCCGCTTTTCGGACAACGTTCCCAGGGACGCTGCACCCCCACGGGCGATGCCCCCCCGGGGCGGTGGTCTCGTCGGAGGGGGCTCTCCCGGAGGCGATGCCCCCCCGGGGGTGACGGCCTCCTCGGAGGGGGCTCTCCCGGAGGCGATGCCCCCCCGGGGGTGACGGCCTCCTCGGAGGGGGCTCTCCCGGAGGCGATGCCCCCCCGGGGCGGTGGTCTCGTCGGAGGGGGCTCTCCCGGAGGCGATGCCCCCCCAGGGGCGACGGTCTCGTCGGAGGGGGCTCTCCCGGAGGCGATGCCCCCCCGGGGGTGACGGTCTCGTCGGAGGGGGCTCTCCCGGAGGCGATGCCCCCCCGGGGGTGACGGTCTCGTCGGAGGGGGCTCTCCCGGAGGCGATGCCCCCCCGGGGGTGACGGTCTCGTCGGAGGGGGCTCTCCCGGAGGCGATGCCCCCCCGGGGATGACGGTCTCGTCGGAGGGGGCTCTCCCGGAGGCGATGCCCCCCCCCAAGCGATGCTCCCCCGGGGATGCTGCGGTCCCGAGGGTGATGCTCCCCGCGGGGCGGGTGGGGGGTGGGTGATGCTGCTCCCCCCGAGCACCTTTGTGCCCGGGGGGAGGGGTGGCGGAGGGAGGCTGCCGCAGCCCCCCGCCCCGCTCCCAGCCGCCCCCCCGGCTCGGGGCCGGTTGCAGCCCGGCTGCGTGTGCGGAGGCACAGGAAGGGGCTGGGACAAGGCTGAGCCGCCGCGGCGGTGGGAGGGGGCGGCGGCAGCGGCGCTGGGGACCCCCCCCACCCCCCCCCCAGGGCTCCGCGGGGCGGTGGGGACCGAGCCGGGGGGGGTGGGGTGCGGGGGGGGGGCACCACTCGCGGTCGCATCCCCCCCATCGGCGTGTCCCCCCCCCCCCCCCGTCCCCAGCGCAGTGGGGCTGCGCATCCCCCCCCCCCCCCAGCGTGGAAACAGCGTGGGAAAAACCCTTCCCCCCCCTTTTTTTAATATTTTTTTTTTTTGGGGGGGGACTAAAGCCGCCTCAGAAGGAGGCGGGAATGGCGGGGGGCTGCGTGCAGGCAGCGGGGATCGGGCAGCGGCGGGCAGGCAGGGAAATGCCGGAGAAATATGAAATGGTGGGAAGGTCCCCGCTCCGGAGCCGGGTTTTTCCTTGGGGATGCACCCCCACCCCCCACCTCCTCCCCCGCTCGGATGGGGGGCAGACCCATCCGTCCACCCCACGGCGTCCCCCGTGGTCGGCCAAGAGCTCCCCGCGAGCGGGGCTTCGCACGCGCGCGTGCGACGAGGGGCGTCGAAGGGCGGCCGGGAGCGCGGTGGCGACCCCCCGCCATCCCCCTCTGTTGTCCCCACAGGCATGGGGTGGACGAGCAAGGAGAAGGAGAACCCCGCGAAGGTCCGGGTGAAGGTGGAGCAAGACGTGGGGGCGGTGGAGGGCGATGCTGAAGATGAGGAGGCAACGCAGGGCGAAGGCTGCGAGAACCGGAGGCCGGAAGGACGCGGAGTTGGGGAGAGACGGGGAGAAACCGCCAGCCAGGGAAATCCGGATGATCTGAGCGAAAGCGAGTCGCAGCCGAAACCGAGATCCAAGCGGAAGCCCCACAAATGCGAGGAGTGCGGCCGGATCTTCAACTGGAGGAACCACCTCATCCGCCACCAACGCCTACACACGGGCGAGAGGCCCTACAAGTGCTCCGTCTGCGGGAAGGGCTTCAACGACGGCTCCCCGCTGCTCATCCACGAGATGCTCCATCGGGGGGAGAAGCCCTACAAGTGCTTGGATTGCGGGAAGAGCTTCAGCCAAAGTTCCCACCTCATCTCCCACCAAGTGGTCCACACCGATGAGAAACCCTACGTCTGTCCCGACTGCGGGAAGAGCTTCGCCCGGCAGCAATATCTCCTCATGCATCGCCGGGTCCACACGGGCGAGAGACCCTACAAGTGCCGGGAATGCGGGAAGAGCTTCCGGAAGAGCTCCGACCTGGTGAGACACAAGACGGTCCATACGGGCGAGAAACCCTTCAAGTGTCCCGTCTGCGGGAAGGGTTTCACCCAAAACTTCCGCTGTAACGCCCATAAGAAGGCCCACAGCAAGGAGAAGGTTGACCAGCCGATGCCTCCGTCCCGGGACACGCGGCAGAGCAGCCGCGAGGCCACGGTCCCGCCAGGTAACCTTGACTTACGCCGGGTCTTCGCTCCGTCCCCCAGTTTGGGTCCGTCCTTGAAAACCTGGGTTCGGTTGGGTGGGGTAGGAGGGTCCCGGGGGCGTGGAGGCCCCCGTGTGCTGATGTACGTCGCTTCGTTGGCTGGTGTAGTTGCCAAGACGCTCTCCACGATGTTGGAGAAGTGATGGCAGTCAGGCGAAGTCCCTGGGGGCTGGAAGAAGGGGAACACTGTGCCCGTCTTCAAAAAGGGTAGAAAGGAGGGCGCGGGGAACCGCCGAGCTGCCGGCCTCACCTCTGTGCCTGGGAAGGTCATGGGAGAGATCCTCCGAGAAGCTGTGCTAAGGCACGCGGAGGACAGGGAGGTGACTCGAGGCAGCCAGCGTGGCTTCCCCAAGGGCAAGTCCTGCCCGACCAACCCCATGGCCTTCTGTGATGGAGCGACTGCATGAAGGGAAGAGCTACGGATGTCGTCTACCTGGACTTCTGCAAGGCCTTGACGCAGTCCCCCGCGGCGTCCTTCTCTCTACGCTGGGGAGATACGGATTTGATGGGCGGGCTGTTGGGCGGGTAAGGAATTGGTGGGATGGTCGCGTCCAGAGGGTCGTGGTCAATGGCTCCATGTCCAGCTGGAGACCGGTGACGAGTGGTGTCCCTCGGGGGTCCGTACTGGGGCCAGCGCTGTTTAATATCTTCATCAGTGACATAGACAGCGGGATCGAGCGCTCCCTCGGCAAGTTTGCAGATGACACCGAGCTGAGCGGAGCAGTGACACGCCAGGGGGACGGGATGTCATCCAAAGAGACCTGGCCAAGCTGGAGAGGTGGGCCTGGGAGACCCTCCTGAGGTTCAGCAAGGCCAGGCGCAAGGTCCTGCACCCGGGTCGGGGCAAGCCCCGGTACCGACACAGGCTGGGGATGGAGGGATGGAGAGCAGCCCTGCGGAGAAGGACTTGGGGGCGCTGGGGGTGAGAAGCTGGACGTGACCCAGCAATGTGCGCTCGCAGCCCAGAAAGCCACCCGTGTCCTGGGCGGCATCCCCAGCAGCGTGGGCAGCGGGGCGAGGGAGGGCGTTCTGCCCCTCGGCTCCGCTCCGGTGAGACCCCCCTGCAGGGCCGCGTCCAGCTCTGGGGTCCTCGGCACGGGAAGGACACGGACCTGTTGGAGCGGGGCCAGAGGGGGCCACAAGAACGATCCGAGGGCTGGAGCAGCTCTGTACGAGGCCAGGCTGAGGGAGCTGGGGTTGTTCAGCCCGGGGAAGAGAAGGCTGCGGGGAGACCTTATTGCGGCCGCTCAGTACTTAAAGGGGGACTGTAGGGAGGATGGGGACAGTCTCTTTAGCAAGGCCTGTTGTGACAGGGCAAGGGGGGATGGTTTGAAACTGAAGGAGGGGAGATTTAGATGGGGTCTAAGGAAGAAACGTCTTACACTGAGGGTGGTGAAGCGCTGGAAGGGGTTGCCTAGAGAGGCGGTCAATGCCCCATCCCTGGGAACGCTCAAGGCCAGGCTGGACGGGGCTCTGAGCACCCTGATGGAGTTGGGGATGTCCCTGCTCACTGCAGGGGGGTTGGACTAGAGACCTCTACAGGCCCCGTCCCACCCAAACCGCGCCGTGATTCTATGGTTCCGATTTTCCCACACGAGACCCCCCAGTTTTCCAGGTCGGGGCGTCGCATCTCAGCCCTGTTCTCTGTCAGCAGGTGACGGCGGCCACCGAGAGGAGAATTCCCAGCCCGGAGACTCCCAGCAAGGAGAAGGAGACGGATCCGGCTGGAGGATGGAGAAAGGGGATGGGTGTCGGGGCCCCGAGGAGGACAAAGTCCTACCGGAGCGGCCGAGAGCGGAGTCGTGGCCACGGCAGTTGCGTCCTCGCGAGGACATCGTGGAGGACCCCGAGGAGACGGTCTCCGCCAAAGAGCGCCGGGAAAGCTTTGGTTGTAGGAACAGCCCGAGGCAACCCGAGCAGCTTCGCGCCCGGGAGCCGCCCCGCGAGCGCCCCGACCGCGGGACGAGCTTCGGCGGCGGCTCCGACCCCGCGTCCCGCCGGCAGGTCCCGCAGCCGGAGCAGCCCGACGGCCGCCCCAGCGTCACGACGACGAGCCCGGAGCTCTTCCCGCAGAGCCCGCGCGGCGCCGAGAAATCCCACCTCTGCTCCGAGTGCGGGAAGGGCTTCACCCGGAGGTTCAACCTCAAACTCCACAGGAAGCTCCACACCGGCGAGAGGCCCCACAAATGCCCCGAGTGCGGCTTGAGCTTCACCAACACGTCCCACCTCATCGTCCACCAGCGGATCCACACCGGGGAACGGCCCTACAGGTGCCACATCTGCGGGAAGGGCTTCACCATGAGCTCCAAATGCCTGGAACACGAGAGGACCCACACGGGAGAAGCGCCGTACCGATGCTCCGACTGCGGGAATTGCTACCGGACCAGGGTCTCCTTGATGTCCCACCTGAAGATCCACGTGGATTAGGAGGAGGACCGAGCGCCCGCTCGCCCCACCTGCAAGGCCAGGCTCAAGCGTCGGCCGGGACGCGGGCGCCGCCTCGCTTTCCCAGACCTTCCGGGAAACGGGGCCGGGGCGGGGAAAAAGGGGTCGAAAAGGAACCTCAGGGAGTCCCGCGCGGAGAGAAGAGGGGTTTTCTTCATCCCCCGGCCGGCGGCGCCGGTCCTCCCGCCGGAGCTGGGGGGGTGTCGTGGAGGGACCCCCCCCCCCGTCCCCTCCGCCAGCCCAACCTTCCTCGCCTTTTCTTGGGGCGTTTCCAGGCCAAAAAAAGAAGAAAGAAGGAAAAAAAAGGCAGCTTTGAGGGAGATTCTCCCCTTCCCGTCCTCAGCGCGGCCGATTCCGGGGAGCTCGGGCATCCGGGGTGGGGGGGGGGGGATTTTCCTCTGCTCCCGGGTGGAAGGCAGGGCCCACCCCCCCTCGGGAGCGAGCAGAGGGAGGAAGGCTCTCCTGTTTCTTCGTTTTTCCTCTTTTTTCCCTTCATCTTTTGACCTATTTTTTACATTTAATAAATATCCCGAAGAGCGTCTGCGTGCGGCCGTCGGCGCCGGGTGGGGGGGGGGGGCTGAAGCTCCCGGGTCCTGCGGGGAGGGAGGATGGGGGGGGAGGAGGAGGAAGATGGGGATGAGGAGGGGGAGCTGGGCTGGGCCGGGCTGAGCTGAGCTGGGCTTAAATAGAGCCTCGGGGCGCCGACCCTGATCCCCTGGAGCCCCCCCCATCCCTTGGACCCCCCCTCGTAGACCCCCCCCCCGAGCTCCCCCATCCCCCCAGACCCCCCCCAAAACCCCCCATCCCCCAAGAGCCCCCTCCCACACCCCCAAGACCCCCAGAGCCCCCCCCATCCCCCCGGAGTCCCCCCCGAAGACCCCCCCCATCCCCCGAGAGCCCCCCCGAAGACCCCCCCATCCCCCGAGAGCCCCTTCCCACACCCCCAAGACCCCCCAGAGCCCCCCAGAAGACCCCCATCCCCCAAGAGCCCCCTCCCACACCCCCAAGACCCCCAGAGCCCCCCCATCCCCCGAGAGCCCCCCCCATCCCCCCGGAGCCCCCCCCAAGACCCCCCAGAGCCCCCCCATCCCCTGGAGCCCCCCCTCCCGCTGCCCATCCCCCAGGACCAGCAGGGACCCCCCGGGGGGGGGGTCCCCAAAAATTTGGGGGGGGGTGCCCGGACGCCTGGGTCCCCCCAATGACACACAGAGCACAGAGCAGAGCTTTATTTGGGGGGGTGGGCGGGGGGCCCCCCCTCACCCGTGCATGGAGGGGGGGCCGGGGGGCCCCAGGGCGGGGGGTAGAAGGTGGTGTAGGGGGCGCCGTAAGGGGGGGGTGGGGCAGGGGGGCCGAAGGGGGGGGCGGAGAAGGGCGGGGGGCCCCCCCCGGCACCCCCATTCCCCGGGGGGGCCCCCCCCGCCGGAGCCCCCCCGGCCGTGCTGCTGCGCTTCACCTTCTGCCGCCGGTTGCAGAACCAGACCCGGACCACCTTTGGGGGGGGGGCAGAGGGGGGGTCGGGGGGGGGCCCCAGACCCCCCCCCCCAACACTGCGCTGCCCCCCCGGACCACCCCCCCCCCCACAGAGCCCTGCCATTCCTGTCCAGCCCCCAGCCCCCCCCCATGGCCCCCCCCATCCCCTTCCAGGGTCCCCCTCCCATCCTTGTGTCCCCCCCCCATGGCCCCCCATCTTCTGCCAGCCCCTCCCATGGCCCCCCCCATATCCTTGTGTCCCCCCATGCCTCCCCCCAAGCCCCCCCATATCCGTGTCCCCCCATGTCCTTCCCCCCCAGCCTCCCCCAGCCCCCCCATATCCCTGTGTCCCCCCATGTCCTTCCCCCCCAGCCTCCCCCAGCCCCCCCATATCCCTGTGTCCCCCCCATGTCCCCCCCCGTCCCCCACCCACATCCCCTTCCAGCCCCCCCCATATCCGTGTGCCCCCCATGTCCTTCCCCTCCCAGCCCCCCCATATCCCTGTGTCCCCCCCACGCCCCCCCCCCTTCCCCCACCCCCCCATATCCCCCCCCCAGCCCGAGGCTGGCACTGGTGCAGCTGATCTCGGGGAGCGGATCCGTGGGGTCCCACCCCAGAGCCCCCCCCCCCCGACCCCCCCCCCCGCCCCCCCACTCACGTCGGTGTCCAGCCCCAGGCCCGCGGCCATTCGGGCCATCTCGGCCACGGGGGGTTTGGGGCAGCGGCCGAAGGCGGCCTCGAGGGCCCCCCGCGCCCCCCGCCCCGATGCTCGTCCTGCGCCGCTTCCGCGCCTGCAGCGTCGGCCCCTCGCCCGGGCGCAGCTGGGGGACCCCCGGTGTCACCCCAAACCCCCCCCCGAGCCCCTCGCCCGGGCGCAGCTGGGGGGACCCCCCGGTGTCACCCCAAACCCCCCCGGCCCA
>CM062597.1:323844-453534 GCA_031468815.1 Morus bassanus | reverse complement strand
TGCTGGAGTGAGGGCGGGGCCAGCAGTGGTAGGCCAGCCTTCAGGCGGGGCCACTTGGGGCGGGGCCTGGAGTGGGGCAGGCTTTGATTAGGGGCGGAGCTAACGGTTGTGGGCAGGGCCTGGAGTGGGGCTCAGGTCTTCAGGTCGCATGCTGTTTGGGGGCGGGGCCTGGTGCCCTTGGAGTGAGTGGGAGCAGTGCTAAGGGTTGAGGTGGGGCCTTAAGGGGCGGAGCCTCGCCTTTTAGGGTGATTGGGGTGGGGCCAAGGGTTGTGGGTGGGGCACACCTCAGGGGCGTGGCCATGCCATGGGGGAGGTCACAATCCTGGGGGGGGAGGCTGGAGGGTGGAGCCAAGAGCTGGGGGGAGGGGCTGTACCCAGGAGGGGCATGGTGGGGGAAAGGCTGCAAGCCCATGGCTGGGCTGCGATTGGTGGGGAGCTTGCTTGGGGCGGGGCTAGGATGAGTGGGCGGGGCTTTTCTCCTGCAGGGGGTGGGGCTGACATATGCCATTAAAGCAAAGCAAAGCCCCCACTGTCCCTCTCATTGCTGTGACGGGGGGGGGGGAGGGGGGGGGTTGGGGGGGGGGTGACACAGACGAGGACATGGGTGTCACATACAAAACAACCGCATTTATTTGTGGCAGGGGAGGGGGACACCCGAACCTCCCCCCCCCCCCCCCCAAAAAAAAAAAAAGTGAAAAATCCAAAAGTGGTGTAAAAAAGAGCCCAGGGGTGGCACCCCTCCTTTGCCCTCCAAGTATAAAAAAAGGGGGTCCCAAACTGGCGGTGAGGGGGGGGACAGTGGGGGGGGACTGCTTTGGCCCCCCCCAGCTGGTAAGGCACAGCCTGGGGGGTCCAGCCCAGAGCCCCCCCCCCAGGGCGGTGGGGGGTGAAATGGGGGGGGTGAGGCTGGGGCAGGGGGAGGTAGGAGACACACACACACACCCCCCGGGCCCATCTTGGAGGGGCTGGGGGGGGGTTAGGGCGCACTCCGCTTCCGCAGCTCCGCCATGAACGCTGGGGGAAGGAATGCAGAGTCGGGGAGGGATCCTGCAATTGCCCCACCTGGAGCCCCAACACACTCCCCCCTCCCATATCACCCCCAACGCCCCACTCCCCCCATCTTGTCCCTTGAGCCCCCCCCACCTTCAATGATCTCCTCCTTCATCTTCTGCAGCTCCCTCCGCACCTCCTCCAGCAGCTCCTGAAGGGCAGGGCACAGGGTGAGGGGATTTGGGGGGACCCCCAAGGACTCCCCCCACTCCAGACACCCCCCCCCCCCCCCCCCCGACCCTCGTACCTGTTTCATTCGCTCCAGTTCGGGCTCATCAGCAGGGCCGGGGGGGTCGGTGGGAGCAGCCGGGACAGCTGACTTCATCCTGGGGTAGGGGAGGGGGCACAAATAAGTTGGGACCCCCCCCCCCGACCTCCCTGGGTGCCCCCAATCTTATGTCTTGGGTACCCCCCAACCTGCCTGCCCCCCCCGCTCCCAGCAGCTGCCCCCCAAATCCTGCTCTGATGGTACTAGAGACCACCCCCAGCACCCCAAAATCCCCCTCCAGCCCTGGGACCCCTCCCAAACCCCACCAACTCCCCCAGACCCACCTGGGCAGCGTGGAGCTGGCCTTCTCCCAGGGCCTCCGCACAGGCTCTGCAGGGAGGGAGCGGCGGGTGAGGAGGGGCCCCGGCCCCCCAAAGCCCTCCCCTTCCCCCGAAGGAGCCCCCCAAGGCTCCCCCGCCTGCCGGACTACATTTCCCAGCATGCCCGGCCGCGGGGGCGGGCCGCGGTGCACGCCGGGAGTTGTAGTCCCCGCACTCACCCGCGGGCTGCCCCGGGGTCCTGGTGCCCGGCTCCGCCTCGTCCTGCGGGGGGGGCAGAGAGGGGTGGGGGTAGGGGGACGACACGGGGGAGTCCAGCAGCAGCTGAGGACAAGGGGATTAATTGCCCTCGTGGTGGGGCAGGGGGAATAGGGGGGCCCCCAAAAGTGGTATTGGGGGGGCACTCACGCTGGCAACGTCCTCATCCCTCTTTGGTGCTGGCTTGTCCCCCTGCAGGGTTGCTTTCCTCCTAGGGGGGCAGGGGGGGTCAGCGTGGGCACAGGGGCGCCCCCACCTTCGGGGGGGGGGGCTGCTGGGCAGAGTGGGGTACCTCCAACCATCATGTGTCCCCCCTCACCGTCGGGCCAGCATGGCGCTCATCTCCTCCATCAACCCTCCCCCGGCCCCCCCCCGGGCACCCTCGCCCTTGGGGGGGGCAGGGGGGGCCCCCGCACCCGGCGCCTCATCCTGCCGAGAGAAAGGGGGTGATGCAGAGCCGCCCCCCCCAAGGTTATTGCCCCCCCCGCAACAGTGCCCCTACCCTCACCTTGCCGACTTTCCTCAGTTTAGCCCCCGCAATGGCGGCAGCTAAGCCGGAGCCCCCCCCTGGGCCCCCCCCCGGCAGCACCTGCTGCCACCGGCAAGGGGGGCGCTGGCGGGACCCCCGTGGCTGGCGGGGGGCCGGGGGGTGGGGGGGGGGCCCGGTGGCGGTGGGGGCCGGGGGGCGGCGGGGGGCCTCCAGCGGGCATGGCCTGGGTGCCTGGAGGTGGGGAAAGGGGTTGAGGGGGAGGTTCGGGTGCAAGGAGCCCATCCCCAGCGCTGGCGGGGGGGAGTCAGCCTCGGCCCCCCCCCATCACCCACCTGCAGCTGCCACGCGGCGCTCGGGCTCCTCCAGCACCTGCCTGGGGGGGAAACGGTCAGCACCCATGGCTCCCCCCCAGCATGGGGGTCCCCCCAGCACCCCAATATCATGGTGTCCCCCCCAGCACCCCCAATTTGGGAGTCCCCCACCTCTCCTGGTGCTCAGGCTCCTCTGGAGCCGAACCATCGGGGTCCGGCCACGACAGCGGGGTGCCTGGATGGGGAGGAGACACAAGGCAAGGCCACGGGGTCAGGCCCCCCACGAATGCCCCCAAGGACCCCCACCCCACCCAATGCTCACCCTCCTCCAGTGCCCGCAGGGCCCGCAGAACGGCGGCGGCGAAGAGGGCGGCCTCGCGGGGGGCCCGAAGCTGAGCCCCCAGACACGGCGAGCCTCCCGCCACTGGTGGAACTGGGGGGTGGCCTGGCTGTAGCGCAGCCCCCGCCCCCAGCGGGCAGTTCAGCACCACCTGTGGGCACCCGCAGGCATGGGGGGCAGCCCCGCACCTGGGGTGCCCCAGACCCCCACACCCATGGGTGGCCCACAGAGCCCCCCCATACCCATGGGTGCCCCACACAGCACCGCCATGCTTTGCGTTGCCTCATAGCCTCTACAGCACCCATGGGTGCCCCATGTTCACCCTATACCCAGAGTTGACACACAGAGCTTCCTGCACCCATGGGTGTCCCATAAAGCCCCTCCATACCCATGGGTCCCCCACAGAGCCCCCACATACCCATGGGTGCCCCACAGAGCATCCCCATGCCTAGCATTGCCCCATAGTCTCTATAGGCACCCATGGGTGCCCCATGCCACCCCGTACCCAGTGTTGACCCACAGACCCTCCTGCACCCATGGGTGCCCCATAGACCCTCCCCATACTCAGCACTGCTCCATAGCCCTTCCTGCACCCATGGGTGCCCCCCCCCATGCCCAATGTTCCCCCATAACCCCTACCCCACAGGTGCCCCATGCCCAGTGTTACCCCATAGCGCCCCCCATGGGTGCCCCATAGCCCCTCCATTGTCAGCATTACCCCATAGCCCGCCCCCCCCCCCCCATGGGTGCCCCGCGGGCACCCTCACCTGCTGGTCGGGCTGCATCTTGCGCCCCACCAGGCGGAAGGTGTTGGCACCGGGGTGGTGGTAGAGCTGGATGCAGCTGAGGGTCTGGGGACCCCCACCTGCCGCCACCCACTGCTTGTGGGTGTCGTCGTAGAGCAGCACCGCTGCCCGGGCGCTGCACAGCACGGTCTCGCTGCGGGGGGGGGGGGGGCAACACTGGGTGGTCACCCCTGGTATGGGCATCTCCCCACAGAATGGGACCCCCGGGCATGGGCACCCCCCATGGGGCGGGACCCTCTGGGTGCGGGACCCCCCAGCACGAGCACCCCCAGGTGTGGGACCCCCTGGGTGCCAAGCCCCCCAGTGCGGTCACCCCCCACGTGCAGGGATCTAGGGAACCCCAGGGTGCCAGACCCCCCCAGCTCAGGGATCCCCTGGGTGTGGGGAACCCCCCCCAGCACAGGCACCCCTGGGTGGGGGACCCCGCGGGTGGGGGCACCCCTCCACACATGGGTTAACCCTGGGTGGGAGGGACCCCCAGGGCTGGGGACCCCCCCACGTGGGGACCCCCTGCGTTGGGGGGACCACAAGACGAGGCGTGGGGCACCCCAATACACGGGGCACCCCCAGGACCAGCCGTGGGGCACCCCCCCTCCGCCCCCCCCTCCCTGAGCACCCAAGCCACAAGGGCACCCCAACACACCCCCCCCGCCCCCCTTTTTCCTTCCTCTTCATGGGGGACCCAGGCGGCCGGGCCCTGCCCCTCCCCCACTTCCTTAGGGTACGAGAGGACCCAGGCGTCCGAGCGCTGCCCCTCCCCCCGCCGGGACATCCGGGGGGGGCAGGCGGGGGGGGGGGGGGGGGGGGCGCGGGGTTCATGGAGCACCGACCTGACACACACCCCCTCACGCACAGCCCCCCCCGCCCCCCCCCCCCCCCCCCACCGGGGAAACTGAGGCGGGGGGGGACGACCTCCGTGGAGGGGGGTGCCCACGGGCCGCGTGTCCCCGCTGTCACCCCCTGCCCGGGTGCTGCCAGCGCCAGCTCCCGGCGCTCCCCAGTTCTCCCAGTGCTCCCCAGTGTCTCCAGTGCCAGTTCCAAGTCGTGCTCCCAGCGCCGGTTCCCAGTGCTCCCCGGTTCCCCCAGTGCCAGCTCCCGGTGCTTCCCGGTACTCCCAGTGCCTCCGGTACCAATTCCCAGTGCCTCCCCGGTGCTCCCGGTACACCCCAGTATCCCCAGTATCAGTTCCCGGTGCTCCCCAGTTCCCATTGCTCCCCAGCGCCAGCTCCCGGTGCTTCCTGGTGCAAACTCCCAGTGCCAGTTCCTGGCGATTCCCGGTACTCCCAGTACCCCCCCGGTGCCAGTTCCCGGTGCTCCCCAGCGCTCCCAGTACCAATTCCCAGTGCTTTCCGGTGCCCCCAGTGCGCCCAGTACCCCCCGATGCGAGTTCCCGGCGCTCCCCAGTGCTCCCAGTGCCAGTTCCCGGTGCTCCCCGGTGCCCCCCGATGCCAGTTCCCGGTGCTCCCCAGTGCTCCCAGTGCCAGTTCCCGGTGCTTTCCAGTGCTCCCAGTACCGCCCGGTGCCAGTTCCCGGTGTTCCCCAATGGTCCCAGTGCCAGTTCCCGGTGCTTTCCGGTGCTCCCAGTACCCCCCGGTGCGACTTCCCTGTGCTCCCCAGTACCCCCCAGTGCCAGTTCCCGGTGCTCCCCAGTGCTCCCAGTACCCCCCAGTGCGAGTTCCCGGTGCTCCCAGTGCCAGTTCCCGGTGCTTTCCGGTACTCCCAGTGCTCCCAGTACCCCCCAGTGCCAGTTCCCGGTGCTCCCCAGTGCCCCCATTGCCAGTTCCCGGTGCTTTCCGGTGCCCCAGTGCTCCCAGTGCCAGTTCCCAGTGCTGCCCAGTGCCCCCAGTGCCAGCTCCCGGTGCCCCCCGCCCCTGCCGCTCACCTCATGCTGGCGGCGGCGGCGACGCGCTGGGGCCGGACCGGGCCCTTCCGGTAGCGGCGGGGTGGGGGGGGGGAGTGGGGGGGGAAGGACCGGCCGGTCCCGGCCCGCGGTCCCGCCCCGCCCCGCCCCGCCCCGCCCGCGAGGCCCCGCCCCACCCGGTAACGGCGCCGGAGTGGGCCCCGCCTTCTTAAAAGAGCAACGGCTCTGTGTGTGACCCACGGAGGGAGGCTGCCCCAGTGCCCCCAGTGCCCCCACTGCCCTCCCAGCCCCCCCGCAGTGTCCACCCAGTGTCCCCCAAAACTCTCCAGTTCCGGGGACTGGGGGCACTGGGAGGAACTAGGGAGGCTCTGGGAAGGTACTGGTGTCACTGGGAGGTACTGGGGCCTGTGGGAAATATTGGGGGCGCTCTGGCAGGGTACTGGTGGCACTGGGAGGTACTGGGGGCTGTGGGAAATATTGGTGGGGGCTCTGGCAGGGTACCGGGGGCACTGGAAGGTACTGGGGAGGCTCTAGGAGGGTACTGGTGGCTCTGGGATGTATCAGGGGGCTCTGGGAGGGTGCTGGGGGCACGGGGAGATACCGGGGAGCTCTGGAAGGGCCATGGGGAGCTCTGAGGTGGTACTGGGGGCACTGGAAGGTCAGTAGGGGGGGCTCTGGGAGAGCACTGGGGGACTTTGACCGGTACCGGGCGGCACTGGAGCATACTGGGGGGGTCTTGAAGGTACTGGGAAGCTCTGGGAGTTCCGGGGGACTCCGAGGGGTACCGGGGGGCTCCCATACCCGGTGCCGGTTCCCGGTGTCGGTGCCCGGTATCCGGTGTCGGTGCCCGGTTCCCGGTTCTCCGGTGCGGCCCCGCCCCGAGCCCCGCCCGCCGCCGCCCCGCCCCGCCCCGCCGCCGCCGCCGCCGCCGCCGCCGCCGCCCTTTGTCCGCCGCCGCCGCCGCGGGCCCCACTATGGCGCCGCGGTGATGCGCGGCGGGGCCGGCCCGGGAGCAACGGGGCCGAGGGCGACCGGGAGCCCCATGCGGGGGCCGCCGCCATGGGGCAGGTCCTGGGCTTCGCCCACTGCAGTACGCACCGGCACCGGGAACCGGGAGGGGCGGCAGCACCGGGGGGGGTCGGGGACAGATAGAAGCGCCGGGGGTGGCCGGAGATGAGGGAACCGGGATGGGGGTACCGGGGATGGGGCGCTGGGAGAGGCCGGGGATGGGGGCATCGGGGATGGATGGGGTACCGGGGGTGGAGACACCGGGGACGGGGAACCGGGAGGGTCCAGGGACAGAGGTAACCGGGGCGGCGGCACCGGGAGGGGCCGAGGATGGAGACACCGGGGATGGAGAGACCGGGAGCGGCCAGGGATGGGGTACCGGGGATGGGGGTACCGGGAGGGAACGGGCATGGGGCCACCGGGGATGATGAACCGGGATGGAGGCACCGAGGATGGGGCACTGGGAGGGGCCGGGGATGCGGGAACCGGGATGGGGGTACCGGGGATGGGGCGCTGGGAGGGGCCGGGGCTGGGGGCACCGGGGCTGGGGGCACCGGGAGGGTCCGGGTATGGGGCCGCCGGGGATGATGAACCGGGATGGAGGCACCGGGGATGGGGCGCTGGGAGGGGCCGGGGCTGGGGGCACCGGGGCTGGGGGCACCGGGAGCGGTCGGGGATGAGGAAACCGGGATAGAGGCACCGGGGATGGGGATGCTGGGGATGGAGGGACCGGGAGTGGCTGAGGATGGGGGTACCGGAGATGGGGGTACCGGGAGGGGCTGGGGATGGAGGGAACCGGGATGGCACACCCGAGGTAGGAGTACAAGGGGCCAGGGATGAGGACACCGGGGATGGGGGTACCGGGAGGGGCTGGAGATGGGGGTACCCGGGATGGGGCCCCGGGAGGGTCCAGGGATGGAGGCACCGGGGGACAGGGACACGGGCCACCGGGTCAGGGCATGTCCGGGGGGAGGTTACCGGGAGGCGGGGCATAGGGACTGGGAGGGTAGGAGCAGGTTTGGGGGAGCACCGTGCACTGGGGGAACCCGAGTGCTGTGGAGGGAGGGCAGCAGGGACACGGGGGGGCCCCCACGCCCCCCCCATTCCCACTGCTCCCCCCCGCAGAAGAGGCTCCATCCACGGCCTCCACCACACCGGACTCCACGGAGGGTGAGCAGGGCCGAGCCCCCCCATTTTGGGGTGCAACTTGGGGAGGGGCATGGGGGTGCCCCGACCCCCCCCCTTGACCCCCCCAACACCCACCCCCCGAAGGTGGCAATGAGGAGCCGGACTTCACTGAGCTGCAGGCGGCACCGGAGCCCCCCGAGGAGGAAGAGGAGGATGAGGATGAAGATGGGGCAATGGCGGTGGGGGGGGGACCCCGGAGACCCCCCCGGGAACTCACCTTCTCCTACATTGCCTTTAGGGGGGGGGGTCCCCCCAACGAGCCGGGACCCCGCTGTCGCCGAGACTCCCGTCGGGGACGCCCCCCCCGCCTGAGCTCGGGGCCCCCCGGGGGGTCCCTTCGGGGGCCGGACCCCCGCTTGGCTGCCAGAGCCCCCCCCAAGAGTCCCGAGGAGCCCCCGGCCCCTCCCGAGGGGCAGCTGGAGGTGGAGGGGGCCCTGCCAGAACTGGGGGGCCCTGAGGCTGAGGAGACCCTGATGAGTCTGGGTATGGGGGGTCATGGGGGGGGGCTCGGGGTAATGGAGGTCCCGGGGGGGAGGCAGTTCGGAGCCATGGAGGGGGGGGCCGGGGCAGCCGGGGGGGGCTGAGGGTCATGGGGTGTGCCCGGGGGGGCTTGGGGCAATGGGGAGTCCCCAAGGGGGGCTTGGGGATATGAATAGTCCTGGGACACCCCTGGGGGGGCTGGGGTCGATGGGGAGTGGCGGGGTATCCAAAGGGGGACTGGGGGCCATGGGGGGAGTCCCGAGGGGGTCTCAGGGCAAAGGGGGCCCTGACTCCCCCCTCTTCCCGCAGCAGCAGCGCCCGCGGGCCCCCCCCCGCCTGCAGGGGGCGCCCCCCGCCCGCCCCCCCCAGACCCCCCCGCAATCCCGGAACCGCCCCCGGCGCCCCCCGACCAATCACCGAGCACGCCGGGAGCCGATGTCCTGGGTGAGCGGCCAATCAGGGCCCCGGGGCACAGCGAGGAGGGGGGGGGGTCCGGGCGGGGGACACGCACCCAGGCGTCCGGTTGCAGGGTGGACCCAGGCGTCCGGGCGGGATTGGTGGCTAAAAATAGGAGTGACACCCCGCAAAGTCCTGTGCCCTCCCCCCCCCCCCCAGCAGCACCCGCGGGAGCCATGGAGGGCCAAGGTGGGTGCGGGGGGCACCCCGGGGGGGGTGTGCTCCCCTTCCCCGCACCTGGGGCTGTCACTCGGGGTGGGGACAGCTGGGTGCTGGGGGGGGCACTGCGGGGGGCACGGGGGCTCTGGGAGCACCCAGGGGGCTCTGGAGAGGATACTGGGAGGCACTGGGGGGGCTCTGGGAGGGCTAGAGGGGCCCTGGGGGGCTCTAGGGAATAATGGGGGGGGACTAGGGAGCATTGGGGGGGGCACTGGGGAGCACTGGACAGACACTGTGGGCACTGAGGAGGCTCGGGGAGTGGGTACTGGAGGGCACTGGGAGGTACTGGAGGGACGCTGTGAGCACTATATGGACCCTCTGGGTCTCGAGGGGATACTGGGGGTGGCACTGGAGACCACTGGGGGGGGGCACTGGGGAGCACTGGACAGACACTGGAAGCACCGAGGGGCTCAGGGGGTGGGTACTGGGAGGCACTGAAGGGACACTATGAGCACTGTATGGACCCTGTGGGGCTCGAGGGGATACTGGAGGGCACCGAGGAGCACCGGAGAGGTACTGGAAGGCACTGGGCAGCACTGGGGACTCTGGAGGGGACACTGGGAGCACTGGGTGGCACTGGGAGCTCTGGGCACAGTGTGGTGTTCCCGCAGTGTGGGAGCTGCTGTACTGGCGGGCGCCAGGGAGGTCAGCGCTGGCGCTGGTGGGCACGCTGGGCACCCTGGGGTGCCTGGCGCGGTTCAGCGCCGTCAGCGTGGGCGCCTACGGAGCACTGGCCGTGCTGGGCGTCACCCTGCCCCTGCGCCTGCACCGCACCGCCCTGCGGGCACTGCGCTGGCACCCGCCCGAGCACCCCTGCCGGTGAGTGCCACCTCGGGGAGCCTCGCTGGGCCGTCACCCTCCCGGTGCCATCCCCTGCCCGTCCCGCTGCCTGTCACGGTCCCCACAGTGTGGGGTGGCACTGCCATCCCTGTCCCCATGGCACAAGGTGTCCCTGCCATCCCTGTCCCCATGGCTTGAGGTGTTCCTGCCATCCCTGTCCCCATCCCATGGGGTGTCCCTGCCATCTCCACCCCCATGACACAGGGTGTCTCAGCGGTCCCCATCCCCACCCCATGGCGTGTCCCTGCCATCCCCACACCACAGCCTGTCCCTGCCATCCCCATCCCCACAGCAGTCCCTGCTGTCCCTGTGTCCCTACCCCACATCTGTCCCTGTCCCTGTGCAGGGCACAACCGGAGCGGGCCGTGGGGCTGAGCCCTGAGGAGCAGCAGCGCTGGGCCCGGCGCCTGGCCCAGCACCTCACCGCTGCCACACGCACCCTCACCCGCCTCTTCCTCGTCCACAGCCTCCCTGAGTCCCTCAAGGTGACCGTCACCCCGCATGGGATGGGTGGCACTGGGGGACACCTGGGGCATGGGGATGTGGGGACACTGGGAGCATGGGGGGCATTGGGGACATCTGGGGCATGGGGATGTGGGGGACATGGGGGACACCTGGGGCATGGGGATGTGGAGGACCCTGGGGGCATGGGGGGCACTGTGGACATGGGGGACACCTGAGGCATGGGGACACCAGGGCATGGTGGTCCAGGGGACACTGAGGGACAGGGGGCATGGGGTGTCCCACAGGCACAAGGGCATGGGGGATAATGGGAACATGGGGCATGAGGACGCTGGTGGCATGGGGGTCACCTGGGCAGTGACAGTGAGGGAGACGTGACGCTGAGCTCTGGCCACAGTTCGCCTTCTTGTTCTACCTGCTGACCTACGTGGGGGCCGTCTGCAACGGGCTGACGCTGCTGGGAGCAGGTATGGCACCGGATGGGGATGATGGCACAGGCACAGGGACGGGGATGACATGGGGAGGGGCTGGGAATGGGGACAGGGGATGGGGACAGGGCATTGGCGTGGGAGACAAGGGACAGGGGATGGGGATGTGTCATAGGGACAGGGAATGGGGCATGGGGACAGGGACATAGGATAGGGACAGGGCAGGGGATGGGACATGGGGGCAGGGACATGGGATAGGGGAGAGAGGACAGGGAACAGGGAGAGGCATGTGAGATCAGGGACATGGGATGGGTATGGGGACAGGGACATGGGTTAGGGGACAGGAGCAGGGCATGGGGATGGAGCACGGGGATGGGGACAGGGCACAGGGATGGGGACAGGGGAGAGCATGGGGCCTGGGGACAGCCACAGGGACACTGGCTGGCATGGGGACAGGGTGTGGATATAGATGGGGGACAAGGGAACAGGTGTAGGGGACACAAGTAGTGCCTGGGGACAGGGGGATGGCACAGGGATGAGGGACACCATGGGGATAGGGGACAGAGCATGGGGACAGCCTGGGGACAGGGGCTTGAGGGGACAGGGGTGTGGGACAGGGGACAGGATGGGAACCTGGCCTGACGTGGCACTCCCTGCCCAGGCGTCATCTGTGCGTTCACCTTCCCCGTGCTCTACCGGCACCACCAGGTATGGGGACACAGGGGGACACGGGGGCTGGGGAGGGTTGGGGGCACGGAGGGACACGGGGGCTGGGGAGGGTTGGGGACATGGGGGCTGGAGAGGGGGACACAGGAACATGGGGCTCTGGGGAGGGTTGGGGACACGAGGGGACATGGGGCTCTGGGGAGGGTTGGGGACACAAGGGGACGTGGGGGCTGGAGAGGGTTGGGGACACGGGGGGACATGGGGGTCTGGGGAGGGTCGAGGGGTACCCCTCTGCCCCCCCCATGTCCCTGGTGTCCCCAGGCCCAGATTGACCAGTATGTGAGTCTAGTGAGGAACCACTTGAGTCACCTCCGAGCCAGGTGAGGGCACCCCCTGCCCACCTGAAACCACCCTGGGCACCCCAAAACTGCCTCCTGCCCCCCAAAACTGCCCCAGGCCCCCCCCCAAACCATCTCTACCCTGACAACCCATCCCTGCCGCCATCCTGGCACCCCAAAACAACCCTAGGCACCCAAAAGCCGCCCTGCCCACCCCAAACCTGCCCCTGGGGCCCCCAAACCCAGTCCTGGGGTGCCCCCAGGGGTTTGGGGTGCCTCGGGAGGGTTGGGGTGCCCTGGCCCCCCCAACCCCCCTCTGTCCCCAGGATCCAGGCCAAGCTCCCAAGTGCCAAAGTGAAGCCGCAGTGACACCCCCCCCCGCCCCGAGATGACAGCTGGGGGGGTGGCCGGGGTTCCCCCGCATCCCCCCCACCCTCCGTGGGGGTGTCATTCCAGGGGGGCAGGGGTCATGTTGTCCCCTGCTGTGTCCCCCCCTCCCTGCGGGGGAGGGGGGGGCGCACTTTAATAAAAACTCTTGTGACAACTGGGCTTGATTGTGGAGGGGACATGGGGACATGGGGGGGGAAACAGGGACGTGGTGGGAGATGTGGGGGGACACAGGGTGGCATGGGGGGCCGTGGGGAAGCACAAGGGACACAGGAGGCTGTGGGGACATGGGCCTGTGGGGGGACAACAGTGGGGCATTAGGGGCTGTGAGGGAACACGGGGGACACGAGTGGACGTGGGGGTGGCACTGGGGTGTGTGTCCGTGCCGCCCCCCCCGCAGCCGGGTCGGGCTGTGCTGACTCAGCAGCCGGGGAATGGGGGAGCCCGGATGCCTGGGTCCCCCCGATTTCCTCCCTCCCGTCCCGCCGTGTCGGCCCCCGGGCGCCCCGTGTCGTCTCTTCCCCCCCCCCCCCCACCGCCCCGGGCGCCCCGTGTCCCCCCGCGTCCCCTCCCGCCCCGCGAAACGCGCGGGAACCCCGCGGCGCAGGCCCCGCCCCCGTCCGCCCAGGACACGCCCCCTTCGGCCTCGCCCTGCCCCCCCGTTGCCAAGAGCTCGGCGGTTGCCGCGCGACGTAAACAAAGGACGCCGGACGTGGTGACGTCAGGGGCATGGAACGCCGTCGCCGGGGCGACACGCGCCGTGTTTACTCCGACCGCGGCGGCGGCACGTGGGGACGGGACGGGAGGGGAGGGGGACACCGGGGAGCGCCCGGCCGGGACCCAGGACCGGGGATGGGACACCGGGGAGCGCCCGGCCGGGACCCCGGGGCCGGGGCCGGGACACCGGGGAGAGCCCGGCCGGGACCCAGGACCGGGGATGGGACACCGGGGAGAGCCCGGCCGGGACACCGGGACGGAGACACCAGGGAGAGCCCGGTTGGGACACCGGGACCGGCGATGGGACACCGGGGAGCGCCTGGCCGGGACACCAGGACCGGGGATGGGACACCGGGGAGAGCCCGGCCGGGACCCCGGGACGGAGACACCAGGGAGAGCCCGGTTGGGACACCGGGACCGGGGTTGGGACTCCGGGACCGGGGCCGGGACACCGGGGAGAGCCCGGCCGGGACACCGGGACGGAGACACCAGGGAGAGCCCGGTTGGGACACCAGGGAGAGCCCGGCTGGGACACCGGGACCGGGGTTGGGACTCCGGGACCGGGGCCGGGACACCGGGGAGAGCCCGGCCGGGACACCGGGACGGAGACACCAGGGAGAGCCCGGTTGGGACACCAGGGAGAGCCCGGCTGGGACACCGGGACCGGGGTTGGGACTCCGGGACCGGGGCCGGGACACCAGGGAGAGCCCGGCCGGGACACCGGGATGGAGACACCAGGGAGAGCCCGGTTGGGCCACCGGGACCGGGGTTGGGACTCCGGGACCGGGGCCGGGACACCGGGGAGAGCCCGGCCGGGACACCGGGATGGGGACACCGAGGGTGGGACACCGGGGAGATCCCGGCCGGGACACGGGGACTGGGGTTGGGTCACTGTGACCGGAGTCGGAACACCGGGGAGAGCCCGGCTGGGACCCCGGGACCGGGACCCCGGGACCGAGACACCGAGAGAGCCCTGCCGGGACACCGGGGCCCGGGACCCTGGGGACAGTAACCCAGGGGCTGGGGACACCGGGGAGGGACCGGCCGGCACCCCGGGGCTGCGGCCACCCGGCAGCGGGACGCCCGGGCCGGGCCCCTCGGGCTGGGGACAGCCGGCACCGGAGTCCTGGGGGCAGCGGGGGGGGGGCGGGGACACCCGGGGCTGCGCCCCCCCGGCCCCGCCCCCCCGACGGGGCGGGGCATGATTGAATGACGGGGGCTGTGAATGAATGGGTGCAGGAATGAATGAATGAATGAATGAATGAATGAAGGGGCGTGGGAACTGCCCCCCCCGGGCAGTCGCCGTGGCCCCGCCGTGACTCAGCGCCGGTTCCCGCCGGTGACATCAGCCGCCGGTGTCGGCCCCGGTCCTGCAAAGGGACCGGGATCCCCCCCCACCTCCCGGAGGCTCCCGGCACCCCCATCCCGGGACCACCCCGCCTCCCCGTGCCCATCCCGGGACCGCGGGGGATGGGGACCGTGGCCCCTGCACCCCGGTACCGGGAATCCCCCCCGGTGCGCCACCACCCGGTACCGGAGACTACCTGGTGCTCTGTAGCCCAGCCCCGGTGGCATCCCGGAGGTGGAGGAGGGTCCCATTGCCCTGGTACCTGGAGCCCCCGGTGCTCTGCAGTCCGATACCGGTAAATACTCCAGAGGGGAAGTTCCCGGGGCCCGGTACCGGGTCCCCCCATACCGGGACCTCCCCCGGTGCTCTGCAGTCCGGTACCGGTAACACCCCGGGAGAAAGTTCCCAGTGCCCCGGACCCGGGACCACCCTCGGTGATTCACTGCCCGGTCCCGGTAACACTCCGGGAGCGGTTCCCATTGCTCCGGTACCGGCTTTGCAGTCCGGTCCCCGTTCCCCCGCCGCTACCGGGACCGCCCCCCCACCCCACCCCGGGACGGTCCTTTGGGCCGCGGCGCCACGTGCTGGAGGGTCCCGGGGGTGGGGGTCACCGGGGAGGGGTCACCGGGGGGTTACCGGGGGTGCGGGACCCTCGCCCCGGACGGTTCAGGCCGTTTCTAGAAACGCGGCGCCCGTTTCTATTAATACGCGTTTCGGCGGCGGCGGCGGCGGCGAAGGGATTCCCTGTGACGTCATTGCTAGGATACCAAACAAACACTCCGAGACAAGCCCATATATGGCTAATTGCGTCACAGGAACTCCGGAGGGGCGGGGCGAGGGATCCCCCCCGTTCCCCGCCCGCCGCGGAGCCTCTTAACGGCGGTGGCGGCTCCCGGGGCCGCAGAACGGCAAGCGGCAACAGCGGCGACGGCGGCTGCGGGGTCCCGGGGGTCCCGGAGCGGCGGCGGCGGGCGTGACGTCAGCGCAGGGGGCGGGGCGCCGCCGTATAAAGTGCGGCGCGGCGGTGAGCGCTTCATTCATAAAAAGCGGAGACCGGGGAAAGCGGCGGGAGCGTCACCGGCACTTTGCACCGGCGGAGCGGGGAGCGGATATACCGGGGCTCGTAGCGGCTGAACCGGAGCCTGGGAAGGCATTTACCAGAGCTTGTAGCGGCTCACCGGGACTTTGCACCGGCGAACCCGGAGCCTGGGAAGGCGTGTATTGGGGCTTTTAGCGGCGAACCGGGACTTTGTACCAGCGAAACGGAGCCTGGGAACGGATGCACCGGGGTTTGTAGAGGCGCAGCGGGACTTTGTACCGGAGAACCGGAGCCTGGGACGGATACACCGAGGCTTGTAGCGGCGAACAGGAGCCTGGGACGGATACACCGGGACTTTGTACCGGCTAACCGGGGGTTGTAGAGGCGCACCGGCGCCTGGCACGGATGAGCCGGGGCTTGTAGCGGCGAACCGGAGCTCGTAGCGGCGCACCGGGACTTTGCATCGGCGAACCGGAGCCTGGGCCGGACGCACCGGGGATCGTAGCGGCGCACCGCGACTTCCCACGAGACGGCAGAGCGGAGCGGGACCCTCGCACCGAGAGACTCCCCCCCCTCCGCCGCCAAAGCCGACCCCCTAACCCAGCGCGGGGGAGCGAGGGGCGGGGGCGCTCGGTAAAGCGGGATGCCGGTAGCCTGACCCGCAGCCTTGGCGTGGCGGGGCGGCCCCCGCGCCCCCGGGGCCATGTACCAGGGCTTCCCCGGTGACTACGACTCGGGGTCCCGCTGCAGCTCCTCGCCCTCGGCCGAGTCCCAGTACCTCTCCTCGGTCGACTCCTTCGGGAGCCCGGCGGCGGCGGCGGCCGCGCAGGTGAGTCCCGCCCCACGCCGCCAGGGGGAGGCGGGCGGTGGCGCCGAGGGGGCGGGGTCGTGCGTAAACGCGTGACGCGTTGGAACCCTCCGTGATGACGCGGCGCGCGCGGGTTTATTTTGGAACGCGGCGGCCGCCCCCTGTTGCTAGGGAGGGGGGGGGGGGGGGGGACGGGACGCGCGTGGGGGCCACGCCCCCTTGCGGCGTGGCCACGCCCGCCGCGCGGAGTGGCCACGCCCCCGCGCTGCTGCGGCGGGTGGGAGCGCGGTTGCGGATCCCCCCACGCGTGAACAGGGACGGGGGGGGCTTAGTGCTTCGTGCTTCTCCCTCTCCCCCCTCCGCCCCGGTGCAACCGGGGGGGCCGGTTCGTAGTCGGTTCAGGTCCTCCCCCGTGGAAATTGCGGGGGGGTGGGGGGGACACACGACACACGGTGCGATGCACCCCCACCCCCGGGTCCCGGTGCAGCTGGGGCAGGGGGGCAATGCATACCCCCGCCCCGGGTCCCCGTCATCCAGGAAGGGGGGGCTCAAGTGCCCCACACCCCCCCAAGTTCCGTGTGCAATGTGGGTCCTAGTGTGATTTGGGCGGTTCCCCCAGTGCCCCCCAACGCCCTCAGGGTGCTCCAGCAACATGCAAGGTCCTGGTGCAGTGAGGGGGGGGGTCCTGGTGCAGTGAGGGGCGGGGTCCTGGTGCAGTGAGGGGGGTGCTGTCAGCCGCAAACAGCGGGAGGCAGAAAACGTGTCTCTGGGAGGGATGGGGCACCCTGAGTTGGCTGCTGGGGCCCCTCGTGTGCTGGGGCTGGGGGGGGTTGTATGTTGGTGCACGAGTGTGGGGACCCTCGTGCAACAGTGCCGGGGGGACTCTTGCACGTGGGTGCCGGGGGACAAGGAGCCTCGCACATGGGTGCTAGGGGCACGAGTTTGTTGCACAGTGGCACCAGGGAGCCTTGCACGTGAGTGCCAGGGGCATGAGGGCATCGTGCATCAGTGCCAGGGAGCCTCGCACGTGGGTGCTGAGGGCACGAGGGCATTGTCTATTGATGTCTACACGTCTGCACCAGGGACATGAGGGCCTTGCACGTGGGTGCTAGGGGACAGGGAGCCTTGCACACGGGTGCCAGGGCATGGGGGCATCGTGCATCAGTGCCAGGGAGCTTTTGCAGGTCAGGGACAGGGATCATCATGCATCGGTGCCAAGGAGCTCTTGCATGTTGGTGCCGGGGCATGAGGGCACTGTGTGTCTGTGCTGGGGAGCTCTTGCTCACCGGTGCCAGGGGATGGGGAGCCTCATGCACTGGTGCTGGGGACCTCCTCCCTCTCGGTGCAAGGAGCGACTGGCACGTCAGTGCTGGGGCACAAGGGCATCATGCACCAGTGCGAGGGACCTCTTGCACGTTGGTGCCCAGAGGGAATTGCATGTCAGTGCCCAGGGCACGAGAGTGTTGCACATCGGTGCTAGGGAGCTCTTGCATGCCGCTGCTGGGGGCACAAGGTCCTCGTGCAGGGTGGGAGGGTAGCAGTGCCAGCCCACCCATGGGTGCTGCTGGGCAGTGTCTGATCCCTTCCCCATCTCCGCAGGAGTGCAGTGGCCTGGGGGACATGCCTGGCTCCTTCGTGCCCACGGTGACGGCCATCACCACCAGCCAGGACCTGCAGTGGCTGGTGCAGCCCACCCTCATCTCCTCGGTAGCCCAGTCACAGCCCCTGGGGGCACCCATGGCGCACCCCCCACCCACCGCCCCCGTCGATCCCTATGACCTCCCGGGACCCAGCTACTCCACGCCGGGCATGGGTGCCTTTGCCACGGGGCCAGCGGCGCCGCCAGCACGTCCCACCCGCGCCCGGCCCCGGCGCAGCCGTGAGGAGACGGTGAGTAGCGTCCCTGTCCTGTGGGTGGGTGGGGGGGAACCCAGAGGGTGGTGGGACCTTGGGGACATGGATGGCAGCTGGCTAATGCTCCCGTCCCTCTGGCAGCTGACACCGGAGGAGGAGGAGAAGCGCCGGGTGCGGCGGGAGAGGAACAAGTTGGCGGCGGCCAAGTGCCGTAACCGACGCCGGGAGCTGACAGATCGGCTGCAGGCGGTGAGTGCTTGGGGACATGCTGGGGATGGTGGTGTCACTGCAGTTGGGAGTGTTGGAGGGGGACAGCAGCAGGTCCCTGGGATGGTGGAAGGATGGCAATGTCCCCAACAGCTGGGGACATCATAGTGGGGATAGGTCTATGTCTATGGGGGCAGGTCCCTGGGGATGTTTGAAGACAGTGGTGTCTCCAAGGCCATGGGGATTTTGGAAGGGAACAGTTGACTTGAGCTTGTTGGAAGGGGACAGGTTGATGCCTGTGGGAGCAGATGGGGACAGTGGTGTCCCCAGGACCAAGGGACACTGGAAGGGGATCGTGATGGTGCCCTCAGAGCTGGGGATATCACAGAGGGACAGACTGATGCCTGTAGACCCTGATTCCAGGGAGCTGGGGACATAAGATGGGGACAGTGGTGTCCCCAGGACCAAGGAACACTGGAAGGGGATGATGTCCCCAGGACCAGTCTCTGTTGGAGGGGACAGATGGATGCCTATGGGTGCACATCCTGGGGAGCTTGGGATGTTGGATGGGGACAACAGTGTCCCCAGGACCAACGGACACTGGAAGGGGATGATGATGTCCCTGGGAGCTGAGGACACTAGAGGGGAAGATGGTAGAGGGATACTGGAGGGGGACAGTGCTGTCCCCAGGAGCAGGGGATATTGGAGGGGAACAGATGGAGACCTGTGGATGCTGGAGGGGGACAATGCCACCCCCAGGAGCCAGGGACATGGGAGGAGGACACAAGGATACTGGAGGGGGATGATGACATCCCCAGGAGCAGGGGACATCAGAGAGGGATGAATGGACACCCAGGGATGCTGGAGGGAGAAACAATCCCATCCTGGAGGCCGTGGGAGGGTGATGTCCCCAGGATTGGTGGGGGGGACAGTGGCGTCCCCTGCAGCCCATCTCACTCCACCCCACCACCGCCCCAGGAGACGGACCAGCTGGAGGAGGAGAAAGCTGAGCTGGAGTCAGAGATCGCCGAGCTGCAGAAGGAGAAGGAACGGCTGGAGTTTGTCCTGGTGGCCCACGCCCCTGCCTGCAAGCTCCCCTTCGAGGATGTCGGCTCCTTGGGTGCCGGCCCCGCCGAGGTGAGCACCCTGGGCAAGGAAGAGCCGGCGGGGACCGTCGCCTTCCTGCCCCCGGGTCCATTCCAGCCGAGCACCCAGGGCCCCTTCCCCAGCTGCTGCTTCGCACCCGGGGTCCCCTCGGGGCCACCTAACCCATCCTATACGTCTTCGTTTGTGTTCACCCACCCAGAGGGAGCCACCTGCGGAGCCTCGCATCAGCGGAGCAGCAGCAGCGACCAGTCCTCGGACTCCTTGAATTCTCCCTCGCTCCTCGCGTTGTGAACGGGGTCCCCTCCCAAAAACAGGCACCTCCTCCCTCCCCGGGTGGTGTTTTTTTGTGGATTTTGGCTCTTTTCTCCCCCTTTTTTTTGGATCAGGTGGCCCAGGGGTGTTGGTGAGGTTGAAGGGCAGCTTTGGTGCCTGGATGTGGAGTGTCAGTGATGGGGCCAGTGTGTTGGAGGTGTCCATGATGTGTCTCCATCATTCCTGCGGCATTCTGGCTGCTTTAGAGGTGTATGTCTCCAATCCCCATCATCTCATGGGGGTTCCTGCAGCATCTCCATCCCTTTGGAGATGTTCCTGCCCAATTTCCACCACCCGGGGAAGGCTCCTGTGGTGCCTCCATCACCTTAGAGGTGTCTGTCCCAATCCCTGTTGTCCCATGGAGCTTTATGCAACATCTCCATCGCTTTGGAGATGTTCCTGCTCAACTTCCATCCACCTGGGAAGGTCCCTTTGTTGTCTCCATTGCCTTAGAGGTGTCCATGCCTGATCCACACCATCCCATGGGGCTTTACGCAACATCTCCACCCGTTTGGAGATGTCCATGCCTGATTTCCACCACCCTGGGAATGTCCCTGTGGTGTCTCCATCACCTTAGAGGTGTCCGTCCCTGATCCCCACCATCCCATGGGGATCCATGCTGCATCTCCTTCACTTTGGAGATGTCCATGCTTGATCTCAATCACCCTGGAAAGGTCCCTGTGGCATCTATGACACCTTAGAGGTGTCTGTGCCTGACCTCTGTTGTCCTGGGGGGGTGGGGTGGGGTGTGTCCCTGTGCTGTCTCCATCACTTTGGAGATGTCCATGCTGTATCTCCCTCACCCCAGGAAGGTCCCTGTGTCATTTCTGTTACACTGGAGATGTCTGTGTCATCTCCATCATCCCAGTAGGGGGTCCATGTGGCATGTCCTTCACCCTAGAGGTGTCCATACCGCATGTCCCTTGGAGAGTCCCTGTGGCACCTTCATCACCTTAAAGGTGTCTGTGCCACAGCTGCGCCATCCCGTGGGCTCCTTGCAGTATCTCCCTCACCCTGGAGATGTCTCTGTTGTGTCCCCATTGCCCTGGGGGGGTCTTTGCAGCATCTCCATCACCCTGGAGGTGCCCATGCTGCAACTCCACCATCCCATGGGGGTCCTTGCAGCATCTCCATCACCCTGGAGGTGCCCTTGCCAAATCTTCATCACCCTGGGGGGGGTGTGTGTGTCCATGTGCTATCTCCATCCCCCCCATGGTGTCCATGCTCCATGTCCCTATCCCCCTCAGGGGTCCCAGCCCCACTGCTGATGCTGGGTCTCCAGGTGACCTCTCCAGCACCCACAATGCTGGGTGGGCTCCCGTCCTGCTTGTCCCCCACCCAACTGTGAAGAGCTCTGCCCTGTCCACCCTCCCTGCACGGGTCCTGCCGGTGGCTCCGGTGTCCCCAACCCCGTGCCATCCCTCTCTTGTGACCAAGCTTTGCCAGCGTTGACTCTGTCCTCTCTCTATATTATATATATATTTTTGTTGCGTGGGGCTGCCAGCCCCCAGGAGATGTTTAATTTTTTATTATTATTATTATTATTATTATTGCCTGTGCTGTATTTGTGACTGTTCCGGGGCCGGCTTGTCCCCTGCGTCCGCGCTTGACTCAACCCAACGTGGCCAATAAAGCAGCTTCGGATCGGCCCCCCTGTCTCTTCTTTCTTGCCAGAAAGGTGGCATCAGATGGGGACATATGGCCACCAAGGGGTTCTTGTGTTGGGGATCTCCTGGGGATGGGGAGGCTGCAGCTGGAGGAGCTTCCCTGGTCACGGGGACCTTGGGGAGAGGGAACACCCAGGTGCTGAAGCCATGGGGATGCTGGAGCACGGGCCACAGGGAGCTTCGGGGGCTGTGGAGCCCTGGGGTGAGGCGTCCTTGAGGAGGGGAAGCCGTGGGGACCGGGAGACATGGAGACTGGGGGTGCGTCCCCTATTGGCCCACCCACCTGCCAATCAACTGTGAAGATGGGCGGGCCTTGCGAAGCCTGCAGTGCAGCCGTTGGCCGCCAGGGGGAGCCAGCACCAAGGGGCGGGGGGTCCTTTCCCGACTTTGGGGTGTTTCTACCTAGACTGGGGGGTCCTTTCCCGATTTTGGGGTGTTTCTACCCAGATTGGGGGGGTCCTTTCCCAATGTTGGGGTGTCTCTGCCCCGTTTGAGGGGGTCCTTTCCCGATTTTGGAATGTCTCTGCCCCGTTTGAGGGGTCCTTTCCCGATTTTGGGGCGTCTCTGCCCAGTTTGAGAAGTTCTTTCCCAATTTTGGGATGTCTCTGCCCAGTTTGAGGGGTCCTTTCCCAATTTTGGGATGTCTCTGCCCAGTCTGAGGAGTCCCTGCCCAGTCTGGGGGTCCCCTGCCTGGAGAGGTGATGTGGGGGGGGGGGGCTACATTGGCCACGCTGGGTTGGGGGTGTCCCCCTGGCCCCCCAGCCCTGCTGCCGGGGGGGGTTTCCTTCCTTCCCCCAAGGCCTTGACGTCAGGCACCTGGTGATTCACGCTGGGACTGGCACATGCCAGGACACGCCAGGACACACTGGGACGTGCCAGGACACGCTGGGACACCCTGGGGTGGTTGTCATCCCCCCTCACACCCGGGGTTGCACTTGGGGACTGTGGGGACAATGCGGGTCCATGTCCCTGCATGGTGACATCCTTGTCCCCATGTGTCCCTACAAGATGTGATCTGTCCCCATGTGTCCCTGCATGGTGACATCCCTGTCCCCATGTGTCCCTGCATGGTCCCATTGTCTGGGCATGGTGACATCCCTGTCCCCATGTGTTCAGACATGGTCTCTTCCCTGTCCCCGCGTGTCCCTGCATGGTCCTATACATGTCCCCATGCTTCCAGACATGGTGACATCCTTCTCCCCATATGCCTCGGCACGGTGACACCCCTGTCCCCAAGCTCCCATCCCTATACCACCCCCCCCAATGCCATCCCAAGCCCTGTCCCTGTGGAGGAGCCACCCCTGTCCCCCCCAGGTCTCCCTGTCCCTTCCCGCCGCCCCCACCCGACGCTGCCGCTTCCGCCCCCGCCGCCGCCGTCCCCTTCCCACGGCACGGGGGACGGTGACCCTGGCCCCGCTCCCGCCGTGGCCGCGCCGGGGCCACTTATTTTTAGCCTTCGCTCCTTCCTGGCCGGATCCGGCACTTGCCTATTTTTGACACGGCGGGGGGGGCACACGGTGGCCTTGTCCATGGCCCCCCCAGGATGCGCTGAGACCTGATGAGCTTGTGGCAGTGGTGGGTGATGATGCTCTGGGGGTGGCGGGTGTCAGGAGGGACATGGGGGTGGCCATATCCTGTGTCGTTCTCCCCCCTCATTTTCCAGGGCGGGGGGGACAGGGTGTCCCACGAGGCACTGGATCCGGGCGCCAAGGCGGGGTGGGGCGGGATGGACTGGGGCCAGGGTGGCTTCCCCCCCGCCAGGGCCTGATCCTGCCCTTGGCTGAGCCATGTTGTCCCCAACACCCTGCCACCCGTCGGGGTCCAGGCGGGTGTTCCCCCCCCATGCCGGGAAGCGCTGTCGTGTCCCCCTGTCCTCCCCCCGCGGTGGCTTCCCGGCGAGGCACCGGCGGCCCTTTCCTTCCTCCCCTCCCCGGAGCGGCCACTGTGGGACGGGGCCTCGCACGAGGAACCAGCTCCTGGACTGGGACAGCCCTGTGTCCTCTGTCCCCTGTGCATGGGACAGCGCCGTGTCCCCAGGCCCTGTACATGAGGTGGCCCCGTGTACCCTGTCCCCAGGCACGAGGTGGCCCCGTGTCCCCATGCATGTGGACCCGGAACGAGAGCAAAGGATGAGGACTGGCTCCAGCATTAAATTACAGCATTGACACCATTTATACACTGTCCCAGGGGGCTCTGACCTGGGGAAGCGCAGCCCCCCCAGGCCTGGGGGGCTCTGAGCGTGGCCAGGACAATGCACCCTGCTTTGGGGGAGGCATGTCCCCGATCGGCAGTGCAGCATTGGACCCAGCTTTGGGGTGCAGTGATGCACCCAGCCCTGGGGGAAGCAAACACCCAGATCTGGGGTGCAGCATTGCACCCAGCTTTGGGGCACAGCGTTGCACCCTGCGCTGGGCGAGGTGAGGGCCCAGATTTGGGGTGCAGCATTGCACCCAGCTCTAGGGTGCAGTGATGCACCCGTCTCTGGGGGAGGCATGCACCCAGCCCTGGGGTGCCTTGCTGCACCCACCTGCAGGTGTGGGTGCTCAGAGCCGTGCCTGGCCGGGGCGCTGGGGGTGCGGGCGGCGCAGGCGCAGGCGGGAGAGGCGCGCCAGGCGTGGCAGGTGGAAGGGCAGGCATCGCACCTCACGGGCCACGGCCAGCTCGGAGAAGAAGGCACGTTGGCGCGGCAGCCCGGGCTCGGCGTCGCTCTGCTCCAGGTCCTGCACCACCCCCAGGATCTCCTGCCGTGCCGCCTGGCTCCGCAGCCCTCGCACATCCAGCACCGCCGCCACGTGCTTCCGCCTGTGGGACGGGGATGCTCAGTGGATGGGGACACCCGCTGCCGGGCACCCCAGTCCCCTGGGAGAGGCATGTGTCCAGACTCGGGGCACAGCGCCGCACCCAGCTCGGCAAGGCATGCACCCACCTTTGGGGTGCAGCATTGCACCCAGCCCTGCGGTGCAGTGATGCACCCATGTCTGGGGAGAGGCGTGCACCCACCTTTGGGGTGCAGCATTGCACCCAGCCCTGCGGCGCAGTGATGCACCCATGTCTGGGGAGAGGCGTGCACCCACCTTTGGGGTGCAGCATTGCACCCAGCCCTGCGGCGCAGTGATGCACCCATGTCTGGGGAGAGGCATGCACCCACCTTTGGGGTGCAGCATTGCACCCAGCCCTGCGGCGCAGTGATGCACCCATGTCTGGGGAGAGGCGTGCACCCACCTTTGGGGTGCAGCAATACACCCAGCCCTGGAGCAAATCCTGGTCCCAGGTTTAACTGGTGCCAGTTGCAGCCAGGACTGGTTCTATTTAAAGCCCCTGAAGTGGTGGCGTCCTGCTGGGCCCGCGCGTGCCACTGGGCCCCCGGGGGACTGGGGGACGGGGAGGGGACTTGGCACGGGGCTGCGGCCGCTTCCCGGCGGGCAGCCAGGAGGGACCGGCAGCGGGGCGGAGGCTGCCGGGAAGGACGGACGCGGCGTCCTGTCACCCCACTTCGGTCCCCGTGGGGACATCATGTCCTGCCCCTGTCCCTGTGGGGAGGTGGCATCTTGCCTGGCCATGCCACCCTGCTACGGTGGCTATGGGGACATGAGCCACCCCACTCTTGTCACTATGGGGCCATGGTGTCCCGCCTGGCCCTGCCACCCCACTGCCATCCCCCTGGGGCCGCTGCTGGGTGCCAGCACTCACCGGACGTCGGGGAAGTCCCTCACCAGGACGCCCACCTCCATCTGCAGCGCTGCCGTGTCCTCCAGCACCAGCAGCTCCCTCAACCGCGGCACCACCGAATCCAGCCAGGGTGAGGCCGAATCCTGCCAGCGCAGGGGACCTCAGTGCCATTGCCCCCACCCGAGGAGAACCCGAGAGTGCTGGGGAGGGGATGGGGTCTCACCAAGCGGCTGAAGAGCTCGCGGAGCTGGCGGGCTTCATCCCCGAGGCGAGCGGCCACCCGGGCACGCATCTTGGCCGAGGTGCAGACCAAGCGCACCTGCAGCAGCGGCCGCACGTACTCGATGAGCACTCGCCGGTGCACCTCGCTCACCAGCACCTGTGGCACACGGGTCAGCAGAAGCTGCTGGTGATGGCGGTCACCCCGCAGCATCAAACACGGCACCCACCTGGTAGGGCTCAGGGCGCAGCGGGCGCAGCTTCTGGGTGAAGCTGGTGATGAGCATCACGATGGTGTCGAAGGCGTCGGAGCTTGTCAGCCACTTGCGCTTCATCAGCTTGTTGAAGTAGGGCTGTGGGGGGAGCGGCTAGGGTAGTCAGCTGTCCTGGCACCTATGGATGGCACCCCAGGTGGTGCCCGGGAAGGGTGGGAGGCCACCCAGGGCATTGCACCCATGGGCATCACCCTGGATCAACAACCAACGGCTGGGCACCATGACCATTGCACTCATGGGTGTCACCCTGCCCAGCACCCTGGTCCCCCTTGCTGGCTGTCCCCTCCCCAGGCTGTCCTGCACCGTGTGAGCACCTTGAGGTCCTCGAAGAGGCGCTGAGTGAGGACGTGGTTGCAGAGCCGGGTCACCTTGTCCAGGGCAGCGTGGGCCTGGCGCCGGGGCTCCTCGCTCTCTGGGTGCCCAAACTGCGCCAGGCGCTCGGCGAAGGTCCTGGCACGGGCAGGTCAGTGGGTGCTGCCAGGGACCCTGAGCATCCCGAGCACCCCAGGGACCAGAGAAGGGGTGTGCTCAGGGTGCCCTCACCTGAAGGGGGGGCAGCAGTTGACCAGGGCGATGGCCCGGCCGGTGGCACTGTCAGGTGGGTTGGCTTCGCTGGGGGCCTCCAGGAACCGCTCCACCTTCCGCTGAAAACTGAGGGCACCCACACAGGTCACCTGTGGTGGCACCCTGGGGACCTGGCACCCAGGGGACCCCAGCACCCAGGGGACAGAGCACCCAGGTGCAACACTCCCCCGTGCCCCCCATGGCCATCCCAGCTCTGTCCTGTGCCCTGTGGCTCCTCTCCCCCTGTGGTGCCCATGTCCCTGTGCCCATCCCCTGTCCCCCCACGTCCCCAGGCCCAGCCCCCCGTCCCCCCCTTGTCCCCCCATGTCCCCATGCCCACCTGTGCAGGAAGGCCACCAGCACGCCCAGGAGGCTGTGTGCCATCTCCATGCCAAACTCGGGGGTGATCTGGGGGGCTCGGTCCACATGCGCCCGCAGCAGCTGTGGGCATGGGCACCACTGGGAGTGGGGGCACGGCCACCAGCCTGCTGTCCCCTGGGGACACGGCCACCACCCTGGCACATCCCCTGGCATATCAGCCACCCCACCATCCCCTTGGAGCGTCCCAGCATCCCTATGGGGTACCTGGGCACCTTGGTGTCCCTTTGGGGTGCCCAGCCACCCCAAGAACCCTGCGGGGCTGTGGGTCACCCCGCAGAGCCCTGGGTCCCCAGGGCATGGGCCCAGGGGACAGAGCGGGGGCCCCACAGGTGCAGGTGCCTGGTGGGTGCTGTGCCCATACCCCGGTGATGCGGGTGGCCAGTCCCTCCTGCAGCTCCTGGCTGGAGGCCTCCTCTGCCCACGTGTCCTCGCTGAGCTGCAGCTCCTGCGCCACCGCCACCTCCACCTTCGCCTGGCACCGGACACAATTGGCATGGGGACACCGGGCGTGGGGACAGCAGGCATGGGGACGGCAGGGCGCAGGGTCCCCTGCCAGCCCCCAGCCCTGGGACTGTCTCTGTGCCCTTCCTGGCGCCCGTCCCAGTGCCCACTGTGTTCCCATCCCAGTGCCAACCTGGTGCCCATCCCAGTGCCACCACAGTGCCCACTGTATTCCCAACCCAGTGCCACCATGGTGCCTATCATGTGCCCATCCAGGTGCCCTCCCCAGTGCCAGTCCCAGTGCCACCATGGTGCATCATGTGTCCATCCCAGTCCCCATCCCTTGCCCGTACCGGTGCCCGCCGCGGTGCCCATACCTTGACGGCGGCAATGCAGGAGCTCTCAAGGCTGTGCTGGGTCTCGGGGGGCAGGAGGGGCCCCAGCGCCTGCGCCTGCAGCAGGGCCCCCACCTCAGGGTGCCCCAGCACCTCCCTGTAGGCACAGGAACCTCACAGTGCCCGCCCAGGGTGGCAATGGGGTGCTCAGCACACACCACTGCCCAGATGACAGCCTTAGGGGTGCCCGGGGTGGCACGGGGTGCCCAGCGTGCTGGGGGTGTGGATGCTGTGGGGTCCCGTGAGTGACAGCAGGTGCCGGGGGGTCTCACCTGGGGTAGGTGTTGCTGTGCCAGTCGAGCAGCAGGTAGAGGTCAGGCACGGCGAGGGGTCTCTGTGCCAGCGCGCCCAGCTGCTGTGCCAGTGCCCGGTGGTACCCGCGGGCATAGACCCCGAAGGCACCGTACTCGGGGGGATAAGCAGGCGCCACGTGGCACCGCACAGCCCCCAGATCACCCACCAACCGAGCCGCCAGCGCTGCCAACCGGGCACCCAACCCGGTGGCGGGTGCCACCTGCGCCAACCTCTCGCCCGCTGCCCGTCCCACCGCCTCCTGCCAGCGGCGCCGGAGGGCGCGTGGGCGTCCCGGGGTGCCCGGTGGGTGCCGGCGATCGGCCGCCTCTTCCTGCTCCAGCACACGGATCACTGAGCGCAAGGCTGGGTAGGGGCGCCCAGCAGGCACCGCTTCGCCCACCACTGCCCAGAGCTGTGCCAGCAGCGCCTCGTAGAGCAGCGCCACGTCCCGTGCCTGCCGCTCGGCCGCGGGGATGGGGGACGGGGACGAGGCCACGCACTCCGCCTCCAACGCGATGATCTGCTCATCAGCTGCCACCAGCTCCCGACGCTGGATCAGCTCCAGGATCTCCAGCACTGGGGCGGGAGGGGCACCTATGGGTGCTCTGACGGCACCCAAGGCCACCCATGGCCCATAGCGCACATCCCCATCTCACGATGTCCCATGCCCCCCATGGTCCCATGTCCCCATGTCCCACAGCTTCTATGCCAATGTTGCTCCATGTTCCACGTCCTCCTGTGTCCCCATAGCCCCGTGCCCATGCCCTATGTTCCATGATCCCCCATGTCCTCTTATGTTCCCGTGTCCCCATCCCCATGTCCCATGTCCCCATGCTCACACATCCCCCATCCCCATGTCCATGTCCCCAAGTCCCATGTCCCCCCCGACCCTGACCCCACGCCCCCTGCCCCCTCTCACCTGAGAGTGGCTCCCTGGTCTTCCTGCGCCCCTCCTGCCGCTGTCCCCCGCCATCCTGGTCCCCATCGGACACTCCATCGCTCTCCACCATCGACGGGTGCTCGCCCGTGGACCCCCGCCGTCCCCGTGTCCCCAAGGCCAGCCGCAGCAGCGAGCTGCGCTTGGGGACTGGCCTCTCTGCCAGCGCCTCCACGCTAGCCTTGCGCCACCCCGGCAGCCGCCGCAACAGCCCGAAATCCTCTGACCTCCGCCGCGCCCGGCCACCGTCCCCATCCCCATCTTTTGGGGGGGGGCGGCGGGCACGGCCGAAGGGTGCGAGACCCACCAGGCGCTCCAAGGTGGCCCGGCGACGGTAGCGGCTCTCAGGGTTGGCGGCGAAGGGGTCGCCATCCTCCTCCTCCTCCTTGGGTGTTTTCTTCAGCAGTGGCATGGCCTGTGGGGCAGCACCGGGCACCCGGGCTGGTACCCAAAGGGTAGCCGCGAACCGGGGTGGCACCCTGACCCCCACCCAGGTGGCACCTGGATCTTCACCTGGCAGCTGGGTTGGCACCGAGCATCGGCACCAGGCACACAGTGTGCAAATCCCATGAGTGTGCAAATCACCCTGTGCAACCGCCGTGAGCACCCGCACCCCCACAAGTGTGCAATTCCCCCGTGCACAGCCTGCGAGCTTGCACACCCCTCCGTGCACCCCCCCGTGAGCACCCACACCCCCACGAGCATGCACACCCCTCGGTGCACGCCCCACAAGCTCCATGCACACCTCATGAGTGTGCAAACCATCAGACGCCCACCCCTGTGGGCACCCACAACCCACCAGCATGCCCACCCCTCCACGCACCCCCCAGGAGCGTGCCCGTGCCCAGTAGGCACCCCCAGCCCGGTGGGTGCCTGCAGGCAGGCAGGGCCCTCATGACACACGTACCCCTGGCAGCAGACACGGGCAGTGCCGCGGCGGTGACACCGGGCGCTGTGGCGGTGGCAGTGCCGCGGCGGTGACACCGGGTGCTGTGGTGGTGGCGGCCACGCCAGGCGGGCAGCGGCCGGGGGGTTTCCTGAGGAAGCGCCTCCCCGGTGCGGCCTCCCACGCCGGGGCAGGGTCAGCCCCGGTTCCGCTGGGTCACCGGGGACGAGGAGGGACAAGGGGCGGATGAGGGGGGACCCCACCTTGCATGGCCATCACCCCCTGCATGGGTCATGGGGGACCCCGACAGCATGTGCATGGGACCCCAGTGGCACAGGGGGACCTTGGCATGGGACAGGACAAAACCCCCATGGCACAGGACACCATATAGCACAGCAATGGGACCCGCATGGCACAGGGGGGCCCCAGCATGGCAGGAGGGCAGGACTCCGATGGCACAAGGGGACAGGGGCATGGCAGAGGGATGGGACCCTGTGTGGTACAGAAATGGGACCCCCGTGGCACAAGGGACACCACATGGCACAGGACAGGATCCTGATGGCACAGGGGGACACTGGCATGGCACAGGGACAATGCACCACCTGGCACAGGGATTCAGGGACACGGGGACAGGACCCCGGCGGCACAGGGGACCCCATGTGTCATGGGGACAGGACCGCCAGCATGGCACAGGCGCCAGGAGCCTGGGTGGCATAGGGGAACCCACGTGGCACAGGAACAGAACAGGACCCCGATGACAAAGGGGGACCCCCCCCATGGTACAGGGGACGGGACCCCACGTGCCACAAGGGGACCCCAATGGCACAAGGACAGGACCCAAGTACAGCAAAGGGGGACGCTGACATGACATGGGGACAGGACTCCGATGGCACAGGGGATCCCAGCATGTTGTGGTGACATGACCCCCCATGGCACAGGAGGACCCGGCTGTGGGACAGGACAAGACCTGGGTGGCACAGGGGGACCCCACGTGTCACGGGGACAGGACCCCAAAGGCTCGGGGACCCCACATGTCATGGGGACAAGACCCCGGGGGCAAAGGGGGACAGAGGCATGGCACGGGGACAGGCGCCAGTGACACAGGGGACCCCCACGTGTCACGGGGACAGGATCCCGGGGGCTGAGGGGACCCCACGTGTCACGGGGACAGGACCCCCGTGGCTCACGGGACCCCACGTGTCATAGGGACAGGATCCCGGGGGCTGAGGGGACCCCACGTGTCACGGGGACAGGACCCCAATGGCACAGGGGACCCCACGTGTCACGGGGACAGGATCCCGGGGGCTGAGGGGACCCCACGTGTCATGGGGACAGGACCCCCGTGGCTCACGGGACCCCACGTGTCACGGGGACAGGATCCCGGGGGCTGAGGGGACCCCACGTGTCACATGGACAGGACCCCAATGGCACAGGGGACCCCATGTGTCACGGGGACAGGATCCCGGGGGCTGAGGGGACCCCACGTGTCATGGGGACAGGACCCCCGTGGCTCACGGGACCCCACGTGTCACGGGGACAGGATCCCGGGGGCTGAGGGGACCCCACGTGTCACGGGGACAGGACCCCAATGGCACAGGGGACCCCACGTGTCACGGGGACAGGACCCCGGCCCCGGATGGCACAGGAGACCCCCGGCACCACGTGACGCCCACGCGTGCCCGCCCCTCCCCGCGTCCCCGCCGGCCATCCCGACTCATCGGCCGAGCACTCAGGGGTTAACGCCCCCCGGCCGCCGCCGATTGGCCAGCACAGCAGCCAATCGGAAAGGCGGGCTGGCGCGGGGTCCGCCCCCCCGCCGGGGGGCAGGCCGGGCTGTCTCCATGCCTCGGCGCAGCCAATAGGAAGGAGCCGCGGCCGCGCCCGGCAGCTCGTGATTGGGCATTGAGCTGGTGGAGGCGGGATCAGGCCCCGCCCTGACTCTCCTCTTAAAGGCGAAGGGCGGGGCAGTGCCCTCCCCGTACCCCCGCCGCGCCCCACGCGTGTCACTGCCGGTCCCCGCGGGGGTATGTCCCGCCGGCCCGGCCCCGCACCCCCGCGTCCGTCCCCGCGCCCCTGAACGCCCGGTGCCCCCACACACCTCCGCGCCCCGTGACAGCCCCCCGCCCCCGACATGCCCCCCGCCCCCCCCAACGCCCCCCGGCCCCCCTGCCCCTGCCCCCCCGGTGCCCCGTGACCCCCGCCCCCCACCCTGGATGCGCTCCACGCCCCCAGAGTAGCCCCGCACCCCCGGTCACCACCCCCCCGCAACCCCGCACCGGCAGGGGAGCGGCGCCTTTAAGGGGCGCGGCTACCAGCGCCGCGAAGCCCCGCCCAACCCAGCCCCGGTCCTGCTTCCGGTTCCGGCCCGGCCCGGCCCATGGCCGCCCCCGCCGCCGCCCGCCCCTAGGGCTCCCCCGCCCGGGCCCGGCCCGGCCCGGCCCCGGCCCCGGCTCCGCCTCCGTGCGCCCGGGCCCGGCCATGGGCCGCTGGTAGCGGCTGCGCCCGGTGCGCCCGGCCCGGGCCTGCCCGAGCCCCCCCCCCGCCGGCCCCGAGCACCCCGCCGGCCCCGAGCCCCGGCCCCGCCGGTCAGGATGTCTTCGCGCTCCGCCCTGGCGGCGGGGAACGAGCGGAACGCGGACACAGTGAGCGGGGGGCGGTGGCTTGTACTGGGGGGGCGCCGGGGGGGGGGGGGGCGGCCGGTACCGGGGGGTTGGGGCTTCTACCGGGGGGGGGGGGCACCGCGAGGGGGGCGGCCGGTAATGGGGGGTTGGGGCTTCTACCGGGGGGGGGGGGTGTCACCGGGACGGGTCGGTCAGTAGTGGGGGGGAGCCGGGTTGTACCGGGGGGGCATTGTGGGGGGCGGCCGGTACCGCGGGGCTGGGGCTTGTACCGGGGAGTCGGGCCTTGTACGGAGGGGGGGGAGAGCGCACCGGGAGGGGCGAGATATACTGGCGGGGAACTGGGGCGGGGGGGGCGCATTGTATCGGGGAGGTACTGGGCAGGTGCTGGGGCCACCAGTAAGTAGGGAGAGGGTTTTGGGGGGTGCTAGTGTGACTGGGGGCAGCCGGGTGACCCCGCAGCTGGGAAGGGGGGGGACACACCGCGGACAGCGGAGCCCCCGCCCCCGTCACCGCCGGGGGGACCCGGGCGTCCGGGCACCTGCGGGCGAGGCCGGGACGCGGCCCTTGGAGCCGGTCAGGCCGGATCCGTCCCCACCCCGCCGGCCGGGCAGCGTCCCCCCCCGGGGGCCTTTGGGTGCTGGGGGGCACCCTAGGGATGAGCTGGGGGTGGGTCTCAGCAGCACCGGGCGCCCCTGGGATGAGCTGGGGAGGGGTCCTCAGCAGCACCGGGCGCCCCTGGGATGAGCTGGGGAGGGGTCCTCAGCAGCACCGGGCGCCCCTGGGATGAGCTGGGGAGGGGTCCTCAGCAGCACCGGGCGCCCCTGGGATGAGCTGGGGAGGGGTCCTCAGCAGCACCGGGCGCCCCTGGGATGAGCTGGGGGGGGTCTCAGCAGCACCGGGCGCCCCTGGGATGAGCTGGGGAGGGGTCCTCAGCAGCACCGGGCGCCCCTGGGATGAGCTGGGGAGGGGTCCTCAGCAGCACCGGGCGCCCCTGGGATGAGCTGGGGAGGGTCCTCAGCAGCACCGGGCGCCCTGGGATGAGCTGGGGGGGTCTCAGCAGCACCGGGCGCCCCTGGGATGAGCTGGGGCGGGGTCCTCAGCAGCACCGGGCGCCCCTGGGATGAGCTGGGGAGGGGTCCTCAGCAGCACCGGGCGCCCCTGGGATGAGCTGGGGAGGGGTCCTCAGCAGCACCGGGCGCCCCTGGGATGAGCTGGGGAGGGTCCTCAGCAGCACCGGGCGCCCTGGGATGAGCTGGGGGGGTCTCAGCAGCACCGGGTGCCCCTGGGATGAGCTGGGGGGGGGTCTCAGCAGCACCGGGCGCCCCTGGGATGAGCTGGTGGGGGGTCTCAGCAGCACTGGGCGTCCTGGGATGAGCTGGGGAGGGTCTCAGCAGCACCGGGCGCCCCTGGGATCAGCTGGGGGTGGTCCTCAGCAGCACCGGGCGCCCCTGGGATGAGCTGGGGGGGGTCTTCAGCAGCACCGGGCGCCCCTGGGATGAGCTGGGGAGGGTCCTCAGCAGCACCGGGTGCCCCTGGGATGAGCTGGGGGGGGTCCTCAGCAGCACCGGGCGCCCCTGGGATGAGCTGGGGAGGGTCTCAGCAGCACTGGGCGCCCCTGGGATGAGCTGGGGGGGGTCTCAGCAACACCGGGCGCCCCTGGGATGAGCTGGGGAGGGTCCTCAGCAGCACCGGGCGCCCCTGGGATGAGCTGGGGGGGGTCCTCAGCAGCACCGGGCGCCCCTGGGATGAGCTGGGGAGGGTCTCAGCAGCACTGGGCGCCCCTGGGATGAGCTGGGGGGGGTCTCAGCAACACCGGGCGCCCCTGGGATGAGCTGGGGAGGGTCCTCAGCAGCACCGGGCGCCCCTGGGATGAGCTGGGGGGGGGTCTCAGCAGCACCGGGCGCCCCTGGGATGAGCTGGGGGGGTCTCAGCAGCACCGGGCGCCCCTGGGATGAGCTGGGGAGGGTCCTCGGCAGCACCGGGCGCCCCTGGGATGAGCTGGGGGGGGTCCTCAGCAGCACCGGGCGCCCCTGGGATGAGCTGGGGGGGGGTCCTCAGCAGCACCGGGCGCCCCTGGGATGAGCTGGGGGGGGGTCCTCAGCAGCACCGGGCGCCCCTGGGATGAGCTGGGGGGGGTCCTCAGCAGCACTGGGCGCCCCTGGGATGAGCTGGGGGGGGTCCTCAGCAGCACTGGGCGCCCCTGGGATGAGCTGGGGGGGGTCCTCAGCAGCACTGGGCGCCCCTGGGATGAGCTGGGGCGGGTCCTCAGCAGCACCGGGCGCTCCTGGGATGAGCTGGGGGGGGTCTCAGCAGCACCGGGCGTCCTGGGATGAACTGGGGGGGGGTCCTCAGCAGCACCGGGCGCTCCTGGGATGAGCTGGGGGGGGTCTCAGCAGCACTAGGCGTCCTGGGATGAGCTGGGGAGGGTCTCAGCAGCACCGGGCGCTCCTGGGATGAGCTGGGGGGGGTCCTCAGCAGCACCGGGCGTCCTGGGATGAGCTGGGGAGGGTCTCAGCAGCACCGGGCGCCCCTGGGATGAGCTGGGGGGGGTCTCAGCAGCACCGGGCGTCCTGGGATGAGCTGGGGAGGGTCTCAGCAGCACCGGGCGCTCCTGGGATGAGCTGGGGGGGGGTCTCAGCAGCACTAGGCGTCCTGGGATGAGCTGGGGAGGGTCTCAGCAGCACCGGGCGCTCCTGGGATGAGCTGGGGAGGGTCTCAGCAGCACCGGGCGCCCCTGGGATGAGCTGGGGCGGGTCCTCAGCAGCGCTGGGCGCCCCTGGGATGAGCTGGGGGGGGTCCTCAGCAGCACTGGGCGCCCCTGGGATGAGCTAGGGAGGGTCTCAGCAGCACTGGGCCCCCCTGGGACGAGCTGGGGGGGGTCTCAGCAGCACCGGGTGCTCCTGGGATGAGCTGGGGAGGGGTCCTCAGCAGCACTGGGCGCCCCTGGGATGAGCTGGGGAGGGTCTCAGCAGCACCGGGCGCCCCTGGGATGAGCTGGGGTGGTCCTCAGCAGCACCGGGCGCCCCTGGGATGAGCTGGGGAGGGTCTCAGCAGCACCGAGCGCTCCTGGGATGAGCTGGGGAGGGTCTCAGCAGCACTGGGCGCCCCTGGGATGAGCTGGGGAGGGTCTCAGCAGCACTGGGCGCCCCTGGGATGAGCTGGGGGGGGTCCTCAGCAGCACTGGGCGCCCCTGGGATGAGCTAGGGAGGGTCTCAGCAGCACTGGGCCCCCCTGGGACGAGCTGGGGGGGGTCTCAGCAGCACCGGGTGCTCCTGGGATGAGCTGGGGAGGGGTCCTCAGCAGCACTGGGCGCCCCTGGGATGAGCTGGGGAGGGTCTCAGCAGTGCCGGGCGCCCCTGGGATGAGCTGGGGGGGTCCTCAGCAGCACCGGGCGCCCCTGGGATGAGCTGGGGAGGGTCTCAGCAGCACTGGGCGCCCCTGGGATGAGCTGGGTGGGGGGGGGGTCTCGGCAGCACCGGGCGCCCCTGGGATCAGCTGGGGGTGGTCCTCAGCAGCACCGGGCGCCCCTGGGATGAGCCGGGGGGGGTCCTCAGCAGCACCGGGCGCCCCTGGGATGAGCTGGGGTGGGGGTCTCAGCTGCATGTCCCCCCCTTCCCCAGCTCGCAGGCCTGGGGGGCAGCCGCTCGGAGAAGGGCTCGGCCTGGTCCAGCCGCTCACTGGGTGCCCGCTGCCGCAACTCCATTGCCTCCTGCCCCGAGGAGCAGCCCCACATTGGCAACTACCGCCTGCTGCGCACCATCGGCAAGGGCAACTTTGCCAAGGTCAAGCTGGCCCGGCACATCCTCACCGGCCGCGAGGTGGGGGCGGCTTTGGGGATGTCCTGGGGGTCCCTGGGGATGACAGAAGGGAGCTGGGGGGAGAAATGGGGGTCCTGGCAAGAGAAACAGGCATCCCAGGGGGTGGTTGGAGGGAGCTCGGGTGTCCTGGGAGACAACTGGAGGGAGATCAGGGGATCAGGAGAGAGTTGGGGAGTCCTGGGGGGCAATTAGGGGGGAGATTGGGGGCCTGGGGTGAGTTGGGGTGTCCTGGGGGGGCAATTGGAAGGAGCTGGGGTCAACTGGGGGGAGAAACGGGGGTCCTGGGGTAGGTGAGTGCCCCCAGGGGGGGTTATGGCAGGGCCTGAGGGGATCTGGGCACCCCTGGGCGGGCAACCAGTGGGAGAATTGTGGTGCTGGGAGGAGATGGGTGCCTGTGGGGGGTGGGGGGGCTTGGGGGTAACTGCCAGCACTGCACCACCCCTGCCTCCCCCTCACCCCCCGGTTCCTTCCTAGGTAGCCATAAAAATCATCGACAAGACGCAGCTGAACCCCACCAGCCTCCAGAAGGTGGGGGGCACCCGGGAGGGGGGGTCACAGGGTGGGGGGCACCCTCCTGGGCACAGCGAGTGGGGGATCCCCAGCCCCCCACTAACACTTTGCCTCTGTGCAGCTCTTCCGGGAAGTTCGCATCATGAAGGGGCTGAACCACCCCAACATCGGTGAGTGGGCCCCCCACTGGGGATGGGGGGGGCACCCATGGGTGCTCATGCTGATACCCCCACCCCCCGCAGTGAAACTGTTTGAGGTCATTGAGACGGAGAAGACGCTGTACCTGGTGATGGAGTACGCCAGCGCGGGTGAGACCTGCCCCCGGGCACCCTGACTCCCCTTGTAGGTGCTGCACACCCCCCCGGAGGCCGTGCCCCACCTGGGTGCACCCCAGGGTGCTGGGCTGGAGTTAGGGGGTGCACCCAGGGGTCTAGTGGGGGGCATGGCACCCACCTTCTGGGGGGTGGTTGGGCTGGGGTGCCATGCCCAGGGTGGGGGGGGCGCAGGCACCCATGGGTGTCCCTGCAGGCGAAGTGTTCGACTACCTCGTGTCCCACGGGAGGATGAAGGAGAAGGAGGCGCGTGCCAAGTTCAGACAGGTGGGGGGCACTGGGGGGGGGGACCAGGACACAGCGGAGCGGCTGGGGATGGCATAGGGGGGCTGGCGTAGGGCCAGGGACATCCTAGGGGGCTGGGGTGGGGTTGGAGGATGCGGTGCTGTAGTGGTGTGGGGCTGGGGACATGGTGGGGGACATGGCGGGGGGCTGGCATAGGGTGGGGGGACATGGCACCATGGTGGCATGGGGCTGGGGACATGATGGAGGACTGGCACAGGGTGGGGGGACACGGCACCACGGTGGCGGGGGCTGGGGACATGGTGGCAGGGGGATGGCTGTGGGGGAGGGCTGGCACGTGGCAGCCACACGTGGGTAGGATCGATCCCCCCCGGGGCCATTGGCTGTGGCATCGATCAGGGTGGGACAAGAGGCTGAGGGGGGGCACTGTCGGGGGAGACACTGGTGGCAGTGGGGACAGCGGGCGCTGGTGACACCCTGCTGACACTCACCCCGTCCCTAGATTGTCTCTGCTGTGCACTACTGCCACCAGAAAAACATCGTCCACCGAGACCTCAAGGTGGGACCCAGCTGCCCCGCGGTGTCCCCTGCCGGAGGTGGCACTGGGCAGGGGGCCATGGGGTGTCCCCTGCTGAGGGTGGCACTGGGCAGAGGGTCATGGGGTGTCCTGGGGTGTCCCCTGCCCTGTACAGTGCCCTTCCTGGTGTCCCTGTGCCACATGAGGTGCCTGGTAAGGTGCCCGTCCCAGTGTCCCTGTGCCTGATGTGATGCCCATCCCAGTATCCTCATCCTGGTGTCTTTGTGCCTGATACGGTGCCTATCCCAGTGTCCCCATCCCACCGTCCCCGTGCCTGATGTGGTGCCTGTCCTGCCAACCCCGAACCCGACATGGTGCCCATCCCAGTGTCCCTGTCCTGGCATCCCTACACCTGATGCAGTGCCTGTCCCGGTGGTCCCATGCCGGACATGGTGCCCAGCTTGCCATCCCTGTGCCCGTCCTGGTGCCTGCAGGCGGAGAACCTGCTGCTGGACGCTGACGCCAACATCAAGATTGCTGACTTCGGGTTCAGCAATGAGTTCACGCTGGGCTCCAAGCTGGACACCTTCTGCGGGTCCCCGCCTTATGCTGCCCCTGAGCTCTTCCAGGGCAAGAAGTACGACGGCCCCGAGGTCGACATCTGGAGCCTGGGCGTCATCCTCTACACCCTGGTCAGCGGCTCCCTGCCCTTTGATGGCCACAACCTCAAGGTGGGCAGCGGGGATGGGGCAGCATCCCCTCCTGTTACCTGTCCCTGGCTGGGGATGGCGATCGTCCCGTCTTGTCCCCATGCTCAGCTGGGGACAGTACCCGTCCCAAACCCCTGCCTGTGGGGCAGCGCTGGTCCTGTGCCCAGGGGCACAGTGCCCCTCCTGTCCCCGTGCCTGTGGTGGGGACAGTGCCCATCACATGCCAGGGCCTGGGTGCCCCCACCCTGACCTGTGCATGTGTCCGTCCCCCCCACAGGAGCTGCGGGAGCGGGTGCTGCGGGGCAAGTACCGGGTGCCCTTTTACATGTCGACTGACTGCGAGAACATCCTGCGTCGGTTCCTGGTCCTGAACCCGGCCAAACGCTGCACCCTGGAGGTGAGGGGGGTTGGGGGGGCACAGGGGGACACAGGGCTCAGGGAGGGCACAGCGCCGGGGCTGGCACAGCTGGGATGGGCATCATCCCACCCTGATGGGGCATGCCCCCCGGCCACTCCCCTCCCCACCCTGTGGGCTCCTCTGGGCTGGCTCCCCCTTCCTGATGCTCTTAATTAGCTGATTTAGCTCCAGGGCTAATTACAAGCTGGCAGTGTCTGTGGGCGGGCAGTCATGGGCAGGATGCAGCCAGCTATGCCCTGGCTGGAGCTGCTGGCAGGGGCCAAGCACCTCGGGGTTGCATCGGGATGGGTAAGCCAGCTGGGGAGGGTGCCCTGTGCCTGGCGTGTGCTCGTGGCACCCCTGGTGGCACACGTGTCGCTGCGGGTGGCACCCGTGTTACCCCACTGGTGCCCGCTGCTGCCCCACAGCAAATCATGAAGGACAAGTGGATCAACATCGGTTACGAGGGCGACGAGCTGAAGCCCTACAAAGAACCTGAGGAGGACTTTGGAGACGCCAAGCGTATCGGTGAGGGCACGGTGCCACCCTGGCACCCCGGGGTGGGTCTGCTGCACCCCAGGGACTGGCGGTGCCCCCTCACCGTCCCCACTCCCCGCAGAGGTGATGGTGGGCATGGGGTACACCCGGGAGGAGATCAAGGAGTCCCTGAGCAACCAGAAGTACAACGAGGTGACGGCCACCTACCTCCTGCTGGGCAGGAAGAACGAGGTGAGGTGACAACGTGGTGGCACCGCTGTCCCTGCCCTGGGATGCTGGGCAGGGCTCGTGATGGGTGTTGTTGGCCGCAGGTGGAGGCAGGCGAGTCGCGTACGGGCAGCAGCCTCTCCCTGGCCCGGGTGCGGGCACCCAGTGAGGCGGCCAATGGCACCGGCAAGGCATCCTCGCATGGCAAGAGCCAGCGCGGTGCCACCACCTACCACCGGCAGCGGCGGCACAGCGACTTCTGTGAGCGTCTCGTGTCCCCTGGCCTGGCCCCAGGGTGGGCACCATGTCCGCAGGGTTGGGTGGGCATCATGCTGTGGGGTGCAGAGTAGGGTGGGCACCACACCCGTGGGGTGCAGGGCAAGGTGGGCACCCTTTCCCACATCCTATAGGGTGGCTGGTCTTGCCGTGCCCCACAGAAACGCCCCCACGGTACAGTGGGCAGGACCCTTGTCCCATGCCGTGCCTGGTGGGGAGCAGGCAGGGCTGGCTGCCGCTGCCTGCACCCTCCCTGACCCCCCCCTTACCTGCAGGCGGCCCCTCGCCGGTGCCCATGCACCCCAAGCGCAGCCCCACCAGCACGGGTGACGCAGAGCTGAAGGAGGAGCGCATGCCCGCCCGCAAGGCTAGCTGCAGTGTGGTGGGTAGCGGGCGTGGGATGCCCCCCTCCAGCCCCATGGTCAGCAGCGCCAACAACCCCAACAAGTCTGAGATCCCTGACCGGCACAAGGACGGAGCCATCAACACGGTGGGCATGGGGCTGGGGGCACAGCTCGGGGTGGTGGGTGCTTCTGGGGCTGGGGGAGCAGGGGTGGGGGGCACCTGTGGGGCTGGAAGATTGGGAGTATGGGCACCCGTGAGGCTGGGGAGCAGGCTGTGGCCACCCACAGAGCTGGAGGAGCAGGGTGCAGGCCCCCCGGGGCCACATGGGCAGGGTACAGGTGCCCACGGGGCTGAGAAGTCAGGGTGGGTGCTCCCCTGGGACTGGGGAATTGAGGCAGGGGGTCACCCTGGTGCTGATGGCGGCAGGCGCCCGCTGCCTTCCAGAACAACCTCCCCTCGAGCGTGATGGCACGCAGGAACACCTACGTCTGCACTGAGCGCCCGGGTGCCGACCGCCACTCGCTGCTGCAGAACGGCAAGGAGAACAGGTAGGGCTGCGGGCGACCACTGGGGGGTCCCATCTCTTCTCCGGCTCTGCCCGCCACCATAACACCTCCCTCCTTCCCCTTCCTGCAGCTCTGTCGCCGGCCGGGTGCCACCGGCATCACCCTCCAGCCACAGCATCGCCGCCGCCTCCTCGGAGCGGGCCCGCCTGGCGCGGGGCACCACCGTCCGCAGCACCTTCCATGGCGGGCAAGTGCGGGATCGGCGAACGGGTGGGGGTCCCAACGGGCCCCCCGCCTCCCCGACGCTGGCACCCGAGGCCTTGCCACTGCCCCAGAGCCGCTCGCGGGCCACCTCCAACCTCTTCAGCAAGCTGACCTCCAAGCTGACCCGCAGGTGAGGGGGCCACGGGCGCCGTGCCCGCCCCGCCGGCGCTGCCCTTGCCTTCCTCACTCCCTCTTCTCTCTTCCAGGGTCACTCTTGACCCCTCTAAGCGGCAGAGCTCTAATAGGTGCGTCTCGGGCACCCCCACGCCTCCAGGAGCCAAAATCAGTAAGTGCCCGGTGTCACCGGTGCCTGTCGCGGTGCCACTGGTGCTTGTCCCAGTGCCGCCAGCGCTCACCCCGGTGCCTGTCCTGGTGCCGCCAGTGTTTGTCCCGGTGCATGTCTCAGTGCTGCCGGTGTTCATCCTGGGGTCCATGCCGGTACCGCCGGTGTTTGTCCCAGTGCCCATCCTGGTGCTGCCAGTGTCCGCCCTGGTGCCTGTCTCAGTGCCACCAGTGTTTGTCCCGGTACCTGTCCCAGTTCCACTGGTACCTGGTGCCACTGGTGCCCATCCCAGTACCACCAGTGCTTGTCCCCATGCCGCCAGTACACACCGTGGTACCTGTCCCCAGTGTCTGTCCCAGTGCTCCTGGTGCCCGTCCTGGTGCCCGTCCTGGTGCCCGTCCTGGTGCCACCAGCGCCCACCCCAGTGCCTGTCCTGGTGCCCCTGGCGCCTGCCTCGCTTCGCTCCTGTCCCTTCTCTCTTTCTGCCTCTCAGCCTTTGCCGCTGCTATGGGATTTGGGAGGGTGGGGGGCATAGCTGTGCTCCACCCTGTGGGGTGGGGACACCCGTGGTGGGGGGGTAGTCCCCCCCCCCCCCGAAATGGATGTAAGCCTGGTGGGGGTGGTACCCTCGCACCATGGACATGGTGCCCCCTTGAATTGGGCACAGCTTTGAGGGGGGAAGTGGCCCCCCCAAAGCAGGCATGACCTGGGGGTGGGGGGATGCCCCCTGCTTTAAATGGGCATCACCTTGGGGGAGATGATGTGCCCCAAGCTGGGGGTGGTGCCCCCCAAATTCAGCATTACCTTGTGGGGGGAGGTGTGGGTGTGATCTCCCCAAAATGGGGTTGGTGCCCCGTAAAAATGGGTGTGACCTTGGGGGTGTGTGCCCCAAATCAGGGGTGGTGCCCCCCCCCCAAACTTGGGTGATGCCCCTCCCAAGGGGCATGACCTTGGCAGATGGTGTCCCCTAAATTGGGAACTGTGCCCCCCCAAATTGGGCAGTGACCCCAAAATGAGGACCATACCCCCACATCAGGCATGGGGCTGGTGGCAATGGCCCCAAAAGGGGGGGTGGTGCCCCCCAAAATGGTGCAAAATGGGGGGGGGGGCTTAGCACAGCCTGTGGTGGGCAGAGCCTCTGGCCCCCCCTGATGTGTGTCCCCCCTCCCCAGGGTCACAGACGAACCTGAGAGAATCGGGGGACCTGCGCTCACAAGGTGGGTGCTGATGACCCTGGGTGCTCCCCAACCCGTGGGTGCTCCCCAGGGTAGGCAGCCCCCTGCCCACGCCATGCCATACCCAGCCCCAGTGCCCCATAGCCCCCATACCCACCCCTGGTGCCCCCTGCCCATGCCACGCCTCCTCTGCTATCCCATAGGCCCCATACCCAGCCCCAGTGCCCTCTGGCCATGCCGTACCCTGCCGCTGCTACCCCATAGCTCCCTGCCTATGCCGTAGCCACCCCTCCTGGTGTCTCGTAGCCCCCTGCCCACCCCATGCCCACCTTTCCCCCCTGCAGTTGCCATCTACCTTGGGATCAAAAGGAAGCCGAACCCCGGCTGCTCCGATGCCCCTGGCATGTGAAGGTGACGAGCGCCCGGCCGGCCGAGGCGGTGATGGCGGCGCTGCAGCAGGCCACCCTCTCGGCCGGCTGCCGCGCCCGCCAGCCCCAGCCCTTCCTGCTCTCCTGCACCCACGACCGGGGCCCCAGCGAGCACTTCTGCCATTTTGAGGCTGAGGTTTGCCGGCTCCAGCGCCTTGGCCTCCACGGCGTGCTCTTCCGGCGCCTGGCTGGCACTGCTGGTGCTTTCCGTGCCACCTTGGCACGCGTGTCCGGTCAGCTCCAGCTCTAGGGACCTGGTGGAGCTGGGACCCCTGCCTCGAGGGCTGCTTCCCTCCTGGGGGAGGCACTGGAGCTGGGACCCGGAGCTGCATTGGCACCAGGACCCCCCCCCCCCTCGCCCCCACCCAGGGGCTGCATCGGCACTGGGAGCCCCCGGGGCTGCACCGGATCCGGCACCCAGGGCTGCAGTGGAGCTGGGACCCCCGTGAGGATGCACCGGATCTATGACTTCCACCCTGGGGGCTGCATCGGTACCGGGACACCCCCACCCCCGGGAGCTGTATTGGCACTGGCACTGGGGGTCTGCAAAGGACCCAGGCCCCCCTGGGGCTGCCTCGGATCTGGGGCCCCCCCCCCAGGGGGGGCTGCCTCTGCTCCAGCATCCCCTCGGGGACATCAGCACCAGCACCCGGGGGCTTGCAGCAGCTTGGGGCCACGTGCTGATGGCAGCTCAGGGACACGGGGTGCCCCTGGGGCCCCCCCAGGGGTCGCTGGCTCCAGCCCCCCAGGGACTCCGTGACCCCTTGGCTGTCTGTGGGGCTGTTGGCTCTGGGACCCCCAGCAGCCCCAGACTCTGGGACCCTGGGGCCATTGGTGCCAAGACCTTGGGGTCCACCAGCTCCGGGACCTCAGGGGCTACTAGCTTGGGGACCTTTGGGACATCAGCTCTGGGACTGCAGGGTCCACCAGCTCTGGGACCTAGAGGCCCACCATTTTGGGAATCTTGGGGACATCATTTTGGGACTTTAGGGTCCCCCAGCTCCTAGACATGGGGGTCTACATCGCCTCCAGCCCCCTGGCTCCCCAGAGCTGTGGCTGCATCTTGGGGTCCCCCAGAGCTTCCCCCCCCACCCGGGGACTGTCCCTGTGTCCCCCAGCCCTGTACAGCCTGTAAATATGGCCCGGGGCTCCGGTGTCACCCCCTCCTTCCCCACCCCCTGGCACATTTTTAAGTTATTCCTGCCCTGGTCTGTAAAAGAACCCCCCCCAATAAAGATAGGAGACCCATTGGTGTCAGCACCCCTCAGTACTGGGAACCCTGGCACCAGGACCCACCCCCCATCACGACCTTGGGGCATGGGCAGAGTTAAGGTGAAGTTGCCCTTTATGGGGGGGTGCTGCAAAGGCACCCCAGAGTGGTGGTGGGGGTCCCCCCATGGGTTCCCCCCCCTCCGGCTCAGATGCCTGGGTTCACAGTGGGCGCCAGCAGCGTTTATTGAGGCCGGTCTTCAGGTGGGGTGCCTGAGGGGGTTGTGTGTTGCCTATTTTTGGGCGGGGATCATGTCGTCGATGGACTGGTTCTGCTCCAGTTTCTTCTCCATCTCCACCATCAGCTTCACGCCGTCCACCACCATCTGCACCTGCTCCACCTCCGAGAAGCCCAGGCGGTCAGCGTTGGAGATGTCAAAGACGGCACCCACGGCTGCCGTGTCTACCCCGCCTGGGAGGGGGGGGGAAACAGGGGTGTCAGCACCCCACAGCACCCATGTCCACCTGTGCCCTATATCCCCCACGTCCCTGTGCCCACTTGTGCCCCAAATTTGACCCCCTGGTGTCGTGTCCCCTCGCCTCTGCATCCCCCTGCCCACCAGTGCCCCATGTCCTCCTCATCTTTGTGTCAACCTCTGCCCCTGTCCCCACGTTCCCCCATCCCTGCGCCTGCCTGTGCCCTGTGTCCCCAAGTTCCCATGTCCCTGTACCCACCTGTGCCACGCTTCTGGAGGCGGAGGCGCTTGAGGACCTCCTCGAACTTGGGGTGCTGGCTGAGCTTGGGCAGGCGGACATGGACGCCCCCCCGCAGCCCCGTCCCCAGGTTGGATGGGCAGGTCAGGATGTAGCCCAGGTGCTCTGTCCACATGAAGGGGTGGCCTGCCTTCTTGAAGATCTCTTCAATCTGGTTGGGGGGGACACGTAGGACTGGGTCCCCACCCGCCACCGTCCTGACCCCCAGCCTGGGGGCACCACTGCCATCACCCTCCCAGGACACCCCCGTGAACCCCAGCGTCCCCTGTGCCCAAAACGTGCCCTCATTCCCATGTCCCCACCATGGCCCTAATGTCCCTCATGTCCTCCCGTGCTCCCCCAATGTCCCGAACTGCCCCCTGACCCCAATGTCCCCGTTGTGCCCGTGTCCCCAACACCCTCCATGTCCCTTTTATCACCCCATGTCCTCCTGTGTCCCCAATGCTCTCCATGCCCCCAAGACCCTCCATGTCCCCCATATCCCCGTGCATCCCCCAAGACCCTCCATGCCTACACCATGTCCCCTGCCCCAGGCTCTGACCCACCTTCTTGAGGCCAATGCAGAAGCGCCTGAACACCTCCTTCATGTTACCCCCCTTCTCCATGGAGATGACGCGGAGGTGGTCCTCCTCGTTCACCCACACCAGGAAGGTCTTGTTGTCATTGTGCCTACGGTGGGGGGCGCACACACAACAATCCCTCAGTGGTGGCCTGGGGACCCAGGCATCCAGGCACCCCCAGATTCATCTGGGTGGTCCCTACATGCCCCCCCCCCCAGGTGGGACCCCAACACTTGGGTGTCCCCAGGAGGGATCTTGATCTGCAGGTGCCCCTTCGCACCCTTCCTAGGCTGGGTTCCCACCACATGGGTGCCCCCAGCATCCCCCCCCTACTAGGTGGGACCCTGCTCTCTGGGTGCCTTTTGCTCCCCTCCCAGCTGGGTTCCCCAACACTTGGGTGGGCTCATGATCTGTGGGTGCCCCATTGCAACCCCTCCCAGCTGGGTTCCCCAAAACGTGGGTGCCCCCAGCATCCCCCCCATTTGGGACTCTGCTCCCTGGGTGCCCCTTGCTCCCCTCCCAGCTGGGGTCTCCACCACATAGGTGCCCCCAGCATCCCCCCCACTAGGTGGGACCCTGCTCCCCGGGTGCCCGCCGGGATGCCCCACCAGATGCCACGGGCATCGGGCCAGTCACGGGCCATGCCCGAGGCCAGCAGCAGGGGCGAGACCGGCTTGTCAAAGAGGAAATGGTCATCGATGAGCTGCTGCTGCTCCTGCTCCGTCATGGCCTTCAGCGGGTAGTACCGGCCCTTGAACTCCCCCTCCAAGCTGTTCAGGGCTGCGGGAGGGGCGGGGTCAGGGCACGGACACGCCCACACATTCGCAGACCACGCCCATCTATCATCGGACCCCGCCCACCGACCACACCCGGGACACCTGCTACCTGCCACATGGCCATAGCCCTTTGCCGCGCCCCCCCCCGGCCACACCCACACATGTCACACCCACCGCCACGCCCATACACCACGCCCCACTGCCACCAAAATGCCACACCCACATAGAGCACGGCCACAAGTAGATGTTACACCCGCCTCCACCCAGGCCTCTCCCGCACCCAACAGTCACACCCAAGCCATGCCAGGCTCTGCCACACCCTGCACGCACAGGCCACGCCCCCTCCACCCCAGGCCACATCCCACGACCACGCCCCAACTTGCTCCACCCAGGCTGAGCAGCAAGCCCCACCCCCTGCGGCAGGCCACGCCCCCCGGCAAAGCCACGCCCCGTGACCACGCCCCAATAAGCCATGCCCCTCACCGTTGACGGACAGCTTCTCGATGGCGCGGCGCTCTCCCCGGCTGCAGTGCGGGGGCAGGGAGTAGCCCTTGATGCTGCGCCCCGTGCGCACCCGGCTGCTCAGCACGTACTTGGGGTCCAGGTCATCCCCTCCCTGCCCCAAAGGTCAGTGGGACCCAGGCAGCCGGCAGCCTGCGCCCCTCCCCACCCACCCCCCCACCTCAAGAGGGACCCAGGCAGCTGGCAGCCTGCGCCCCTCCCCATCCCTCCCACCCCCACCCCACCCTACCCCGGCCTCAAGAGGGTCACCAGTGTCTGGGCACCCCAATTTCCCCCATCACCCGCCACCCCAGGAGGGACCCGTGTCCCCATGGCCCAGAAGGGACCCAGGTGTCCAGCCAAACCCCACCCCCCCACCCCGGGGGGGCCCAGGTGTCCCGGACCTTGAGATTCTCGTGGTTGAGGTCAGTGCGGTGCTTGTCGGTGGGTTTGTAGCCACCGTGGCGGTCCTGGATCACTGGGTCAAAGAGCTCCTTGAAGACCTCGTAGGACTCCTCGTCCCCAGCCACGCAACCCACAGTCATGATGAAGGGGTGTCCTGGGGGGGGGAGGTCAGGTCAGGGGGGCAGCTGGCACTGCAGCTGGCATCGGGCACAGCCCCATGGCAGGGCATGGCACCGCACATGGCACTGGGGACAGGGCACCAGCACCCAATATGGCACTGGGGACAGGGCGCTGGCACGGGGGGGGGGGTGACCCAGAAGACACCACGTCCCCCAGCACCAGCCCAGAGGACCCTGTGGGAGGGCTGGGGACCCTGTGCTGTCACCCACCGGGGTTGTCGACGCCGGTCTGGATGACGTCATCGAGGGTGAAACCGCTGGGGGTCTCCTTGTCCCGCAGGCGCTGGTAGAGGGCGGGGGTGAGGACCTTGGCCATGTGATTGTTGTGCTGGGAGAGGTCGGGGAACTCCTCCTCCGCTGAGAACTTCAGCTTGTACTTGTTGTGGGTGTTGCTGAACGGCATGGTGGGGCTGCGGAAAGAGGGGACTGGCACCAGGGGGGCACGGCGTGGGGCACGGCATGGCATAGGGCACGGCGTGGCCCTGGGCACAGTGTGGGGCATGGCCTGGCACAGGGCGTGGGGCATGGCAGGCGCCATGGAGCACAGCAAGGCCACCTGGGTGCGGGGTACACCATTGCATGGGGCATGGCAGGGGACACGAGGCATGGGGCACGCCATGGGGACATGGCACAGAGGACGTGGCCCAGGGGACGTGGCCCTGCCAGGGCAGCGGGCATGGGACGGCCATGGGGACACGGCACAGGGGACACGGCCCTGCCAGGGCAGGGGGCATGGGACGGCCATGGGGACACGGCACAGGGGACACGGCCCTGCCAGGGCAGGGGGCATGGGACGGCCATGGGGACACGGCACAGGGGACACGGCCCTGCCAGGGCAGGGGGCATGGGACGGCCATGGGGACACGGCACAGGGGACACGGCCCTGCCAGGGCAGCGGGCATGGGACGGCCATGGGGACACGGCACAGGGGACACGGCCCTGCCAGGGCAGGGGGCATGGGACGGCCATGGGGACACGGCACAGGGGACACGGCCCTGCCAGGGCAGGGGGCATGGGATGGCCATGGGGACACGGCACAGGGGACACGGCCCTGCCAGGGCCGGGGGCATGGGACGGCCATGGGGACACGGCACAGGGGACATGGCCCTGCCAGGGCAGGGGGCATGGGATGGCCATGGGGACACGGCACAGGGGACACGGCCCTGCCAGGGCAGGGGGCCTGGCATGGCCACGGGGACACGGGGGACACAGAGGGGAGGGGGCACTAGGACCCGCGTGTCTCTACCGAGCCTGCCCCCGTAGGCGCGGGGGGGGGGGGAAGGGGGCGTCTTTCGTGGAGGCGTGGCCATGGTGGGCGTGTCCCGTGGGCGGGGCCGCAGTAGGTGTGGCAGGGCGGGGCCTTGGCGGGGGGAGGGGCGAGGCCGGGCCGGGCCATGTTTGGCCGGGCCGGGGCCGGGGCTATTTATAGCCCGGAGGGACCCGAGGACCGAACCGGGGCGGGGGGCGGGGGGGGGGTACCGGGACAGACACCGACCCCGACCCTGACACCGACCCGCTCCGCGGCCCAAGGGGTCCGGCCGGGGCCCGGTGGTACCGGGGGGTCCCGGTTCGGGTGGTACTGGCAGGTCCCGGTCCCAGTGGCACCCGGTCCCAGTGGCAGTGGGGCACCTGGTCCGGTCCCGGTGGCACCGGGGAGGCTCCGGTCCGGTCCCGGAGGGTCCGGTTGGTTCCGGCTCAGGTGGAACCGGAGGGTCCAGTCCCGGTTTGGCCCCAGTGTCACTGGGAGGGTCTGGTCCCTCTGCGGGCGGTCCCGGGGGGTGTCCATCCCGGTGGGGTCGGTCCCGGTGGGGGTCCCGGTGGGGTCCATCCCGATGGGGTCCTGGTGGGTCCCGGCAGGGCCGAGGTTACCTTGAGCAGCACGGGCGGGTCGGGTCGGGTCGGGCCGGTACCGGCGGAGCAGGCGGCGGGGAGCAGGGCCGCCACCGGCTTTTATCCTCCCCCCCGGCCCCGCCCGGCTTCGGGGGCACCGGGGGGGGGCTCCGAACCGGGCGGGGGCCGGGCCCTGCCGGAGCCGCCCCCAGGGACGGGGAGACCCTCCGGCCCCCCCGGTGCTGCCCCCTCGGTGTCGGGTGTCCGGTGGGCGCCCGGCCCGGCACCTGCCGCCCCCGCGGCTGCAGAGAGGGGTGCGCTGCTGCCGGCACCCCCCCGGTACACCGGCACCCCCCCGGTACACCGGCACCCCTTACCCCCGTCACCGGGCTCCCCCGGTTCGCACTGCAGCATGCACCGGGCACCCCCGTCCTGCACGACCCCACGCGGTGCCCAGGGCCCCTTGCACCCCCTCCGTGCACCCCTGCACTGTGCCGCAGCCCCCCCCCCCCCGCCCCTGTTACACACCCGCACGTTGCACGCTGCGTGTTGCGCCGCATGCAGCGGGCCGCACGCTGCACGTCGCACGCTGCAAAGCGCGCGTGCACGTGGCGTGTTGCACGCTGCATGTTGCAGCTTCCACGTTGCTGCGTGCTTCACCTTGCTGCACGCCGCACCCGGAGGGCCGCAGAGCCCGCACCCACCCTCGGGGACCACCCGGTGCCCTGCACGGCCCCACAGGCTGCAGTGGGTGCTGTGGCGGGCATGCGGCCTTGGCCGACCTTGACCTGCAGCATCCACCATGGCTCCGGTTACTCTCCCGCTGCTTGCCCGGCCAGGGCCTGGCTGCAACTGGGAGCAGTGGGAGCAACTGGGAGGTGGGTAGAGCCAGGCAGGGGCACTGCAGAGGGATGGGGGAACGGGAGCAGTGAGGGGGCATCTGTCCTGGGGTGGGGGCACCCAGCACCCACCATCCCCAAATCACTGCTGGGACCTGGCTGGGGGGTGCTGGGGTGGGAGGCACCCACCCTGTGCCCCAGCCCCCACTCCGAGGTGGCCTGCCTGTCCCCAGCCCCCTCCTGTTGTGGGGGCCAAGGTGGGGGGCACCGGGGGGGTGACCCCGGGCAGATCCGCTGGATCAGGGCAATTCAAGCCGGGCCCACCCCCCCATCCCGACACCCGGTATTTTTAGGCCGGATCTGGTTACCTTGTCGGATCCAGTGTCGGCGCTGGGGGACCCCAGCAGGGGGTACGGGACGGGCGGCAGGGATGCCGGGGTGGCACCCATGGGTGGGGCAGGGGCTGCCACTGGAGACCTTCACACCCACCCACCCAACCCCCCCCCAAACCACCACCAGCACCTGTGGGGAAACTGAGGCACGGGGAGGGGGGCAGGGGGCTCCCCTGTGGGTCCAGAGTGCCTTGAGCCCTCCAGGGTGCTGGTGCGGGGGAAATGCTGGGTGTGGGCCCCAGTGCACCCCAACATTGGCACCCTGGGGGGCCTGGGGGGCTCCCCCTATAGCTCTGGGGGTACCACATACCTTTGGGGTGCTCTAGAGTCTGGAGTGACCATGGGGATGGGGTGACCCTGGGGATGGGTGCTGGGGGACATGGGTGACCCTGTGATGCCAGGCGACCCCAAATATGCGGGCACTGGGGAGGGGGTGACCTTGGCCATGGGATGTCCCCCAGCCCTGGGGATGGCTGGGGGGGTCCCCAAGACATGGGTGCCCAATTACTGGGGTCCCGGGGGGGGGGGGGCATGTCACTGCTCCTGCTCCCCCCCCTTCCCCACCTTGGTGACTGTGGCCCCCTCAGGCAGGGGGTCCCTGGGGCAGGGTAATGTGGGGGTCACCAGGCACAGCAGCGGCGAATAAGGGGGTGCAGCAATGCAGGGGTGGCCAAGTCGGGGGGGGTCCTGCTTTATTGGGCAGAGGGCGTACAAAAAAAAAAGGTGAATCGCAGTGTCCCTGCACGGCTGGGGGGCAGCACCCAGTGGGGGCCCCACAGGGTGCCGGAGCTGGTGCGGGATCCAGGTCCTGCTCCAAGTGCGTTGGGGGGAATCCAGGTCCTGCTCTGAGCATGTGTTGGGGGTGGGTCTGGATCCTGCTCCCAGCATGTACGGGGGGGTCCGGATCCTGCTCCAAGTGAGTTGGGGGGATCCAGGTCTTGCTCGAGCACGTCGGAGGGGGTTGGGTCCTGCTCCGAGCATGTTAGGGGGATCTGGTTCCCACCCTGAGCATGTTAGGGGGGATCTAGTTCCTGCCCCAAGAATGTGGGGGGCTCCAGGTCCCAGTCTGAGAGCACAGAGGGGCTCCGGGTTGCACTTGGAACATGGTGGGGGCAGATCTAGATCCCACCTTGAGCACATGGAGGGATCCAGGTCCTGCTCCGAGTGTGCTGGGCGGGGGGGGGGGGCTCCAGGTCCCGCCCCAAGCACATGGAGGGATCCAGGTCCCGCCTTGAGCACACGGGGCGGGCTCTGGGTCCTGCTCGAAGCACATCGCGGGGCTGGTGGTGCCACCCCAAGCACACGTCGGGGTCACCCCGCGCCCGCCCCCGCCCCGGCCGGCTCACACCTGCTGAGCGATCTGCTCGATCCGCTGCAGAACGTCGTCTGACTGCAGCTGCTCCAGCGTCAGCAGGGACAGCCCCAGCTGGTCCTCCTGTGCCAGGAGAGGGGTGAGCCGGGGGGTCCCCCCCTGCCCAGCCCCCCCAGCACCGGGGGGGTCTTGGGGGGGGGGTCCCTTTTACCTGGTGGAAGGGCTGAGCCATCTGGCGCAGGAAGAACTTGGCCACCTGCACCGCCTCGTCCACCGTCAGGTTGAGGTTGGCGTCGGTGATGTGCTCCTGGATCCACCGTGGCAGCTTCCCCCGCTTGTCCGCCCGGGCGAAGCGCTGTGGAGCAGGAAGACAGGGAGTGGAAGCAGGGGCGGGGTCCCACAGCCCCCCCCAAACCCATCCCCCCCCCCCCCATCCTGGTACCCACCTTGTCAGCAAAGACCATGAGGCCGTAGTCGGTTTTGCCACGCAGGGCCCGGCCGACGCACTGCGCGGCGTGGCGCATGGCGTCGAAGGTGAGGAAATCGTTCTCCCGGATCTGGAACTGGTCCCGGAGGTATTCCAGCCGGGCCTGGGGGACACATAGACGTGCTGGGTGCCCCACAGGGTGCCCTGTCCTGGCCGTGGGGTGTCCTGCTGGTCCCCAGGGAGCTCCAGGGCAGCCCTGGGGTGTCACGCTGTAGCTGTGGGGTGCCACGAGGTGGCCCCAGGGTGCTGAGCTGTGCCCCAGGGGTGCCCCACTGTGTCCCCAGGGTGCTTGGCTGTACCCCACGGTGCCCACTGTACCCCATGGATACCCACTGTGTCCCTAGGACACCTGGCTGTGCCCCATGGATGCCCCACTGTGTCTTCAGGGTGCTTGGCTGTGCCCCATGAATGCCCACTGTACCCCATGGATACCCACTGTGTCCCTAGGACACCTGGCTGTGCCCCATGGATGCCCCACTATAGCCCTGGGGCACCTCACTGTGTCCCCAAGGTGCCTGCGGTGTCCCCGGGGTGCCTGGCTGTGCCATGGGGTGCCTGGCTCTGCCCGCTGGGCGCCCCGCTGTCCCCATGGGTCCCCCGGGGTCCCTGCTCACCTTCAGGATGCGGCTCTGGGTGTAGACGTAGGGCACCCCGAACATGACGACAGCTCTGCCGTAATGGTGCACTGGGGGTGGGGGGCGAAATAAGGGGTGCTCAGGGTGGTTCAGCACCCGCCACCACGTCCCCCTGCCGCTGTGTCCCTGCACCGGGCTGGCCCTCACCAAAATCAATGCCCTCTGACACTTTGCCGCGGGCCACGGAGAGCAGGATGGCACCCCGGCCATTCTCGCAGGCCTGTGAACAGCCACCATGTCACCAGGAGGGGTGGCACCCATGACGGTGACACCCCAAAGTGCTGCCACCCACCTCCTGGTACTTCTCCAGGGCCATACTGGTCTCAGCCCCGTCCTGTGTCTCAATGAAGATGAGCTTGTTCCGCTGGATGTTCTCCAGGATGCCCTGCCATGGTGGGGGGGCCGGGAGTCAGGGGACCCGAGGGGACACCATGGGGACACTGCAGGGGGCCGGGGAACGCCCGGGGGGACAGGCGGACACACCTGCTCATACCAGGAGGCCACGATGTTCTCCATATACTGGTAGCTGGTGAAGAAGGCGACGATGCCATCGGGGACCACGGCTGACAGCTCCAGCAGCAGGTTCCCATAGTTGCGGATGACGGCTGGGGTGGGGGGTGTCACTGTGGGATGCCCCCGGCCCCTCAAAGTCCCCTCTGGACCCCGAATCTCCCTGTTATCCCTGGCCCAACACCCCCCCAGCCCCGTTTCTGTTGTGCCCTGGGTTTGCCTACCCCAGTCCTGGTCCCAAGACTGGTCCCTCCAGCCCTATGACTCTGTCCCTGTCCCCTCCCCAAGCCCCATAACCCCATCCCTGTCCCCATCCCTGTCCCCTCCCCGAGCCCCATAACACTGTCCCCAGGTCCTCCCCAGCCCTATATACCCCTGGCCCCATCCCTGGCTCCCCCAGCCCCATAACCCCGTCCCTGTCCCCTCCCTCCATCCCTGTCCCCTACCGATGTCCTCGCGTGTCTCAAACTTGGAGCTGATGGCCACCTGGTCATTGCCACGACCCACAATCTGCGAGGGACAGGGATGCTGGTGACATGGGAGTCCCCGGCCCCCCCCAGATCGATGCTGGGCCGCTCCAGGGCTCCCCACTCACCATGGGGCACAGGCAGGTCCGGGCCAGCGTCATGGTGAAGGTTGCCATGGTGACGGGGCGGAAATCCAGGATTTTCGGGTAAATGTCCAGCGGGGAGAGAGTCTGGGGGGGGACAGAAGGGATGCAGGGATGGGGTCAACCTGATGGGCCCTGGAGGGACATGGTGGGGGGACGCTGGGGGACATGGGGGATACAGGGGGACAGGGAGACTCACCCCTGACGTGATAATGACTGACTGGAAGCGCTCAAAGACGGGTTTGATGGCGATGGAAGCATCCATGCAGCTGCGGGGGAAGCACACACACCCGGGGTAACACTGCCACTGTCCCCCCCCATCACCCCAGCATCCCTGTCCCCCCCCGCAGCATCCCTGTCCCCCCCCTGCTGATACCCCCACCGTGTCCCCACACCTGAAGTGCAGGATGGGGTTGGAGATGGTGGGGGTCCTGTCATCAAAGGGCTCGATGATGATGGTGAAACCTGGGGTGGGATTGGGGGGAAGCACTCAGTGCCAGCCAGGGCGGGGGGGCACCCAGCACCCCCCCAAGCAGGACACAGGGTGTCCTCCCACCCAAGGGTGCTCAGCTACCCACCCCCCAGGGGGACTTATGGACTATCCCACCACCCATGGGTGCCAATCCCCACACTGGGAGGGCTCACAGACCCCTTGCCCCCCCCCAGAGGGGGTGTTCAAGGACGGACCCCCGCCTTGCCCCAGGGGACCCAGGCGTCCAGCTGACCCTTGGCGTAGGTGCTGACGAGGGTGGCGAAGTTGGCGACGAGGGTGATGGCGGAGAAGTCGGCCATGTCCACAATCTCCAGCGTCCGCAGCAGTGAGCGCAGCCGCTCTGCGCAGAACCTGGAGGGGGGCATCACCCGTGGGGGCGACACGTCACCCTGGACAGCGGGACGTGTCATTCCAGGGGTGTTGTGTCACCCCAAGGAGGGGAAATGCCACCTTTGGAGGGGGAACGGTCACCCCAGGGAGGGGAGACGCCAGCCGGGGGGGGGCCACAGGACCCTGGGGAGGGGACACAACACCCGGAGGAGGAAGCAGCCCCTTGTCGGGGTCGCAGACCACCCTGGGGGGAGACACAGCAACCTGGGAAGGTCATCGGCCAGCCTGGGGGGGGCCACAGCACCTTGGGGAGGGGACACAGTGTCCTGGGAGGGGGAAAGCAACCCCCTGGGGGTGTCACAGGCCACCGAGGGCAGGGATGTGGCACCCCAGGGGCCATGTCCCCTTGTGGGCAGGTCCCTCCGTGGGGGGACACAACCCCCACCAGACTCACCGCAGGGGCTTGCGCTCGATGCAGACCTTCTCGTAGATGTCCTTGAGGAAGGCGGGGGGGCTCTCCTGCACCACCCGTGGCCCCCGCACCCGCGCCCGCAGGTAGGCTACGAACCGCTTCAGGAACCCCACAAAATGCTCGGCTGTCCGGATGCTGCCGGGAACCGCCTCTGCGGGAGGGGGACACCGGGGGGGGGGTGTCAGATGGGGACCCCGGCACTGCCCCGCCCTTCCAAGGAAGGACTCAGGGACCCCCAGGGTGCCTGCACTCGGTTGGAGGGGAGGTTGGGGGGTACCAGAGCCTGATGTGGGGCTGGCGGCACCCCAAAGGGATCCCAAGGGCTGGGGCGGGTCTCCACAGCCAGGAGGGTCTCGGGGATCCCCAGGGGCCCCCATGCTCAGCTGGAGCAGAGATCAGGGAGCACCAGAGGCCGGTGTGGGGCTGGGGTCACGCCAAATGTGGGCTCAGAGACCCCCCCCGTGCTCATCCAGCATGGAAAGGGGGGGGGGGGCTGGGGGGCACTCCAAAAGAGGGGCCGCCCCGCCACGCACCCTGCAGGATCTCATCCGGCAGGACGGGGTTGGCGAGGTAGAGGTCGGTCTCCCGCGCCGTGCTGGCCTCCCGCAGCCCCTCCACCAGGCGCCGGTACTCCTCCGCCAGCCGCCGTGCGTCCGTCTCCTTGATCCTGCGGCAGAGGGGTGGGCGTGGGTGGGGGGCAGGGTGATGCGGGAAGGGGGGGGTGGCACGACGACGGGGACAACGGGGGGACGTGGGGGACACACACACACGCTCACTTTTGGATGGTTGCCTGGAGCGTGGCCACATTGGCCTGGCAGCGGTCCAGCGTCCGGCGTGTGATGTTCACCCCCATGGAGTCGATGCAGACATTGTCTGTCAGGGTCGGGGGGACAGTGTCAGCCCCCCTGGGTGACTGAGGGGACAGCGGGTGACACCCGAAATGTGGGCTGGGGGCAGGGGGGCGGCTGACCGATGTTGTGGGCCTCGTCAAAGACCACGACTGACTTCTTAGCCAGCTCCTTGGAGACCAGATCGGCGATTTTGGGATCCAGCAGGTAGTGGTAGCTGTAGACAACGATGTTGGCGTGGAGGATCTGCCCGGGGCGGGGACAGGGACGTTTTAGGGACATCTGGGGACAGATGAGCCACCCCAGAGCCGATCCCGGCCCCCCGTGCTCCCGCCGTACCGAGTAGCGGGCGAGGAAATAGGGACACCAGCCCTTCTGGCGGCCGTGGGCCTTCAGGTCATCCAGGTTGTAGATGCCGTAGGGGATGGGCACCTCGCGGCCGTGGGTGTCGAACTCCTGTGGGGGCCCGGGGCGGGGGTGGAGGTCACTGGGGAGACTCCGGGGGGTGGGGGGCAGCTGGGGCCGGGGGAGGCACCCTGAGGTGGGGGTTGCCGGGGGCGGGGGGGGAGGGGATTGGGGATGGGGGATATGGGTGCGGGGCAGAGGTAGGTTGTGGCTGGGGGCACCCTGGGGTGCTGGGAGGTGGATGGGGGGACCCCAGGGTGCTCAAGGGCCAGAGGGGGAATGGGGGGGACCCCAGGGTGCTGGGGATCCAGTTAGGAATGGGGGGACCCAAGGGTGCTGGGGAGATGGACAGGGAGTGGGGGGACACCAGGGTGCTGGGGATCCAGTTAGGGAATGGGGACACCCAAGGGTGCTGGGCAGATGGACAGGGAGTGGGGGGACACCAGGGTGCTGGGGATCCAGTTAGGGAATGGGGACACCCAAGGGTGCTGGGGATCCAGTTAGGGAATGGGGGCACCCAAGGGTGCTGGGGAGATGGACAGGGAGTGGGGGGACACCAGGGTGCTGGGGATCCAGTTAGGGAATGGGGGCACCCAAGGGTGCTGGGGAGATGGACAGAGAGTATTGCGGATCCAGTTAGGGAATGGGGCGCGCCTGGGGGTGCTGGAGAGCTAGACAGGGAGTGGGGGGCACCAGGGTGCTGGGGATTCAGTTAGGGAATGGGGGTACCCAAGGGTGCTGGGGAGATGGACAGGGAGTGGGGGGACACCAGGGTGCTGGGGATCCAGTTAGGGAATGGGGACACCCAAGGGTGCTGGGCAGATGGACAGGGAGTGGGGGGACACCAGGGTGCTGGGGATCCAGTTAGGGAATGGGGGGATACCAGGGTGCTGGGGATCCAGTTAGGGAATGGGGGCACCCAAGGGTGCTGGGCAGATGGACAGGGAGTGGGGGGACACCAGGGTGCTGGGGATCCAGTTAGGGAATGGGGGGATACCAGGGTGCTGGGGATCCAGTTAGGGAATGGGGGCACCCAAGGGTGCTGGGCAGATGGACAGGGAGTGGGGGACACCAGGGTGCTGGGGATCCAGTTGGGGAATGGGGGCCCCTGAGCAGGGGAAGTTGAGACACCCTTGGGTGCCTGTCAGGGGCAGGTAGACCCCTAGGTGCCCGTCAGGGGATTGGGGGGGATCCCTCACCTCAAAGAAGCGGCAGGTGGGCAGAGATCCGTCGCGCTGGTGCTGCGCCCGCACGTAGGAGGCCGTCAGGCTCAGGCACCGGCTGTCCACCTCCTTCCCGAAGCGCAGCGAGGACACCTGCACCCCCACGGTCACCCTGCTGTCACCGTGTCCCCAGGATCACCCCCCCGCCCCCAGTGGATCCCACCCGGTCCCCTGCCCACCTCAGGGTGAATGCAGAGGTTCTTCCTGGAGCTCAGCGCCAGCCCCAGGAATGGCACCTTCTCCCCCAGCTCCTTCTCGTAGAAATCCATCAGCTTCCGCAGCTCCTCAATCACCTGCGGCAGCGACACTCAGATCGATCCCTCAGGATCCCCTCTGGGATCTGCGCCCCCCACCTCTCCCCCACCTTCTCGATCTCCGGCACTGTGCGAGAGCAGTAGATGAGTTTGGTGACATCCAGCGGCCGGGCCTGGGGAGAGAAGTGATGCTAGGATCTGCAGGGCCTGGGATCGGCCAGGATCCACTGGGACTGGGCACCAGCACTCACCCGCTGATAGGCAACGATGAGAGACAGCAGCGACACCGTCTTCCCGGTCCCCGAGGGCATCTCCAGCACACCGTGGCCCTGCCGAGAGCAGCGGCGTCACCCTGGCGGGGGCATCCCCAGGGGTGGGTGGATCCCAGCTCGCCGGGGACCGCCAGATCCCGCCGTACCTTGGCGTCCAAGGTCCTCTTGAGCTCCAGCATGTAGGAGAACTGTTCGGGGTAGATGTAGTCGTAGGGGAAGTAGACCAGGAGGCCATCGATGTTGAGCCTGCGAAGGGGCCAGGGAGAGGATTCCTGAAAGCGATCCTGCCAGATCCCACCCCAGCGGGGAGCTCGGTGCCTGGCTGATCCCGCTTCGCTGTGGGATTGGGGTGCCCCCGCCCACCCGTGCCGCCCCGTCTCTTGGCAGGCCTGTGACGGCAGCCGGGATCTGGTGGGCGACGGGCAGGGGATCCGGTGTGCGGGGGGTCACCGTACTGAGGCGGCCCCGGCTGCTCTCAGCTCTCCACCATTGCCCCGGCAGGGATCCGCTCCACAGCCAAGACTGCCAGGGATTGCCAGGCACCCCAGCCCTCCCGTGGGCCCGGTACGCCCCGGGATCCGTCGGGATCCCGGTCCTCCCGTGGGCCCGGCACGCCCGGGATCCATGGGGATCGCGGTCCCCCCGTGGGCTCGGCACGCGCGGGATCCACTGGGATCCCGGTCCTCCCGTGGGCCCGGCACGCCCGGGATCCATGGGGATCGCGGTCCCCGCGCGGGCTCGGCACGCCCGGGATCCATGGGGATCGCGGTCCCCGCGTGGGCTCGGCACGCCCGGGATCCACTGGGATTCCGGTCCTCCCGTGGGCTCGGCACGCCCGGGATCCATGGGGATCGCGGTCCCCGCGTGGGCTCGGCACGCCCGGGATCCATGGGGATCGCGGTCCCCCCGTGGGCCCGGCACGCCCGGGATCCATGGGGATCGCGGTCCCCGCGTGGGCTCGGCACGCGTGGGATCCATGGGGATCGCGGTCCCCCCGTGGCCGCCGCCATCCCCCCCCCGCCCCTCCCGGGATCCTCCTGGATCCCCCCGCCCCTCTCCGCTCACTTCATGGCTCCCGCCGCTTTCACGCGCCGCCGGCTCCGACGTGGCCCCGCCCCTCCAGTCTCCACTTCGGTCGGCTCCGACCTCCCATTGGCCTGCCCACCCCCACCGCCCCGCCTCTCCCTTCCGATTGGCCACGCGCGCTGCCCATCACGGCGCCGGGGCGCGGCCGTGCCGGCGGAGGGCGGGTAGAGCTGTGTCGCGGGGAAGCAATCGACCGCCGAGCACCGAGGGCGGCGAGTCGAGCGCCGAGCCCTGGAGCGGGCGGAGCTAAGGGGACCCAGTGGGACGGTCCCCACGACGGGGTAGTGCCAACCCCCGCCCAGTCCGGAGTGGGGTGTCCCCACCCGTGTCACCGCCCCAGTCCGGAGCAGTGTGTCACCCCCTGCTCCCGTACACGGTGTCCCCACCCGTGTTACCCCCCCCCAATCCAGGGCGTCCCCACTCAGGTCACCCTCCCTGGTCCTGAGTGGGGTGTCCCCACCCGTGTCCCGCCCCGTGGGCGCCAGTGCCGGATTCCAGTGACTCGGTGGCACGGACAGACATCTTAAAGAGCTTTATGGCACAACCCCTCCCTGCCCCCTCTTGGGGGGGAATCCCCAAAACACTGCGGGGCTCCAGACTTGGGGGGGGGGAATGTCCCGGGTGGATCCATCGCCGCCGGGTCACACCTGGGGGGGGGGGGAGCGGGGAAGAAGAGAAATGGGGGGTTAAAGTGCGGGGGGAGAGAAACGGGAGGCGCGGGGGGATCTCACGGGGGCTCACCCGGGTGGCAGAGGCACGTGGTGGCCGCCGCTCCCGCCCCGGGGGGCTCGTGCCAGGGGCAACCCCCGTCTCCACTGGGCGGCTGCTGCCGAAAAGGTCCGTGAGACCCCCAAAATTGGGGTGCGAAACCCCAAAATGGGGGCTCGTGCCCCCCGCTTCCCCCAACCCCCACCACAAGTCTCACCTCTCCCCCGGCAGCCGCCGCCGCCGCCGCGCCGCCAGCGCCAGCCCCACGCCGGGGCCCAGCAGGGCGAGCGGGAGGGCACAGGCGAGGGCAAGGGGCGCAGGGGGGCGGCGCTGGGGGGCCGGGGGGGGACCCCCGACCTCCTCCTCGCAGCGGGACCCCATAAATCCGGGGGGGCAGGCACAGACGTGGCCGGAGAAGTGGGTGTAGCAGGTGGCACCGTTGAGGCAGGGGCCGGAGGCGCAGGCGTCGGCACGGCGTCGGCAATCGGTGCCAGCATAGCCAAGGGTGCAGGAGCAGGTGAAGGTGTTGGCGCCGTCCTGACAGGTGCCGCCGTTGGCACAGGGGTTGGGGGTACAGTCGTCGGCGTTGCGTTCACACCGGCGCCCCGAAAAACCCGGTCGGCATTTGCAAATGGCACCGCGACCCAAGTCCCGGCACTGGCCGCCTGCGCCGGGGAGGGGGTCAGCGATGCCAAACCACGCCACGGGGAGGGTGATGGCTGGGGACGTGGGGGACGCTCACCGTGCAGGCAGAGGTGGTCGGCACAGCGGTCAGCGCGGCGCTCGCAGTTGGAGCCGCGGAAGCCGGGGGGACAGCGGCAGGTGTAGCCGGCACCAGGAGCCGGGTCGGGGGCGCAGGCGCCGCCGTTGAAGCAGGGACCGAGGGCGCACGGGGATGGCGGCACCTCTGGGAGAGGTTCCAGTATCGCCAACCGCCCCACTGCTGGGAGCGATGCCGATGACACAGGCGCTGCTGCCGGCACTGGTGCTTCAGGGGCTGTTGCTGGTGCTACCGGTACCACCACTGGTGCTTCCAGGGCCACCATGGGTGCTGCTGGTGCTGCTGCCGGTGCTTCCAGGGCTACCACCGGTGCTGCTGGTGCCACCGGGGCCACAGCTGGTACTGCCAGTGCCACTGCTGGCACTGCTGGGGCCACCACCGCTGCCGGGGCTTCTGGTGCTGCCAGGGCTTCCGTCGCTGCTGCAGGTGCTGCCGGCGGTTGTCCCGGGCCGGGGGTGTCGCAGTGTGGCCCTGGGGAGTCACTCCCATGACCCTGCGTGGGCAGCACCATTACCAGGACAGTGGGGACGGGGGGTACCGGACCCCCCCCAGTGTGGATGTCGGGGTGCCCAGAAGCACCGGGGGTGTCCCTGGGGAGTCTCAGGGGGGCTCCTGAGGTGACACAGGGGGTGCTGGTGCAGGGGGGGTCCCACTCACCGTGCAGGGACCCCCGTTGGTGCAGGCGCTGCCATCAGCGCTGCCATCTGTGCTGGGGGGGCCACAGGCTTCCCGGCACCCACCTGTGGGGAGAGAGCGGGGTGTCAGGAGCACCCCAAAAGCCAGGGGATGCCCTGGGGGCACCCCAGAGGTGCTGGAGGCCCCCCAAGAAAGATGGGGGAGCACTGGGGGGGAGAAGGGTGCTGGGGGCCCCCCCAGGGGCCAGGGGTACTCACGGCCGGTGCAGCAGGGGGGCCAGCAGTGGCGGGGGGGGCGGCAGGAGGCGGTGGGAGGGCAGCGGCGGGCGCAGGGCGGGCAGCGGGGGGCGCAGCGGGGGCCACGGGCGGGTGGGCGGCATCGCAGGCGGGTGCCGAAGCGCAGGCCCCCCCCAGCCCCCCCCCCGCCAGGGACCCCCCGGCGAGAGGTGCTGCCGGGCCACTGCACGCCCCAAGAGCCGGTCCTGGGGCCCTGGGGCACCTGTCAGCACCCACAGCCCCCCCCGGTCCCCCCAAACCACCCCTTTGCCCCTCTAATCCTCCCTCTCTGCCTCCCCCCAACTGCCCCCCCATCCATAGATTTCCACTCACCCCCCCAAACATCCAGGGCTCCCCTTTGCCCCCCCAAACCCTATTTGTTCCCCATTTACCCCCTGGGATACTCATTTGCCACCCAACACTCCAGGCTCTCATCCGCCCCCATGGGACCTCCATTTCCACCCCCTGCCAAATACCCAGGGTCCCTATTTGCCCCCCCTGGGACCCCCATTTGCCTCCCCAAACCCCATGGGCCCCCAAGTCACCCCCACTCACCCCCAGAGCCTTTGGCCTCCTCCAGCCGCCATGACTCGATGACGAGGGAGACGATACCCTGGGGGGGGCCCGGGGTGGGGGGCAGGCAAAAATTAGGGGGCTGTCATTCCTGGTCCCTTGGGGGTCCCGGGACCATGGCAGGGGTCAGACTTGGGGGGGACATCCTCACCGGCCAGGGGAAGGCGAAGGGCAGGCGGAGGATGCGGGGGGCCCCCGGGGTGGGGGGGGGTCCAGGGGGGCTGTGGGCGACCCCCAGGCTGCAGCCGACGCCCCTGGGGGGCCGCAGGCAGAGGCGAAAGACAAGACGACAGGAGGGGGGGCCCCCACACGGCCCCCCTGGGCCCCCCCGCGCCGACAGCACCCGCAGCTCCAGAACCCCAGCCGGCTGCACCTGCGGGTGGGTGTCAGCAACCCAAACCCCCTGGGACCCCCCAAACCCCAAGAGCCCCCCCCAATTCCAAACCTGCCCCAAGGACCCCCATCAACTCCTCAGGAACACCCCAAATACCCCAGAGCCCCCCCAGCACTACAAACAGCCCCTGAGACCCCCCCCCCCAATATCCCAAATACCCCTCCTAGAACTGCCCCCCCAGACCCCCTGGGGACCACAAAGGGACATCAAAGCACCCCAGGATCTCCCTGATCCCCTCCAGGGATCCCTCTAAAAATCACCAAGGGTCTCCCCCAGCCCCCAAAGACCCCCCCCGGCCCCCTTCCCCAGATCAGGCTCACCAGTGGGGGGCAGAGGAGGGCGAGGAGGGCGGCCAGCAGCAGTGCAGCCATGGCTTGCACCGGGCGGGGGGGCCAGATCCGGGCCGGGGGGGTCCCGTCTGGTCCCGGGGCTCAGCAGGGTCTGAGCCCACCGCCCCCCCCCGAAACTGCTTTCTAAGGGCCCCACCACGCCCCCGCTCGCAGGCCACGCCCCCAAAGGGGACGATCCCCAAAGGGGGACCCAGCCCCATAACCCTCCGAGGGGCTCAGCTCCAGCCCCACAACCTGCCCCTATGAGGCCAGAGCCGGCCCCATAGCCCCGCCGCCCCCAAAAAGGGTCCAGATCCAACACAGCACCAGGGAGGGGTGGGCCACCCTGCCCCCCCGCAAGCAGCACAGTGCACCCGCAGCTCCACGTCACCCTTTATTCACCCCCGCTGGGGTCGAGACCCCCCCCCTAAAACCGGGGCCACGCCCGGCCCCCCACCACGGGGCCGCCGGCACCTCCGACCGCATCGTCCAGGTCCAGGTGACACGTCACCCCCTGCTCCCACGGCGCTGGTAAACGGGGTGTCAACGTGTCCCCCCCTGCCCCGCCTTGCGCCGCTGACATCACGCCGAGGTCCCGCTGACATCACGGCACCGTCCCGCTGACATCACGCTGACATCACTGCTGCTTGGAGCGCGGCCAGAGGCGGCCGGCCAGGGCACCCAGGAAGAGCCCCGTCGGCTTCTTGCCCTGCGCCAGCTCTGCCAGGCGCTGCTGCTCCTCCTGCGCCCCCGATTCAGGGCGAAAAACAGCCGTTACGGGCAATTGAGCGCTGCCACCCCCTCCCTGCATCACGTCCGTCCCCCCCCCCGGCACGTCCCCACCTCCTCCAGCTGCGACCGGCGGCGTTTAAAAGCCGCCAGCGGATCCTCCTCTAGCGCGTAATTCTCCAGCACAGTCCGGACGTCCTCCACCCCACTGAGGGCGATGGCTGCAGGGCCAGACGGGTCAGGGGGGCTCGGGAGGGTCGGGGGGGGGGGGGTGGGAGATGAGGTGGGGACGCCTTTACCCACTTTTGAGGAAAGCAGTGAGGTCGTAGAGCGCGCGGTCGTCGGAACTGCCGTCCCAGCGGGGCAGCGCCAGCCCGTTGTAGGGCTGCAGGCAAAAGGCTTCTCTCCGGCAGTCCACTACCACCACCTTTGCCGGGTCTCTGTTGAGGCAGGAGATGTCCTGGGGAGGGGACAGGGGGGGACAGAGAGGGGCTGGTGGCGGGCAGGGGGGTCACCGGAGTGCCCGTCCCCCTCCCCTGCCCTCCCTGGGCCCCCCACCTTGACGTGGTGCCCATCCATGTAGCGGGTGGCGTCCCGGAAGAGGCGGTAGGAGACGAAGCCGTGGGGGTCCACACTGTCGATGAGGGGGAAGGCAGTCTGGGGGAGGGAACAGGGCGGGTGAGAGAGTGGGGGGCACCCCTGGGTGTCCCTGTCACCCCCTAGGGCGGCTGTGTCCCCCCGGCTTCATGCTCACCATGCCGGTTTCGGAGGTGAAGACGACAATCTCGTAGAGGGGTGCAAGCTGCTGGAGGAGGCTCTCGATGCCTGGGCGCTTCTTGAAGCGCCAGCCGGTGACAAGCTGGTTTTGGGGGGTGCAGAGAGGTGTCATGGGGCGGGGAGGCAGCTGGAGGGGGCACGGGGAGGCTCGGGGGACACTCACCGACCACTCGGGGTGCAGCAGGACGTCGGTGAGCTCAATGACGAGGGTGTAGGGGGGCTGGTAGTAGGGTTCGCGCAGGGGATCCGGCAGCAGCTTGGGGCTGGTGGGCTCGATGATCATCTGGGGGAGGGTCAGGGGGAGGGATGGAGCCCCCCGAGCATAGGGACGAGCCACCGGCATAGGGACAAAGGTCCCCAAAAGGGGTTAAGGTCCCCGCACCGGTGCAGGAGCAAGGGCTGGGGTGTGGGGACGAAGCCCCCCCAAAATGGGGACAGGAGCCCCTGCCTCGTGACAAAGACCCCAAGGTGGGGACAAGGACCACAGACTGATGACAGGGAACCCCAAAACAGGAACGTGACTCCCCAGCACTGGGACGTGGTCCCCCAAGAGGGGATGGGGATCCAAAGTGTCCACAAAAGATCCCCAAAATGGGGACAAATCTCCCCAGGAGAGTGAAAAAGCTCTCAGGACAGGGACAGCCACCCCTGATTGGAAAAAGCCCCCCCAAAACGGGGGGAACCCCCCCAAAACGGGTCTCCACACACCTGCCTGTAGTCCTTGAAGTACTTGTAGGTCCTGCGGAGCTGCTGGATGCCCACGGGGTCTGCAGAGGCAAGGCCAGCGCGGGTGACGGTCACCCAGGGTCCCTGCTGTCCCCAAGAGGGGTGACAGTTCCCCCCCACCCCCACGACAGAAACCAAAATGCCCAAAAAAAGCCCCTTTTGGGTAACAACAGGGTGCTAAAAACATCGTAAAAGCCTCCGGCCACAACACCACAGTGTCAAATGGCCACGAAGACACGACACGTCCCCTGCCCTGCGGTGGTTGTCCCCACTCCGGGGGTGTCTGGAGATGTCACTCACCGCCATCGAACTCATCGGGGATCTGCGGGGAGAAGAGGGAGGCAGAGGGTTATGATGGGGACAGCAAGGATGCGGTGACATTGGAGGGATCGTGGGGGCACTGAGGGGGAAGGGACATGCCAGGTGACAGGGACAATTTGCAGGTAGGTGATGCCATTTCCGTATGGTTTCCTTCCGCCGACTGATCTCCTTGTCACCCCACTGGTGCCATTATCACCTGCTCTGCTCTCTACCACCCCACCCCACCCCCGTTTGATGTCCCCGTGTCCCCCCTGCTGGGTGCCGGAGACAGGCAGGGCAATTCACACCTCTCCCTCCCCGGGGAGCCCTGCCATGCGTCAAAACCCTCTTCAACACCTCCCAGATTGTCCAAAAAAGGGGGATTGTGTGAGAAAAACACCTCCCTGGGGTGTGACAAGGACTGTCCGTCCCTCTGGGGACACCCCACTCCCTTTGGGGACAGATCAGTCCCCTTGGGGACATGGGGCCCCAATGCAAAGACCCCAAAAAAAGGGAAAATACCAGTGAAGGGGGACAGACGGGGTCATGTGGGGAAGGGAGGGAGAGGGAGAAGGCGCTAAGCCCCTGCGATGTCCCCAGATGTCCCCAAAAAGCAGGGAGGGGACATCGGTGCAGCCCCCTTGCCTAAAAAAAGGGGGGGAACCGCCGCTGAGCGCCCCTCACCTTGGCGCCATGCTCGTCCACCGCGTTGCTGCCTGCGGGAGGGGGAGAGCGGAGGTGAGGAGGGGCCGTGGCAGTGTCAGTGGCAGGGGGGACACGCGGGGGACACCGGAGACTCACCGAAGATGTAGATAATCGCCACACTGGTGCCAGCACCCAGCAGCCCCGCCAGGCGCAGGGCCACTCGTCGGGCGGCTGCCATCCGCTCCCGCCGCCGCTGCTCTTCCTCCTCCTCCTCGGGGCCGGGGGTGTGTCCCAGGGGTCCCTCTGCTGCCTGCGGGGTGGGGGGACACGGAGGGGAGGTGAGCCCTGGGGACAAGGGGGAACCCTGGGGATGGCCGAGGGGCCTGGGGAGTCCCTGGGATGGCCAGGGACACTTGGGGATGCCTGAGGACAGCCAGGGACATCCAGAGAGACCCAGGGACAGTCAGCAACAGCCAAGGAGCCTCCTGGGACCTTTAGGGACACTTGGGGAGCTCCGAGGATGTGCGAGGGTGACCAGGGACATCCAGCGAGCTCCAGGGGCCCTTGGGGATATTTGAGGATGGCCAGGGACCCCCAAGGACCCCCACGGAACCCTAGGGATGCCTGAGAATGGTCAGGGACACCCAGGGACGCCTGGGGAGCCCCAGGGTCCCTTAGGGATACCCAGGGATGGCCAAGGATAGCCAGGGACCCCCAGGAACCCCTACGGAACCCTAGGGATGGCCGGGGACAGCCAGGGAGCCCCAGGGACAGCTGGGGACACCGAGGGACACCCAGGGACCCTTGGGGACTCCCAGGGATGTCTGAGAATGGCCAGGGACACCCAGGGAGAGCCAGGGACCCCTGGGGACAACCAGGGATACGCGGGGAGCCCCAGAGACAGCCAGGGACACCCAGGGACCTCCATGAAACCCCAGGGATGGCCGAGGATGGCCGGGAACGCCTAGAGAGCCCAGGGGACCCCAGCGGAGCCCGAGGGATGGCGGGGGACAGCCGGGGAGCCCTGGGAACACCCAGGGACAGTCACAGGCCCTCGGGGACCCCCGGGACACCCGTGGAGCCCCCGCATCCCCCCGCCTCGCGGGGTCCCCACCGCCCCCTCAGGTCCAGGCCCAGGCCCGGCCCTGCCGCTGGGCTCAGCCCACCTGGTGCCGCCGCAGCCGCTCCCGCAGCACAGCCTCAGTGCCGGCGGTGCCGCTGGCGGCCCGGCCCAGCGCGGCACGGGCCCGGCGGGCCCCCAGGGCGGCGCGGACCCCGCAGGCCGCCGCCACCGCCCGACCCGCCGCCGCCGCCGCCGCCGCCATCTTCCCGCACCGCCCGCCCCACGGCGCAGGCGCGGCCGCCGCCGCCCAACCCCTTCCCGCGCCGGCAGCCAATGAGAGACGGCGGGGAGAGAGTAGGGGGAGGAGGCAAGACGCGAGGGGCGGGACGTGAGGGCCGACGACCAATGGCGACACGACTTCTGGCCAATGGCGGCGGAGAGGAGGCGTGGCCGGAGGCGGGAGAACCAATGAGAGGAGGAGGCGGGACGAAGGAGCAGTACACGTGCGCGGCCGGCGCGGAGCACCGCCCGGAGGGGGGTGTGTGTCCCCCGTTCGCCCCCGCCCCCACGGGGGGGGGGGGGCCGGTCTGACCCCCTTTGCCCCAGCCCCACGGGGCACAGGGGCCCCGGTTCAACCCCCTCCGCCGGCTCTATGGGGCAGGGGGCTCCCCGTTCCACCCCCCCCAGCCCCATAGGCCCCTCCACCCCCGACGGAGCACAGAAGAGGGGGTGCCGCACCCACAGGCATTTATTCAACACCACCTAAACCGTGCTACAACCAGCAGCGCAGAGAAGGGGGGGGGGGGGAAAGGGGGAGGAGGTTAGAAAATGGGGGGGGGACACAAAGAAAATGGAGGGCAATGCGGGGGGGCGGGGGGGAGCTCCCCTCAGGCCTCCAGCAGTTTGCCGAGGAAGCGGAGGTTCAGGATCTTGAGCTGCTCTTCCAAATCCATGCGGACGATGCCGTCCTCCCCGTCGATGCTGAGCAGGATGCCGGTGGCTTCGCGGTCCTCCCCCAGGATGACCTTTACCTGCGGTGGGGCCGTTAGTGTGAGGGAGGGGGCCTTGGAGTGGTGGTGAGGGTCTCAGAGGGGTTGGGGGGGGTCCCAGGGGGGCTGGTGTAGCACCGGAGGGGATCTGGAAGGTCCACAAGGGACCATGGGGTGGGTGGGGGACATGGGGGGAGTGTTGGGGCAGCCTGGGGGGACCGAGGATGGGGGGAGGGCTGGGGGGGGCCCCTACCTTGTTGCTCTTGGTGGGGGTGACAGGCTCTAGGTGCTCGCTGGAGATGCTCACCACCTTCTCACTGTCCTTCAGGTAGACAGAGCACATCCCACCCTACAGGGACAAAATGGGGGGTCAGCATCACCCCCTGTTCCCGCCCCGCTCCCCCCCGCTCCCCGAGCCCTCCAGGGCTCTCACCGTGACGCTGCGGATGACGCCGGTCTGTCCCACCGCCTGACTGTCCAGATAGGTGTCACGGACCTTCACCTGGATGTCGGTGGTCACCCAGTCGCTGGAGCTCTGCTCAATCCCCGATCCAGGGGTGTGGGGGTTGTACCCCCCCGGGGAGGGGGCTCCAGGGGTCATGGGGCTGTAGCCCACCGGGCTGGGGCTGGGGCTGGCCTGGGGGGAGAGAGAGGAGGCAGCGTTGGAGGTGGTAGGAGGACTATGAGGGGGGGCTTCAGGGATTATAGGGACCATAAGGGGGTGTAGGAGGGCTAGGGGGGGAGTTGGAGGGGGCCTACGAGGGGAGTGTAGGGTAACTATGAGGGTTTGGGAGTTATAGGGGGCGTAGGGGAGTTATAGGAGGTGTAAGGGGGCTACAAGGGGTTTTGGGTTACAGAGGGCTATAACGGCATGTAGAAGGGCTATATGGGGGGGTTGCGGGTTACAGGGGATGTAGAGGGGGTGTAGAGGGGCTATGAGAGATTTTGGGTTACAGAGGGCTATAACGGCGTGTAGGAGGGCTATAACGGCATGTAGGAGGGCTATATGGGGGGGTTGCGGGCTGTAGGGGGGCTATACAGGGGGTTGGAGGGCTATAAGGGGGTTTTGGAGTTATAGGGGGCTATAGGGGGCTGTAGGGTAGCTATATAGCGGGGTTGGGGGTTGTAAGGGGGCTACAAGGGGAGCACAGTGGGACTATGAGGGAGTTTTGGGATTATAGGGGGGCTATATGGCAGGGTTGGGGTTTGTAGGGGTGCTACAAGGGGTTTGTGTGGGGTGTGGGGTGTGTAGGGGGTTGTGTGGGGACTACAAGGAGGTTTAGGGGAGGTGTAGGGGGGCCACGAGGGAGTGTAGGGGGGCTATGGGTACCTGGTAGGCCATGGGCGACGGCGTGGGGTGGTAGCTGGCCGGTGAGTGGGTGTTCTGGTAGCCCACGGGGCTGGGGGCCACTTGGTGGTAGCTCTGGGGGCTGGGGCTGGGCTGGTAGGAGCCCTGCGGCGAGGGTACGGCATAGGGCGAGAACTGATCCGTGTTGTACCTGGCGGGGAGAGGAGAGGTGGCAGAGGGATGGGGTTTGAGGATTTGGGGTGCTCCAGGGCCAACATTGCACCCTGGGGGCACAGTTCCCCCCCAGGGGTGTAGTTCAGGGTCCTCTAGGGCTGTGGTTTCACCCTGGGACCCTTATTCAGGGGCCCTGGGGCCATGGCTTCCCCCCAGAACCATGGTCTGGGGTCCCCCAGGAGCAGTTTCCCCCAAAACCATGGTTTGGTGTCCCCCAGGAGCAGTTTCTCCCCCAGAGCTGCAGTTTGGGGTCTCCCGGGACCTGCTGTGGGGCAGAGGGAGCACTCACATGGCCGGTGTGCCGGGTGTCTGGGGGTTGTAAGGCTGGTTGACCTGCGGGGATGAGGGGTCAGGGTAGCCGGGGGTCTGCGGGTTCGGGGTGCCCCCGTAGCCCTGTGGCGAGGGCGTGGGCTCGTCATCGAAGCCGTACTCGAAGTCCTCGTCGGCCCTATGGAGGACAGGTGAGTGTCATCATCACAGCGGGGCCATCGTGGTGGTCAGGGACCCCAAAATAGGGCCGTCCCAGTGGGGGAGACCCCCACCATACCCACCTGGAGGGCGTGTTGGGGTTGTTGGGGTCCCAGGCGCCGCTCTGGGCGGGCGTGCGGCTGCCATCGTGCAGCGGCGTCTGCGAGCCATAGTGCGGCGTGCGGCTGCCTGTGAGGGTCCCGCAGAGGCTCCATCAGTCCCACCCCGGGTCCCCCCCACCCAAAGACCCCCTCCTCCGTGTCCCTGGCCCCACTTCAGCCCCGCCACCTCCAGAAGATCACCCCAGGGTCCCCTCCGTGTCCCTTAAGGTCCCATCTCATCCTAGTCCACCCCCCAGGCCACCCCAGGGTCCGCCTAATCCCTGTTTCCTCCATACCCCGTTGTCCCCCTGTGCCACTCACCGTCGTGCAGGGGGGTCTGCGAGCCGTACATGGGCGTGCGGGAGCCAGAGCCGTACATGGGGGTCTGGGAGCCGTACATGGGGGTGCGCCCGTAGGCCGACGTCATCCCGCCCGGGCGCCGTGAGCCCCTGTGGGGACACGCACGTGTCAAGGGATGGGGACACCATGCCAGGGTGGGGACAGAGACACCCTAAAAGAGCCCTGCTCATGTCTGCGGGTGTCACCTGCCCACAGGAGAGGTTCTGGCCCAAGTGCTGCTGCAAACTCTGACGACAACTCTAACCCGTCAGAGGGTCTCCGAGGTCCACCCTGGCCCCAGTGTCCCCATCCCCCCCACTCACACAGTGGTCAGGCGCTGGCGGTCCACCGAGATGGTCTGGCAGGTGGAGTGCAGCTCCACGCGGGCTGTTGACTCCGTCGCATCCTTCACCACCCCGATGTAGCCTGCGGGGTGGGATGGGGGCTCAGAGTGGGCGTCCGGGTATCCCCAAGGCCCCCTCCCTGTTTGGGGGGGGAAAAATGGGCACCCCACACCCCACCAGAAGGTGCCCACCTTTGTAGGGTCCCTGGGAGATGCGCACCGTCTGCCCGATGAGGTCATTATCCCGCCGCCCGCGGCCACGGCTCATGCCGCCGCCACCAAAACCACCACGTTGGCCTGTGGGACCGAGTCGGGGCTCAGTGGGGTCCCTGGGGACACCTGCCCTGCCTCAGGGACACCCAACACTCACCAGCCCCGCTGGGGTGCATCGGGCTGCTGATACGGGGACTCATGGGGGCGAAGCCGCCCACGGTGAAATTGGTGACGTCCCGTGGCTGTGAAGAGAGAAAATGGCACCTGGAGGCAGGGCAGCGGCAAAACCGGGGGGCTGCAGCCCCCACAGCCGTCCCTGGGGGTGGGTGTCCCCGGTGCATCCCCACCTTGGAGCCGCCTGCCAGGACGAGGTGCCGGGTCTTGCAGACGAACATGCCGCCATTCTCCACCAGCTTCTTGCAGTGCAGGAAGGCAAAGCCCCGGAAGAGGTGCCGGATCTCCCCCTCACGGCCCTGCCCCAGTAAAAGAGGGGGTTAAGCCCCGGTAAAAAAGAGGGGTCAAGCCCTGGAGAGGTGACCGGATCCTCCCCTCAGCAATGGGAAGAACCCAGAGGAGTGCTGGGAGGGATCCAGTGTCCCATCGGTGCTGGGAGGGATGCAAGGGGGTCCTGGCGTCTCCTCAATGCCAGGAGGGACCCCAATACACCAGGGACCCCCCACAGTGCCAGGAGGGACCCAGCTCATCCCAGGGACAGTCCCTGAAGCAGGGACAGTCCCGGAACAGCACCAGCAAGGACCCAGAGCACCCCTGGGGGCCCCCAAAGCACCAGGAGGGGTCCGTCACACCCCCAGGACCCCCCCAAACCCCGTAAGCCCCTACCGAGTGAGGCCCATCTATGACTTTGACAATGTCCTTGACATGGATATTGTTCTGCTCCGAGTCGAGGGCGACAGCAAAGCGGTTGTCCTTCTTCCTGGTGACGGCCTGGTGTCGCACCGTCACCACCTTCCCGTACATGTTCAGCACCTGCGGGGATGGCAAGAGGTTGGGAGGGAGGCAGCCAAAAACGGGGACCCTGCCAGGGCAGGGGACACAGCTCAGGCACGGGGATGAGTGTGGAACCACCACCCCCCCTCCCAGAGCAGGGGACATGGGTCGGGCACGGGGATGAGCGTGAACCTCCCCCCAGAGCAGGGCACATGGCTCCTCTGGGCATCCCCAGGGAGCTGGGACTCACCTGAAAGGTCTCCCGCTCCAGACGGACAATGACGCCCACGGTTTGGGGGTCCAGCTGCACCAGCTCGCCCCACTCGTGCTGCCCCCCCACATCCACGCCGGACGCCGTCTCCGAACAGAGCTGCAGGTCCCGTGGCAGAACCTTGAGCTGGTGGCGAGGAACGTGAGACACAGTCATTTCCCATCTTTTTCCCCCAAAAACCAGCATGTTTTGGGTGCCAAGCGGGACTTTTCACCCCCCAAATACCTCGTGCATGGTGAGGTCGGAGAAGAGGATGACGAAGTTTTCCTCCACCCTCACTATCAGGCCCGTGTCGCCCTCGAAACGCCCCGCGATCACCTTGACGTGGTCACCCATCTTGAAATACTTCCGCAGCTCCTGAGCCGGGAACTCCAGCATGTCCTGTGGTGGGGGGGAAAGAGAACGCCATAGGCACAGGGAGGAAGGGCTGGCGGGGTCCAGGTTGGCCGCAGCAGCCCGGGAGACAGCCAGTGTCGCTCCCCAGGGACTCCCTGACCTTCAGGTCCTCATGTTTGGGCATGATGGTGATCTTGTTGCCATCGACGCTGAGTATTTTGCCCTGCAGGTTGATCAGCTCGCCCTCGCACACCTCCACATTGTCACCAGGCTGGAAGTTGTGCTCTCGTTCCTTCCCTGGGATGGCAGGGATGGTGAGGGGCCGCCACCGTGGAGGGGACAGCGGGGGGGCGGTGGCAGCACTTGCTTACCCGTGCTCTCTGTCACCACCTCCAGGTCGATGCCTTCGGGCTGGTCCTCGAACTTCTCCAGCTCCGAGAGGGTGGGCTTCACACCCTCCGTTATCTGCCAAGAGCAGAGCAGGTGGCCAAAATGCCCTGTTCCACCCCAAAACGCACCCAGATTGGTGGCACCATCCCCGCCGAGGAACCACCAGCCTCCCAACGGCCCTTGGCATTAGAAAGGAGGTGGTTTTGCGGGGAAGACCCACGGGTTTGGGGTTCAAAGCCTGGCACGGCAGCAGCGCTCACCACAGCTGACATGGCAAAGCTCTTGAAGAGGAATCCCTTGCGGCTGTAGCGGTTGCCTTCAAAGATGAGAAAGTCCCCATCGGATGCCACGTCACCTCCCAGGGACCTGGGACAAAACCCAAATCACCCCCTCAGTGAGCAAGAGCCCCCCCAGGGATAAAAGCCCTCCCTTGGAGAGGGCAGCTCTGCTGGGGGGGGGCTTTTGGGGCCACATCTGACATCCCCCAGCACGGTGACGGTCGCCTACCGGATCTTCTCAGCATCAAAAAGCCGCTGGGGGGGTCGCTTGAACTTCTTTCTCTTGGCGAACCAGTCTTTCTGTGGGGCGGGGGGCAGTGGGGGGTGAGTGAAGGGTGGCAGTGTGGCGGCAGTGCCGGCACTGGCGTGGATCCACTTACCAGGCTCATGCGGGCTTTGATGCGATCGAAGTCGATGCGAGGGATCATCTTGAGGGAAATCTGGTTCTGGCTGGGCTCCACGTAATCCACCTGGGGGGCACAAAGGCAAGGTGAGCCGGGTGTCCCCCGCTCCACGGCGTCCCTGTCCCCTTCCCCTCCTCACCTGGGCAATGTCATCTTTGTAGATCCCTCTCTTGAGGCGCACCCAAGATTTGGGCTTGAGGTTGGTGACCTCCTTCACCACCTTGAGGACGTCGGTCATCTCCTTGATGGGGACCATCTGCTGGTTCCAGTACCCCATGCGCAGGTTGCCCACCCCCTCGATCGCCTGCTTGACGTGCGTCTGCTTGTAGGCCTCCACGTAGATGTAACCCTTGACGTGCTCAGGGGCCACCACTGACTTGATCTGCAGGGGCTGGAGGACGAGGGGACACATTGGGGATGCATTGGGGACGCCACAGCGCTGTCATCCGCCCTCCGGCCGCAACCCAGCTGCTCTGTGGCCTCACCGTGTCAGTGAACTGGTAAGCGATGAATTTCCGCATGAGGGCGATGGCCGTGGCACGCTCCTCGCCGATCTAGGGACAAAAAGGATGTTTTAGGGGTGGGAATGCGGCCCCCCTCTGCTGTGCTGAGCCCCCCCATGCCCCCCAGCACCCACCTTGCACTTCACAGTCCAGAGATTGGGGTCCCTGCATGGGGGCAGAGAGGGAAACACTGTTACGGGGTGGCTTGTCCCAATTTGTTCCCTTTTCCTCCCAAAACCACACAGGTTTTTTTCCTCCCCTCCGTGAGACTCACTTGACTCCAGGTAGCAGCTGCTGCTGCGTGATGTCATCCGACAACTCGTCGGAGCCACCGTAAACGCTGAAAAAAGGGAAAATTATTAAAAAAATAATGAAAGGAAGAGTGGAAGGGAGAGCAGGGGGCACTGCCCGTCGTGCTGGGGATGGCGACAGGGACTCACGTCTCTCCCACCGAGGACTTGGCATATTTCTTCATATAATACTCGCCCAACTCCTCCTCACGCTGGTCCCTGGGGAGAGAAAAAGCAGGGGGAGAGGTGTCAGCACAGCCCCTGCCGCCCCGCCAGACAGACGGACACACGGATGGAGCCGCCATCACCTCCAGAGGTTCTGCAGCCGCCGAGCGCCGGAGCGATCCTCATCCAGCACCACGTTATCGATGTTGGAAGCTGCGAGGAAGAGGAAGATTGGGATCTTGCCCCTGGGGGAAGGCGCGAGGGGGTGGGCTGGGCTTGCTCGGCCCCGGGGGGTGGGGAGGGGACTCTGAGGGGAGATGGGGGGGACGGCAGGGTGATTTGGGCTTACCTTCGATCTCTTCTGCTCGGGAGGAAGGAGTGGCGGTGAAGAATGGAGCAAATAATAGCGGCAAAACCACCCGCGGGTGAGGGGGGAACAAAGGGGAAGGAATCAAAATTCAGACGGTGGCACAGGGGGAAAAGGGGGGGGAAGGGGGGGGAAGCAAAAGAAAAACCCCAGGCGAGTGCGGATGAGATGTGCTGAGCAGACAGACACAGGGAGGGAGGGATGGACGGACAGTGGGAGGCAGGGGAGACGTGCCAGCCCTCCCACCCACCACTGATGGGTTTTTTGGGGGGAAAGAGGGGCTGGGCGGGGAGGGGTTAGAGCCAGAGGGCACGGGTTAGTCCCCAATGAGCTGCACTTCCATCCTCTTCCTCAGGCCCCCAGGGCAGGGAAGGGACCTGGGGGGCCCCCAAAGCCCTGAGGGGGGCCCCAAAGCGGCAGGGGGACACTGCTCACCTTTCTCCAGGATGTCCTCAGCCCCATCCTCCCACTGGTCCTCGTCCTCGTACTCGTCGTCCACGTCTGGTGGGGGGTCAGGGCGGTGAGTGGGGCCGAGGGCATGGCGGCGGCCCCCCAACACCCCCGCAGCCCCCCAGCTCACCGGCCTCGTCCAGGATGAAGCCGCCGTGGCGCGGCTTTTTGGCTGGTCGGTCATCATCTTCCTCTTCTTCCTCCTCGTCGTACTCTTCCTCTTCTTCCTCCTCTTCCTCCTCGGCCTCCTCCTTCTCACTGCCAGCCACACTGGCGCGCTCTTCCTCAGCCTGGAGGAGTTCAGGGGGGTGAGGGAGGGCACCCACCCGTGCCCCCCCCCACCCCCTGCTGCAGCCTTCAGCCTTACCTCGTTCTCCTCAGCCTCCTCGGCCTCGCTGCTGTGCTCACTCTCGTCCTCCGAGAAGTTGCTGTCGTCACTGTCCGACATGACGGCACAAGGGGGTCTGGGGCAGGGAGATGGAGGTGTGCTGGGGGGGCAGGTGGGGGGGGTCTGGGGGTGTCCCAGGGGAGGCGGGGGGGGTCTGGGGGTATCCTGGGGGGGCCGGGGAAGTAGGGCTGTCCAGGGAGGACCTTGGAGGGAGGCAGGGCGGTTCTGGGAGTGTCCTGGGAGGACCTGGGGGAGACGTGGGGGGATCTGGGGGATGTCCTGGGGGGGGTCTGGGGAAGTGGGGGTGTCCAGGGAGGACCTTGGAGGGAGGCAGGGCGGTTCTGGGGGTGTACGGGAGGACCTGGGGGAGAGGTGGGGGGATCTAGAGGTGTCCTGGGCGGGTCTGGGGAAGTGGGGGGTGTCCCCGGAGGACCTGGAGGGAGGCAGGGCAGTTCTGGGGGTGTCCTGGGAGGACGTGGGGGGATCTGGGGGTGTCCTGAGGGGGGGTCTGGGGAAGTGGGGGTGTCCCAGAGGACCTGGAGGGGAGGTGGGAGGGAGTCTGGGGGTGTCCTCGGAGGATCGGGAGAGCAGAGGGGGGGTTGGGGGCGTTCCGGGGGGACGTGGGGGCGATACCGCGGTGTCCCGGGGCAGGAAAGGTGAACAGAGCGGTACGACCCCTCCGGGGCAGCCCCGCACCCGGGAACAGCCCTACCGCGACGCGCCGAGCCCCGGACCTGGCCCCGTGGGGCGGGTCACGGGTGGCTCCCGCAGCTCCCACTCCCGGGGAGACCCCGCTGCCGCCGCCATGGCCTCACCCCGGTTGGGGACGGCGGCTCCGCTCCGCTCTGGGCCTGGGCCCGGCCCCTCTCCAGGCCCCGGCCCCGCTCTGCTGTCGGCCGCGGTCCCGCCGCGGCCCGGCCCCGCTATCAGCCTATCCCGGCCCCGCCGTAGGCCCGGCTCTAGGCTCTAGGCCCCGCTCCCGGTCCCTGTCCCGATCCCGATCCCGATCCCGATCGCGATCCCGATCCCTCTCCCGATCCCGGTCCCGATCCCGGTCCCGGTCCCGTCGCGTCGCCGCCGCCTCTCGCGAGACCCTCCCCAGCGTCACGTGGGCGGGGCCGGTGGCGGTCACGTGCCCCGAGCGCCAGAAGGCGACGGCAGCGCAGAGGCGACAAAAGAAGCGGCGCGAAGGCGGCCGGAACGCTGCAAAGGAGGGGGCGGCGGGGCAGTGACGCCACGGCCCTGCCGTGACGTCACGGGGTAGCGCCTCAGCCCGCGTCACCCCACGCCTCTTCCCACGGGAAGCGCCTGCCCCCCCGGGGTCCCACCGTGGGCACAGAGAAGCTGACAGCCAAGAAAAACACTTTATTTACCAAAAACCAGGTGTTTTCCCTCCAAACCCAGGGGGGGTCCAGCACCCCCGCACACACCCTCCCACCAGAGCCCCCCCGCGGGGGTCAGCCCCCCCAAACCCCAGCACCCCTATATCCACACTCAGACCCCCACGTCAGGCACCAGGACCCCCCAAAACCCTTTATATCTGCCCACAGCCCCCCACGGGAGGTTTGGGGGGGGTCTGTGACCCCCGTGAGGCCCCCCCCGCACTCAGGGCCCCCCCGGGGGGGGCAACTTGCCGGTGATCTTGTTGGCCCCCTCCAGCAGGGCGTTGTGGATGTCCTTGGCGCCGGCAATCTGGGCCTTGATGAGGGGCAGGTACTGGGTGTATGGGAGGGTCTCGCCTGCCCCCCCCTCGCCTTTGGGGGCTGCCGGCACCAGGGCCGGGGCGTGCTTGGCGCTGTCGAAGCTCTGCGAGAGGCACTCGTGGGCCAGGCGCTGCGGGGGGACGTGGGGGGGTCACTGGGGGGACGGGACGGCAGAGGGGACAAGATTGGGGGGCAGGGATGGGGCTGGGGGCATGGTGGTACCAAGAAGTGGGGGTTTAGGGGGGCACCAGTGCCACTGGGAGCAAGGGGTCCACGCTAGGGGGGGTCCCGGGGGGGGATGGGGATGCCATGGGGGGTCACTTGCGGGGGACAGCAGAGTAGACAAGACTGGGGGGGCAAGGATGGGGCAGGGGGCAAGGGTGGGGCTGAGGGCATGGTGGTGCCAAGGAGTGGGGGTTTAGGGGGGCACCAGTGCCACTGGGGGCATGGGGCCCATGCTGGGGCTGTCACTGGGGGCACAGGGCCCATGCTGGGGCTGTCCCGGGGAGGTCCCAGCGGGGTCACTCACGAGGCAGAGCTCCAGCTGGTCACAGAGAGCATAAAACTCCTCCAGGCTCTTGTCGAAGCGCTGCAGGGCCCCATCGGCGCTCTTCCTGTGGGGGTGGGCACCCTCACTGCCACCACTGCCCCCCAGGGGGGGACTGGGGAACACTGGAAAGGGACTGGGGCGTGGCAGGGGCGAATGGGTGGCAGTGGGGGAGGATTGGGGGGTGCTGGGATGGGGCTGGGAGGCACTGGGAAGGCATTGGGGGGTACTGGGAAGGTACTGGGAGTACTGGGAAGGCATTGGGATGGCATTGGGGATAGTGGGATGGGGCTGGGGGCACTGGGAAGGCATTGAGGGGTATCAGGGGGTACTGGGATGGTATTGGGGGATACTGGAGGGCACTTGGATGGCATTTGAGGGTACTGGGAAAGCATTAAGGGATACTGGGATGTCATTGGGGGATACTGGGGGGCACTGGGGGGCACTGGGGGACAGTCACTCACTGCCCGTTGTCGATGCTGGAGTTCTGCACCAGGTTCTGTGCTGCCACTTTCATCAGGGTCTGCGGGGGGGGAGGAGGTCAGGGGGCACATGGCCCCCCCAGGGGTGGACACACAGCCCCCTAGCTCCCACCACGGCCCCACACCTGTCACCGGCCATGGGGACTCATTTACTGAGGGGGGCACCCCAGGAGCCCCCCCCCCCCAGTTACTGGGGCAGGGACACACCCCAGGACCCCCATTACCAGCACAGGGAACCCTGGGACCCCCCCAAACAAGGACACAGGGGCAGGGACCCTCCCAGGACCCCCATTACCAGCACAGGGACCCCCTGGGGCCCCCCCAAACGAGGACACGGGGGCAGGGACCCCCCCCAGGACCCCCATTACCAGCACAGGGACCCCCTGGGACCCCCCCAAACGAGGACACAGGGGCAGGGACCCCCCCCAGGACCCCCATTACCAGCACAGGGACCCCCTGGGACCCCCCCAAACGAGGACACAGGGGCAGGGACCCCCCCCAGGACCCCCATTACCAGCACAGGGACCCCCTGGGACCCCCCCAAACGAGGACACAGGGGCAGGGACCCCCCCCCCCCAGGACCCCCATTACCAGCACAGGGACCCCCTGGGACCCCCCCAAACGAGGACACAGGGGCAGGGACCCCCCCCCCCCCAGGACCCCCATTACCAGCACAGGGACCCCTCAACCCCCACGGGGACCCTACCTGCCAGGGCCGGCCCCGCCCCTCCCCAACACCACGCCCCACTGGGTACAGACCCCCCCCCGCGGTGACAAGCCCCGCCCCATACCGGCGATAGACCGCCCACAGCGACAGGCCCCGCCCCCCGACACCCCGCCCCATCGGCGGCAGGCCCCGCCCACCTGCAGGCTCTCCTTCAGCTGGGGGATGAGGAGGCGGAACCGCTGCACGGGGTCGAAGTCCTGCGCCTGCGCAGCCGCCACCTGCGCCGGCAGCGGCGGCCCCGGGGGCTGACCCGGCCCCGGGGGCTGCCCCGGCCCCGGCCCGGGGGCGGCGGGCAGAGGCGGCGGCGGCGCGGGGGCGGCGGGAGGCCCCGGGCCCGGGCCCGGGCCCGGCCCCGCCGGTGGCGGCTGCGGCGGCGCCGCCATTTTCCCGGCGCACGCCTGGCTTCCGCTCCCGACCGGCCCCGCGCGCCGGGAAGTGACGTCGGGGTCCTGGTGCCGGCCGGAAGCAGCTGCCCCGCGCGGTGCCTGAGGAGGGCCCGGGGCCGGCCCCGCCATGGCTCCCACCATCCAGACGCAGGCGCAGCGGGAGGAGCCGGGCCACAGGTGCGGCGGCGTCACGGGCCTGACGTCATGGCGGGCGCCGTGGCGTCACAGGGCGGAGGCGGGCCCGCGGGTCGGGGGGCGAACCGGGCCGTCCGGGTCCCCTCGTGATATCACACGCCCCGGGGAGCGCGTGAACCTGGGCGTCCTGACGTCATAACGCACGTGGGGGGTTGGGGGTCCGTGACAACGGGGTCTTCTCATGACGTCATAGTGCACGTGGAGGGCTTGGGGGTCCCGGGCACCTGGGCGCCATCCTGACATCATAGCGCACGGAAAAGGCGGGGGGTCCCCTCCTGATGTCACACATACGCGGGGGAGGGGGGCAGGCGTAAGCCTGGGCCCCTTCTTGATGTCATAGCGCACACAGGGGATGGCTCTGGATGTTAGGGTGACGTCATAGTGTATGTGGGGAGGGGTGGGGGGGTCTGTGTGCCTGGTTTTTCTCACGATGTCATCGTGCAAGGGCGGGGGCTGCCTCATGACATCATAGTGCATGGTGGGGGTGGTCCTGGATGCTGGGGTCCCCTGATGATGTCACAGCACACATGGGGGGGTCCCCTGATTACATCACAGCACACACGGGGGGGGGCGGGGCTCCCGCACGCCGGGGTCCCCCCTCTCCCCTCCCCCTCCCCACAGGCCCAGCTCCCACCGGACGCTGCCTGAGAGGTGAGTGGGGGGGCCTTGGGGGGGGGCTCGTGCCACCCCCCCCGCCCCATGGGGCCCCCCCGTGTTTTGGGGCCCCCCAACCCCGCTGTGTTTTGGATCCCCCTGACCCCCCCCGGCCCCCCAGGTCAGGCGTGGTCTGTCGGGTCAAGTACTGCAACAGCCTCCCCGACATCCCCTTCGACCCCAAGTTCATCACGTACCCCTTCGACCAGAACCGGTACGGGGGGGGGGGGGGGGGGGGGGCTCGGGGGGGGGCCCAGGGGGTGACCCCTCCCCCCCGCACCCCAATTTGGGCCATAAAACAGGGGGTCGGGGGCATTTTGGGGGGTTCCCCCTGGGTTTGGGCAGTGCCCGAGGGGATGGGGGGAGGCTTGGGGGGGTGGGGTCCCCTCTTGCCCCTGCAGCACAAAGGGGGGAGCGGGGGAGGCGTTTGGGGGGGGCTGGGGTGTTTTGGGGGTTCACTCAGCACTAGGGGAGGGGTTGGGGGCGGGGTTGTTTTGAACCCCCCCCCCCCGGTTTGGGGAAGATGTTTGGGCAGAGGTGGGTTTTTTGAGGGGTGCTTTTTGGGGGCTGTTTTGGGGGTTGTTTTATGAGGGGGTGGTTTTTTGGGGGGTGTTTTGGGGTATTTGGGGTTTTGGGGGGGTTGGGGGTGTTTTGGGCGGGTTGGGGGTTTTTGGGGGGCCTTTTGGGGTGCCTAGAAATGCCCCCCCACCTCAGGTTCGTGCAGTACAAGGCGACATCGCTGGAGAAGCAGCACAAGCACGACCTGCTGACGGAGCCTGACCTGGGTGTCACCATCGACCTCATCAACCCCGACACCTACCGCATCGACCCCAGCGGTGGGGGCGCCGGGGGCACCCCCAATTTGGGGGGGGACCCCAGATTTGGTGGGCGGGAACCCAGATTTGTGGGGGGTACCCATGGAGGGGGGCACATCAACCTGAGCACTGAGGGACATCCCGGAAGCTCCCCAAGGGGCTGAGCTGCCAGGAAGGGTTGGGGGGGGATTGGGGGGACCCCAAAGCTGGGAGGGGAAGCCAAATTTCTCCTTCCGCCCCCCGCAGTGCTCCTGGACCCGGCAGATGAGAAGCTGCTGGAAGAGGAGATCCAGGCGCCGACCAGCTCAAAGAGGTAACAGCGCCCCTGGGGGGTGGGGCACAACGGCACCCCCAAACCCCCGGGGGGCCCCCCCACATCACACTGCCCCCGCCCAGGTCGCAGCAACATGCCAAGGTGGTGCCGTGGATGCGCAAGACCGAGTACATCTCCACCGAGTTCAACCGCTACGGCGTCTCCAACGAGAAACCCGAGGTCAAGTGAGTCTTGGGGGGGGGTCCCAGGGGATCTCGGGGTGGGGGGGGCGCAGCCCCCCTGCCCCCCCCTCACCCCCCCGTGTCTGTGCCCCCCCCCCCCAGGATTGGTGTCTCGGTGAAACAGCAGTTCACGGAAGAAGAGATCTACAAAGACCGTGACAGCCAGATCGCCGCCATTGAGAAAACCTTCGAGGATGCCCAGAAAGCGGTGAGGGGGGGGATGACACACAGGTTTTTGGGGACTCCCCCGGGATATTTGGGGGCCCCCCAGGATATTTGGGGACCCCCTGGGATTTTGGCGCCACACACACAGCCCTGACGCCGTCCTCTGCCCCCCCCCAGATCACGCAGCACTACAGCAAGCCCCGCGTGACCCCCGTCGAGGTCATGCCTGTCTTCCCTGACTTCAAGGTAAGGGGGACACTTTGGGGACGCCCTCGGCGGAGGGGGGGGACACGTTGGGGACTCCCCCAATGGGGGGGGAGGGCGACACCTCAAATCCCCCCCACCATGACACTGTCCTACAGGGGAAACTGAGGCACGGGCCCCCTTGCAGGGGGAATCGGGAGGGCAGTAGGCAGTTTTGGGGGCAGAATGGCGGTTTTGAGGTCGGGGGGGGGCATGTCACCCTCCCAACGCCCCCTTTTTGCCCCAACACCCCCTTTTTGCCCCCAACCCCCCCTTGTTTTGCACTCCCCCCGCCCTAGATGTGGATCAACCCCTGTGCCCAAGTCATCTTCGACTCGGACCCGGCGCCCAAGGACACGAGCGGCCCGGCTGCGCTGGAGATGATGTCCCAGGCTATGATCAGGTGCTGGGGCGGGGGGGGGAGGCGGGGTGACCCCACATTTTGGGGGGCAGGGGAGGTGCCTCTGCCCCTCCCTGCACCCCCTTTAATCCCTTCCTGCCCGCAGGGGGATGATGGATGAGGAGGGGAACCAGTTCGTGGCCTATTTCTTGCCGGTGGAGGAGACGCTGCGCAAGCGGAAGAGAGACCAGGAGGAGGAGATGGATTATGCCCCCGAGGACGTGTATGGGGGGGGTCCTCTACATCCGGGGCGGGGGTGGTGGTGGTGTTTTACATCCGAGGGGGTCCTATGTAGTCGGGGGGGGTCCCGCATAGCTCAGAGACTCCCATATAGCTCGAGAGGGGCCACAGGGAGCAGGTTGGGGGGATTCCCCAGCTTCGTGGAGGACAAACCGAGGGCCTGGCAGAGCCCATTAGGTTGGGGGGGGGGGCGCTTTGGCAGGTGGGGGGGGGATGTGGGAGGGGGATTGTCTTCCCAGCCCCCCCATGCCCCCCCCCATGCCCTCTCCCCCACCCCAGATACGACTACAAGATCGCCCGGGAGTACAACTGGAACGTGAAGAATAAGGCCAGCAAGGGCTACGAGGAGAATTACTTCTTCATCTTCCGCGAGGGTGACGGCGTCTACTACAACGAGCTGGAGACCAGGTGGGACTGGAGGAGGCACTGGGGGGCACTGGGAGCCTCCCCCCGCCAAGTAATGGGGGCACTGGGGAGGGGTTCCACTTCCCTGGAGGCTCATTGGAGGTCCCTGTGCAGACTGGAGGGGGGAACTGGTGGTGTGGGGAAGGTCCTGGTGGGGGTTGGGCGCTCCTGGGTGGGTCCCAAAGGGTGCTTGAGTCCCCCCCCCCACTTGCTGGGACACTGGGTGGGTGTCCCTGGGGGGCCGGGGGGGGGGAGTTCAGGGTGTGGGGGGACCCTGGGGGTTGGGGGGTGTTGCGAGGAGTGGGGGGGGTCCCTGGGGGTTCACAGGGGATCTGAGGGGGAGGTTTGTCCCTGGGGGTCTGGGGAGGGGTTGCTGGGGGTCATGGGGGTTGGGGTCAGGAGTCATCGGGCGGGGCCTGGGGGGGGCGGGAGGGGTCTGGGGGTGTTCCCTGGGAGGCAGGAGGGATCTGGGGGTGTCCCGGGATGCCTGACCCCCCCGCCCCCCCCCCCCCCAGGGTGCGGCTGAGCAAGCGGCGGGCGCGGGCGGGGGTGCAGTCTGGCACCAACGCGGTGCTGGTGGTGAAACACCGTGACATGAACGAGAAGGAGCTGGAGGCCCAGGTACAGCCTGGGGGTGGGGGTGGGGGGCAGCATTGGGACCCCCCCCCCCCCCGCCTCCCCCCGGGGCACGCAGAGACCCCGGCATCCAGCTGACACCACCCCCCCTTTACCCCCCCCCCCCCAGGAAGCACGGCGGGCGCAGCTGGAGAACCATGAGCCAGAGGAGGAGGAAGAGGAGGAGATGGAGGCTGAGAAGGAGGTGGCGGGATCAGGTATGGGGGGGGGGGGGGCCGGGGGCGGGCACAGTGTGGGGGCTCCCCCCAAATATCACACACCCCCACCCCCTTCCAGACGAAGAGCGGGAGAAGGGCAGCGAGAGTGAGGCGGGGGCTAGTGGTGACGAAGAGGATGCTGAAGGCTCCGGGAGCAGCAGCGAGCAGGGAGGTTCGGCCCGTAGCGAAGAGGAGGATGAGGCCGAAGATGAAGAGGAGGAAGGCAGGGGGGGCCGGCGGGGTGGCAGTGACGCTGCCCGAGCCGCCCGCGACCAGGAGGAGATCTTCGGCAGCGACAACGATGAGGAAGAGGAGGAGGAAGAGGAGGAGGAGGAAGAAGAGTCGGAGGGGGGGGGCAGCGAGGGGGGCCCCCCCCGCAGCCCCCGCCTCAGCCCCAGCGAGGCCTCGGAGGAGGAGGAGGAGGAGGAGGAGGAGGAGGAAGAGGAAGAGAGCCCCAGCGATGCCTCCGACTCCTCCAGCGACTGATGAGGGGATTCTCCAGCGGCTCGTAGCAAGGTTGAGCCTGGACCCCTTCCCCCATCCCCTTTTTGGGGCAAAAAGAACCAGGCACTGTGGGTCCACTTGGTTTTTTTTTTTTTTCTTTTCTCTTTATTAACGTAGTCATGGTTACCAGCCATAGTCATAACAAAAGTTATTCATAATAAAATGTATCTAAAATAACGTTTCTATCTTGAAGGGCCGCGGCGCTACGTGTACAAAGGGGGGGGGGGGGCTGTACCGACGGGGGGGGGGGTCCCGGGGTGATCCCCCACCCCGGGGGGGTGTCAACATGTACCTAAATTTGGGGTGTGCCCCCCCCCCCCCCCGGGGGGTGGACAGGGTGACACCCCCCCCCCCGGGGGGCTAAAACCGAAAATAATATTAATAATAATAATATAATAATAAAGTGGAAAAAAAAAAAAAAACAAAAAAACCCACAAAACAAAAAAACAAAAAACAAAAAAAAAAAAACAAACAAAAAAAAAACCAAAACAAAACAGAGAAAACCCAACAAAAACCCAGGATTTGGGGATTATTAAAAATGGTGAAAACACAACAACCAACCCCCCCCCCCCAAAACCACCCCCCCCCCCCCCCCCAAAAATAAAGAGGGGCTGGGAGAGCCCCGCCCCCGTGCGCAGCCCCTGTAGTGTCATCGCGGCCCCCCCCCCCCCCGCCCCCCCCCCAGCGAGGTCATCGGCCCCAGGAGCCCTTCCCTCGCAGGGGACCAGCACCCCTCCCCCCAGCCTGGGGGAGGGGGGGGCAGGGGGGCGGGGGGGGTTATTCCCCACCCCCCCCCCCCACTTATTTTAGGGTCCCCCCCCGGCGGGGCGGTGAGGGTGACTGGTCATGGAGGGGGTGCCCCCCCCCCGGGGAGGGGGGGCGTTAAGGTTGTGGCCCCCCAATTTGGGGAGGGGGGCGGCGCCATCAGATGGTGGAGGTCTTGTCTGTGCCATCTGCGGGGGGGGGGGGTGGGGGTGGTGTTGGGGGAGGCACCATGTCCCCTCAGCCCCCCCCCCCGTGTCCCTTCATGTCCCCTCCCCCATCTCCAGGTGCCCCCCCACGTCCCCACGCCCTCCCGTGTCCCCCCCATGCCCCTGTGTGCCCCCCCATGTCACGCCCCTGTCCCTGCGCCCACCGTCCCCCGTGTCCCCGTGCCCCCCCCCACGTTGTCCCCATGCCCCCTCCATGTCGCCGTGCCCCCCCTCACCGCCCAGCGCGTGCTCCGTCATGCTCAGGCACAGCGACTCCAGCGTGGGGTTGATCTCCAGGTCAGTGCCGGGGAGGGGACACTCTGGTGGGGGGACAGGGGACACACAGGGGTGAGGGGGGGACCCAGGGACCGTGTCCCCCCTCCCAGAGCCCCCCAAACCCTCCTGGGGGGGTCCCGGCCCCCCGACCTACCCTGGGGGAAGGCGAGCAGGGCCTGGGGCGAGGTGTGGACGGGCAGCGAGTGGGTGCGCTGCACCGCGCTGCGGCTCCCCGGGGAGCCCCCGGCCCCCCCGCTGCCGAACCACAGGCTCTGGGGGACACACAGGGTCTTTGTTAGCGGGGGGGGGGGGCACTGAACCCCAACACAGGGGTGCTGGCATCCAGGAGGGCCCCCCCAAAATAAGACCCCCCAGGATCTGGGGCCCCCATTCCCCCCCATGGGGATCCCAGAGTGAAGGAGCCCCCCAAAGGATTGCAGTGTCTGCCCCCCCCGCCCCAGACAACACAGCCCAAGTTCATCCAGCCCCCCCCAACATCCCCCCAAATCCCCAAGGACCCCCACACCTTCACCCCAACCCCTAGGACCCCTTCTAAATGCCCAGGGACCCCCACATCTGCCCCCCACCTGCAGAACCCCAAGGACCCCAGCATATGACCCCCCCCAAATCCCTTAGGACCCCAGTATCTGCCCCCCCCAAGACCCCCTCCAAATCCCTACAGACCCCAGCATCTGCCCCCCCTACCCCAAGACCCCCCCCACCAAATCCCCACAGACACCCCCAAAAGAGCCCCAGCACCCATCCCTGTGACCCACCTGGCGTCCCTGTGCGCCAAGGGGGGGTCCACCGAGGGGGGGCCGGGGGACCGGGGCCCCCCCAGCAGGTCCCAGCAGCCCCAGGCGGGCAGGGGGCAGCGGGCGGGGGGGCAACGCGAAGGGGCGCTGCCCCCGCCGCCCCCCTGCCCCCCCCACAGAGCCAGCTATGGGGAGCGAGTTGGAGCCAAAGGCCCAGCTGGGGGGGGGGGGGACACGACACACACGGGGGGGTCAGTGTGGTACTGGCCCCCCCAGGGGTCACCCAGAGACCCCCCAGGGGAAAATGAAGCACCCCAACCTTTTGGGGGTGGGAGGAAATGGGGCAAATTGGAGCACAGGTGTGTCCTGGGAGGGGCTGAGACCCCCTCAGACCCCCCCCAAATGGGGGGGGGGGGCTGCAGAAATTGGGCATTGTGGGGGGTGCAAAGGGGGAATAAGGCATGGGGGGGGCAGGCAAAAAGCCCCCCCGGGAGTCCCAAGGGGGGGGCAAATTGGGGGACAGGGATGGGGTCCCAAGGGGAAACCAGTGCAGTGGGTGACTGGGGAGGGGTCCCAGCCCCCTCAGGCCCCCCCCAGACACCCACCTACTCCTTGGGGGGCCCAGCCCCCCGGGCCCCCACCAAATGCCCACCTACCCCTTGGGGGGCCGATAGCCCTGGCCGTCGAGCGGCACCTTCTTGGGGAAGGTGCGGAGCAGCTTCAGGACCTGCTGCTTCCAGGAGAGGAGCCTCTTCTTCTGCGTCTCCGTGAACGCCTGGTGGGGACAAAGAGACATGGGGAGGGCATCGAGGGGGGCACACAGCCCTGTGGCCCCCCCAAACCTCCCCCAGGCCCTGCCCTACCTCGTGGCTCAGGCACTTCTCGAGGAGCTGGAGGTAACTGGTGATGTTCTCCTCGTCTGGCCGCGACACCAGCAGCTGGGTGCACACTGAGGAGGGGGTCAGGGAGGAACCCAGGCATCCGGGCACCCTGACCCCACCCCCAGCACCCAGGGACCCCCCCCCCCCCCAAAATGAAGCGGGGGTCTCACCTTTGCCCATGACACGGGTGAACTGCCCCGGGATGTCCCCGTCGGGGACGGGGGCGGCGGGGGCTTCGGCGTCAGCGGTCGGGTGGGGGGTGAAGGCGTCGGCGGCCCCCGGGGGGGCCCCGTCGGGGGTGCCGTTGGGGGGGGGGGCGGCCGGGGGGGGCCGGAAGGCCTTGATGGGGGTCACCATGATCTGCTGGAGCTCCTGCAGCGCCGTCCACAGGTTTCCCCCTTCCAGGATGTCCTGCAGGGACCGGGGACATGTAGGACAGGGTGGGGAGCACGGGGATGTTATGGGGATCAGGGGAAACCCCCAGCCCTAGGGACACCCTGTGCCACCCCTGGGGACATGAGGGGACGAGGGACACCCTCAGGATGCAGAAGTGATATCCCAAAGAAAACGGAATTTTCCACTGAGCAATAACAACCTGCGTGAGCCTGGCAAAACAGGATTTGGCGGCCAGAGAAGGGAGCTGAGAGAGAGGGAAGCGTTTGTTTTACAACTGTATCCTTGAAGAGAGCTGAGAGACTGACAGAAGGGAACATCCCGCCTCAGAAGATGCTGAGAACGGGGTGATACAGCGTACAGTCAAGGAAAACAACTAATTGGGATGTTTATGTATGTTGGTAAGAACTAAAACACAGCGTCCTCTAGGCGAACTAGCCTCATTAGAATACTAACAATCACGCCCACAGGCCAGAAGCCCCCCACTCAGATAAGCCCCTCACTCTCTGAGCATGCGTGGCAAATGTAAAGGGAGCTGTACCTTTCAGGTGAAGTGAGAAAGAAACTAAATAATTAGCTGGGGGGCGGGAATACTGGCTGTGACTGACACATTGAGCTGTACAAACACCTTGTAGCTTCTTGGTGCGGGGTGCTGGCTTTGGGGAGTTACCGCCTGGCACCCGTCTCTGCGCAAAAATGAAATCAACAGAATACCTCCGCTCTGCGTGTGGTTTGGCATTTTGCACACCGGGCGGACGAACACGCTTTTCGGGAAAACAGAAGGGGACCAGGGCCACCCTGTGCCACCCCTGGGGACATGAGGGGATGAGGTTGCCAGCCCTCAGGAGGCAGAAGGGGACCAGGGCCACCCCTGGGGACCCGAGGGCCACCCCAGTGCCCACCTTCTCCAGTGCCCTGAGGACACTCTGCCGCTCCCGCAGCTTCTGGATGCTGAGGGCGATCTTGTGCCGCGCACCCTTGGTGACGTTCTGCGGGGACAAGGAGGGACAGGCGGGACAGGGGGTCATCCCCTCATCCAGGGGTGGTGGGGACACGGAGCAGGGGACACTGGGGGACCCTGCCATCTCACCTGCGACTCGAGGTGATGCTCCGTCAGAGTCATCATCTCCTCGTACGTCATTTGGGAGAAGAGCGCCGCGTACTTGTGCAGCCGCAGGCTCTTCAGCCAGGAGGGGACATCTTTGGGGGGGGCAACACAGTGGCAGCTGTGAGATGACAGGTCCCCACAGCTGCCCCCGCGCCACCCATGGGTGCCCCGTCCCCCACCTTTCATGCCGCTGCCGTCCTCCTGGAAGGTGTTGCGGCCACCGGCCGGCTCCTCGGTCTGCTCACTGCCCGAGGAGGCCACGCTACTCTGGGGCGAGAGGGGCGCGTGGTCCCCGAAGGGGGGACGGGGGGGGACGGGGACAGCAGGCTCGTCACCACCCCCCGGCCACTCGCCTCCCCCACCCTGGGGACTGCCGGGCACCAGCGAGAGGGAGCGCTTCAGCGGGCTGGGGTGCAGCTGGCAGGGCAGAGCTGCGGGGAGCAGCGGGTCAGGGGGCGCCCAGACGCCGGGGTCCCCTCTGCGGGACCCCCCCCAGCCCCCCATGTCCTCTGCAGCCGCCTGAGTCCCCTCCAGACCCTTCCTCTCCCCTTAACGTCCCCCCCAGGTCACCCACTCAGCCCTTAATATCTCCCCCAGGTCCCTGTGCCCCCCACCTGTCCCCCCTCAACCCCTCCAGTCCTCCCATGCCCCCCCAACCCCGCAGATCACCTCCCTGGACACCCAGATGTGTCACACCCCCACCCCCCCAGTCCCTCTTCAGCACTTAACATCCCTCCCCAACCCTTAACATCCCCCCAAGTCCGTCCTCAGCCCGCAGTGTCGCCCCCAGACCCCTTCCCATGCCCTGGCCCCACTCACCCGCTCCCCCCAGGCCATTGCCACTGGCAGGGGGGTGGAAAGGCGGGTGCCCATTCTCCCGGGGCGCCGCCTCGGGCCAGGCCGGCCCCAGCTCAGGGGCTGCATGCTCGGGCCACTCGTGGGGAGGCGGTGGCCGTCGAGGGGCATCGGGGCGGGGGGGGTCGCGCTGGGGGGCCGCTGCCGCCGGCCAAACGCTCCTCCAGGTGGCCCAACCAGAGGGCCAAGGCGCTGCGGTCATCCAGGGTGGTGGCGGGGTGGATGAGGGCGTAGGAGAGGAGCTGCCGGCTCTCCTCCACGCAGCGGTTGCTCTCGATGGCGTACGCCAGGATCTTCTGCAGCCGCTTCATGTACTCAGCCTTGGCGGCGGCATTCCCCGGCTGCAGGAGCGGGAGGTGGGCCAGGAGCAGGGCCACCGCCGCCTCCGCCGGCTCCTGCGGCCACTGGCTGATGGCGGCTGCGGGGGGGGAAGGGGGTGAGGGTAGCGTAGGTGTCACCACGCAGCCCAGGGGGACGGCACCGAGGAGGGGACGGCACCGAGGAGGGGACAAGACTGCGTCCCACACGGAATCACCTCATCGGGATGTGGGGGCGGGATCTGGGGGGCAATGGAGCTAAACCACCCCCTCTCAGGCTGGAAATGGGGGCGCAAAACTCGCCAGGGGCAAATATAGGGGGCTAAAATTAGGGACAAAATCCCCCAATTTTCCCTAAGGAAGATGGGAGCCCTCCCAGTTGCCCAGGAACGCACAGGGAGACACCCCCCCCTCCCCAGGACTACAGGAAGGGACCCCAGAGGTGCCTGGGGACAAAGGGGGAGCCCTGGGGTGAGGCAGGGAGCCCTGCCAGGTACCTGGACTGCTTCTGGAGTCCCTGTAAAGCTCCCACAGGTCACCCAGGACCATGTGGGGAGCCCCACGGTGGGGTGGGACGATGCATGGAGACCCACCATGTGCAATGAGAGCCCTCAGGGGCTCTGCAGAGTCCCCAGGGAGCCCACCTACCCACCCCGGGGAACCCCACGGGTCCCTGCAGAGCCCACCTACCCACCCCGGGGAACCCCACGGGTCCCTGCAGAACCCACCTACCCACCCCGGGGAACCCCACGGGTCCCTGCAGAGCCCACCTACCCACCCCGGGGAACCCCACGGGTCCCTGCAGAACCCACCTACCCACCCCGGGGAACCCCACGGGTCCCTGCAGAACCCACCTACCCACTCAGGGAGCCCACTTGCACACTCGGGGAGTGCCTGGGCTCCCCACAGAGCCCACTTGCACAGCCCAGGAGTGCCGGGGGTCACCGCAGAGCCCCGCCACCCACCCGGGGAGCCCCCTCCCGTGCCTCACCGGCGCTGTTGGCCTCGGCCTCGAGGAGGTGGATGTCAGTGCAGTCGGCCAGCGAGTGCTCGAGGCAGAGCTGGAGGAAGCGGGCCTGGGTGCGGGTGACGCGCTTCAGCAGCGAGAGCAGGGCCACCGTCTGCTCGCACTCGTTCCAGCCCTTGAACCACCCCGCCACGATCCCCACCTGATCCCGGAACATCATGGCGGTGCCGGGGGGGCTGTGGGCGGCGGGGAGGGGGAGACGCGGGGGCCGGCCGTGCCCCCCCCCCTCACATGGCGGCGATGCGGCGGCCGCGGTGGGGGCCCCCGCGGGGCCTGGCTGAGGAGTCGGTGCCCCCCCGGGCCAGGGCGGGCATGGGGGGGGACGTGAGGCTCCGACGGTTCCGGCCGGCCCCCCCGGCTGCGTTTCCGCGGGAGAGCCCCACTAATCCCTGCGGAGAGAGACGGGGCGGCGTCAGGGCCGGGGATCCTCCGTGGGGACCCTCCCCACGGGGACAGGGACCCCTCCCCCAGCACCGGGAGCGCCTCAGGGTGCCGGTTCAGCCCCGCCATCACAGCCGGGACCCCCCCGGGGGCGCCCGCCCCGTCCCGAGCCCCGAAGATGGGACCCCCCCCGCCCCGCCCGCGGAGACACGGGCCCCGCCCCGGGAGGACGGCGGGACCCTCCGCACCGCCCGCCCGGGGCCCGACCCGACGCCCCGGCGGAGGGGAGCAGGGAAGCGGCCGGGGAGCAGCCGGAGGGGCGGCGGGACCGGGTGCGGGGGGGTCCCAGGGCCCTTCAGCGCCCTCCCGGCGGGCGGAGCGGGGGGGCTCGGGGGGCCGGGCGGCGCCGGTACGGGACGGGGGGGGTGGTCAGGGCCCGGCCTGGGAGGCCGCGCCGGGGGCGGCGCAGGCCCGGCGGCCGCAGGGAGGGGCCGGGGGGTCGGGGCCGGGGGCTCGGGGCGGGGCGGGGCGGGGCGCGGGGCGGGGCGGGGCGGGGGGCGCGGGTGCAGAGGGGCCCGGGGCCGCCCCTCCCCCCGCTCACTCACCGCCGCCGCCGCCGCCGCCGCACTCGGAGGCGCCCGTCGCCGCCGCGCAACGTCAGCGCGCACGGCACGCACGGTGCGTCATGGCGCCACTGCGCATGCGCCCGTCGCCGCGCCCCGCCCCTTCCGCCGCCCGCAAGGCCGCAGCCAATGAGAGGGCAGCAGGGGTGGGACGGCTGCTTCCGGCGGCGAGCTGTCCGCCTCTGGCGGCCCCGCCCCGGCTCACTATTGGACCGCGGCGCTGCCAATGGGAGCGCGGGGGCGGCCCGCGCGGCGTCGCGTGGGGCGGGGATGAGGCAAGCGCCCCAGCTCGGCCACGCCCCTTTGCGCCGGCCACGCCCCCTCCCCGACACGTCCCCTCCCGAGGCCACGCCCTCTCGCAGCTCACGACGTTCTATGGGTCTAGGCCGCGCCCCCTTTCTCGGGCCACGCCCCCTTGGCTTCACTGTGCCCCATCCAGGGGCGGGGCTTGAGGAGGCGGGGCCTTTCGGGTGGGGCTGTGGGCGGGGCCTGTGGGGGCGGGGCTGTGGGGGCCGTGACTTGGGGGCCCTGATCACAGGGCGCATGACCCTGGTCCCCAGTGTGCCCCCCAGTGTCCCCAGCCCACGCCCCCAGTGTGCCCCCAGTGTCCCTAGTGTGTCCCCAGTGTCTCCAGTGTCCCCCAGTTCCCCCAGTGGGTCCCCAGTGTCCCCAGCCCATGTCCTCCAGTGTCCCCAATGTGTCCCCAGTGTCTTGCAGAGTCCCCAGCCCATGTCCCCCAGTGTCCCCAGTGTCCCCCAGTGTCCCCAGTGCCCTGTCTCCTGCAGCCCGTCCCCAGCGGCTCCGGCCACGCGTCCCCTGTACCCCAGCGCGTCCCTGGCCTCTGGCGCGTGTGTGCTCCCGGGGGACAGGGAGAGGGACAGAAGGACAGAGAGACAGAGGGACGGCCAGAGGGAGGAATGGGGAGATGGAGGGAGGGAGAGATGGACAGACGGAGGGAGAGAGGGGCAGGCAGAGGGAGGGAAGGAGGGATAGACAGATGGAGGGACGGCAGGAAGGATGGACAGAGAGAGGGATGGAGGGAGGGAAGGACAGACAGATGGAGGGATGGAGGAAGGGAGGGAACGACACAGGGAGGGAGAGAGGGAGGGAGGGAAGGACAGACAGAGGGAGGGAGGGAGGGAAGGACAGACAGACAGAGGGAGGGATGGAGGGAGGGACAGACAGACAGACAGAGGGAGGGATGGAGGACTTGATGGAGGGACGTACAGACAGATGGAGAGATGGAAGGAGGGAAGGACAGACAGATGCAGGGAGGGAGGGCCGAGGGCTGGGGGCAGACAGACGGACGGGGACAGGGACTGACGGACAGAGGGACCGGTGGCTCCCAGCCCCGCCGGTGCGGGGGAGCAGAGCCCGTCCCGCCCCTCCGTGGGTCCGTCCGCGGGTCGGTGGGTCCGTCCGTGGGTCGGTGGGCCCGCCCGCCGGCCCCGCCCCGCCCCGCCCCGCCCCGCCCCGGCGGCTCTGCGGCTCCGAGCGGCGGCGGCGGCCTGTGCCGGCGGGACCGGGGCTGCACCGGCACCGCTACCCGCACCGGGGCCCCCCCGCCGCCATCCCGGGGCCGCCCCCCCGCGCCGCACCCGCCCCGCCGCCATCAGCCCGGGCCGGCGTCCCGGTACCCCCATCCCGGCGTCCCGGTACCCCCATCCCGGCGTCCCGGTACCAACCCCCCGCATCCCGATACCCGCCCCGGCATCCCGGTACCCCCATCCCGGCATCCCCGTGCTCCCCCACCCCGGTACCGGCATCCCTCCCATCCCATCGCCCCTCCCCAACCCCGCTACAACCGGGCCCGGTGCCCCCCCCCTCCCCGCCCATGGCCCCCCGGCGGGGCGAGGCCTGACCGGGCCCCGGGCCCCCCCCCCCCGCCCCGGGCCGCTGCCGGGCTCGGAGCCGCGATGGGAGCGTCCGTGGGCTGAGCCCCCCCCCCAGGTACCGGGGGGCTTCGGCGGGGTGGGGGGTGGGCGGTTACCGGAGGCCGGGGTACGGGGGGGCGGTTCCGGTGGGGCACCGGAGGGGGGGTGTTACCGGAGGGGGGGTGGTTACCAGGGGGGGCAACCGGGGGCTGGGGGAGGCACCGGGAAGCGGTCCCTGGGTTGTGCTGTCCTGTACTGGGCCATACTGGACCATGGAGTCCTGTACTGGCCTGTACTGGGCTGTGCGGTCCTATGTTGGTCTGTACTGGGCCATACTGGGCTGTGCAGTCCTGTACGGGTCTGTACTGGGCCATACTGGGCTGTGTGGTCCTGTACGGGTCTGTACTGGGCAATACTGGGCTGTGCAGTCCTGTACTGGTCTGTACTGGCTTGTACTGGGCCATACTAGGCCATGCAGTCCTGTACTGAGCCATATTGGGCTGTGCAATCCTGTACTGGTCTGTACTGGGCTGTGCAGTCCCATACAGGTCTGTACTGGGCCGTACTGGGCCACGCAGTCCCATACTGGTCTGTACTGGGCCATACTGGGCTGCACAGTCCCCTACTGGTCTGTACTGGGCCATACTGTGCTAGACTGCCCCATACTGGTTTATACTGGTCCATACTGGACCGTGCAGTCCTGTACTGGTCCATACTGGGCCATGCTAGGCTGTTCTGGGCCACGTTGGGTTGTACTGGGCTGTGCTGGTCTGTACTGGGCCATGCTGGGCTGTACTGGGATGTGCTGGACTGTACTGGGCTGTGCCGGGCCTTACTTGCCTGTACTGGGCCATACTGGACCGTACTGGTCATACATACTGCGATGTACCAGGCTGTGCTGGGCCATACTGGGCTGTGTTGGTTTGTACTGGCTTGTACTGGTCCATACTGGGCTGGGCTGGGCCATACTGATCCATACTGTCCCATATTGTGTTCTACTGGGCTGTCCTGGGCTGTATAGGATTGTACTGGCCCATAGTGGGCTGTGCTGGGCTGTGCTGGGCTGTACTGGACTGTACTGGGCCATGCTGGGCCATCCTTGGCTGTACTGGGTTGTGCTGGCCCATACTGGGTTGTACTGGTCCATGCTGGGCTGTGCAGCCTGTACTGGCTCCTACTGGGCCATACTGGGCCATACTGGGCTGTGCTGGGCCTTATTAGACTGTAATGTGCCATACAGGCTATTATTAGGTGATACTGGGCTGTATTGGCCTGGACTGGGTTGTACTGGACTTTGCTGGGCTGTACTGGGCTGTTCTGGGCCATACTGGGGTGCATGGAGCTGTACTGGGCTGTACTGAGCCATATGGGGTCATACTGGGCTGTACTGGGCTGTGTGCAGCTGTACTGGTCCGTACTGGTCCACAGTGGTGGGTACTGGTCCGTACTGGCCCATCCCCTGTCCCCACAGGCCCCGCGGCGACACCCGGACGGGACCAACATGGAGCCCTGAGAGGAGGTAACAGGATCACACGGGATCTCCAGGGATCTAATGGGACACACGGGATCACAGAGGGCACATGGGATCACGTGGAATCACATGGGATCTCCCAGATCACACGGGATCACTGGGATCACACAGGCACACACGGGATCTCGTGGGGCACATGGGATCATGTGGCATCACATGGGATCTCCCTGGATCTCATGGGGCACACGGGACCACACAGGATCACACAGTGCACATGGGATCACGTGGAATCGCATGGGATCTCTCTGGATCACACGGGATCACCGGGATCACTCAGGGACACACAGGATCTCCCTGGATCTCATGGGACACACAGGATCACATGGGATCTCCCTGGATCTCATGGGACACACGGGATCACACAGGATCTCATGGGACACACAGGATCACACGGGATCTCCCTGGATCTCATGGGACACACAGGATCACATGGGATCTCCCTGGATCTCATGGGACACACGGGATCACACAGGATCTCATGGGACACACAGGATCACACAGGATCACACAGGATCTCATTGGACACACAGGATCACATGGGATCTCCCTGGATCTCATGGGACACACGGGATCACACAGGATCTCATGGGACACACAGGATCACACGGGATCTCCCTGGATCTCATGGGACACACGGGATCACACAGGATCTCATGGGACACACAGGATCACATGGGATCTCCCTGGATCTCATGGGACACACGGGATCACACAGGATCTCATGGGACACACGGGATCACACGGGATCACACAGGATCTCATTGGACACACAGGATCACACGGGATCTCATGGGACACACGGGATCACACAGGATCACACGGGATCTCCCTGGATCTCATGGGACACACGGGATCACACAGGATCTCATGGGACACACAGGATCACACGGGATCTCCCTGGATCTCATGGGACACACAGGATCACATGGGATCTCCCTGGATCTCATGGGACACACGGGATCACACGGGATCACACAGGATCTCATTGGACACACGGGATCACACAGGATCTCATGGGACACACAGGATCACACGGGATCTCCCTGGATCTCATGGGACACACGGGATCACATGCGATCTCATGGCTCCCAGGGGATCGGGGGGGATCCCCCCCAGGCCCGGTCCTGCTCCCCCGGGCCCGATCCTGCCCATGGGCCCGATCCTGCCCCCTGGCCTGACCCTGTCCCCCCCGTGCCCCCCCACAGGCGCCGCCGGGGCCGGCGGAGGATGGCGAAGCTGCTGGTGCCCCTGGTGATGCTGGGGGCGGTGGCGGGGTCCCACCGCTGCCCCCCCCGCTGCCTCTGCCCGGCGGCCGCCCCCAACCCCACCCTGCTCTGCGCCCGCACCGGCCTCCTGGCCGTGCCCCCCACCCTGGACCGCGCCGCCGTGGAGCTGCGTCTGGCCGACAACTTCATCGGCGCCGTGGGACGCGCCGACTTCGCCAACATGAGCAGCCTGGTCCACCTCACGCTCTCCCGCAACGGGCTGCGCCGGCTGGCGCCCGGCGCCTTCGCCGACCTCCGCGCCCTCCGCGCCCTCCACCTGGACGGCAACCGACTGCCGGCGCTGAGCGGGGCGCAGCTGCGGGGCCTGGCCAGCCTCCGCCACCTCATCTTGGCCAACAACCAGCTGGCTGCCATCGAACCCGCCGCCTTCGCCGCCTTCGCCGCCACGGTGGAGGACCTTGATCTCTCCCACAACAATTTGCCGGCCTTGCCGTGGGAGGCGGTGGCCGGCATGGCCAGTTTGGCCACCCTCACCTTGGATCACAACCTCTTGGAGCGGGTCCCCGCCGGGGCGGTGGCGCGGTTACCCCGCTTGGCGCGGCTGGACCTCACCGCCAACCGCTTACGGGCGTTACCGCCGGTGCCGGGACCGCCCGGCCCCAGTTTGGCGGCGGGGGGGAACCCTTTGCATTGCAACTGCGAGCTGCTGTGGTTGCGCCGGTTGGCGCGGCCGGGCCGGTTGGAGAGCTGTGCCTCGCCGCCGCCGCTCGCCGGCCGCCTGCTCTGGGCCGTGCCGGAGGAGGAGCTGGCGTGTCGGGCGCCGGCCATCGCCGGGGCGGCCGCCGACCCCGCCGCCGTGTTGGAAGGTCAACCCTTACGGTTGGGTTGCGCCGCCGCCGGCGACCCGCCGCCGGCGCTGCATTGGTTGGGTCCCGACGGGCGGTTGGTGCAGAACGGGTCACGCCGCGCCGTCCGTCCCGACGGCTCCCTGGAGCTGCGGGTGGCCACGCTCCGCGACCACGGCGCCTTCACCTGCGTCGCCTCCAACGCCGCCGGCGAGGCGGCCGCCCGGGTGCAGGTGGCCGTCCTGCCGCTGCCCGTCCCTCGCAGCGATGGGGACGGGGACGCCGAAGCCGGGCCCGGTCCTTCCGACATGGCTCGTGCCGGCGGCAACGAGTCGCGGGCGGCGGGCGAGCGGCGCATCGTGGCGGCCGAGCTGACGGCCTCCTCGGCGCGCATCCGCTGGCTGCCCCAGCGCCACGTCCCCGGTATCCGCATGTTCCAGATCCAGTACAACAGCTCCCTCGACGACTCCCTCGTCTACAGGTGGGTGCCCGTGGCGGGATGCCGGGGCGCAGGGAGGTCCTGGGGGGCTCTGGGGGTCTGTGAGGGGCTCTTGGGGGTCCTGGGGGTCTGTGAGGAGTCCTGGGGGGCTGCAGGGTGCGGGGTTCGGGTGCATTTCCCTCCATTGTGCCAGGCTGCAGGGGGGCACAGGGGCATTGCAGGGGGCTGGGCGGTGCTGCATGGCTTTGCACGGCAGCCTGGGACGTTGCCTGGCATTGCGCGGTGCCGCGCGGCATCGCACAGCACCGCGTGGCGTTGCGCAGCACCCCGTGGCATTGCCCGGTAGCACATGGAGCCGCGTGGCCTTGCCTGCCCGTGCCCTCGCGTCGCACCCCTGCCGGCGCGGGCACCCTGGGGCCGTGCCCCCCCAACCCGCTCCGTGCCCCCCCCAGGCTGCTGCCACCCTCCAGCCGGAGCTTCGTGCTGCGGGACCTGGCAGCGGGGCGCGAGTACGACCTCTGCATCTCGGCGCTCTACGCCGAGGGGGCAACGGCGCTGCCCACCGCCCGCGCCCTCGGCTGCGTCCGCTTCGCCACGGCTGGGGGGGCCCCCGGCTGCGCCGCCCTCCCCCGACCCCATTTTTTGGGGGGCACCGTCATCATCGTCATCGGCGCCGCCATCGCCACCTCCGTCCTCGTCTTCATCCTCATCCTCACCGCCCGCTACAAGGCGGCGGCCGCCCGCCGTCCCCCTGCCGCCGTCGCCAGCGTCTGCTCCCAGACCAACGGCACCCACAGACCCCCGGAGCCGGAGCCACCGCCGCTGCCCCCCGCCCTCCCGCCCCCGGCACCCATGGGTGCTGCCGGAGGTGGGGCGCGGGGGCTCTTCCCCAGCCACAGCTACCCGCGGCGCGCACGGACTCGGCGCCATGGCTCGCTGCCGCGCCTCGACCTGCCCGACGCGGCCCCCACCCTGCGCCCCTCCTTCGGCAGCACCCACTGGATGCTCGAGAGCACCGTCTAGGGGGGCGGGGGGCGGGCAGCACCCTAGGGTGCTCGGAGGTAGCCCCGGCAGCACCGGGTCCTCGGCATCCCTGTGCACTCCCAGGTGCCTGAAGGCAGCCTTGGGTGCTCCTGGGCACCCTTGGGTGCCCAAACGCAGCCTTGGGTGCTCCTGGGTTCCTGAATGCAACCTTGGGTGCTCCTGTGCACCCCTGGGTGCCTGAATGCACCCCTGGGTGCCTGGTGCACCCATGGGTGCCCGTACGCAGCCATGGCTGGTTCGATGCAGCCCCGGCACCCCTGGGTGCCCGCGAGCCCCCCCGGGTGCTTGTGGGTGCCACTGGGTGCCCGCACGCACCCCTGGGTGCTCTTCGAGGTCCCTGTGTGCACCCATGTGCCTCCCCGGGCACCCGCGTGCTCCCCCCCATCGGTATCCATGTGCCCCCCCCCCAGGGGCACCCGTATGCAACCCGGTATCTACCTGCCCCCGTGGCACCCGCGTGGGCACCCCTGGGACATGCGTGTGCACCTCAACACGCGTGGGCACCCGTGGGACATGCGTGTGCACCCCGACACGCGTGGGTGCGCCCGGGTTCTGCGTGTGCACCCTGACACGCGTGGGCACCCGTGGGACGTGCGTGGGCACCCCGACACGCGTGGGCACCCCGACGGGGGATGCGCACCCTGGGACTTGTGCATGCCCTGACATGCGTGTGCCCCGACACGCGTGGGCGCCCCCGGCCTGCCCCCCGCCGCGGTGCCTTCGGCCGGGCCAGCGGCGGGGGGGCCCCGCACACGCCACTGACATGTCTGCACAGATGACACGAGAACCGCAGCCCCCCCAGTCCTCCCGGGGGGGGCCCGGACGCCTGGGTCCCCCCGTCCCCCCCTGCCCCCCCCGCCTCGGCCCGGGGCCTCCTATCTGGCTGGTCTGGATAACCCCGCGGGGGTCGGCCCCCCCGGCCCCCCCACTTACCCCCCCATCACCCCCCCCAGCCCCGTTTGCCCCTTTAACCCCGCCCCGCTGCCCCATCACCCCCCTATTTGCCCCTTAATCCCCCCAGTTCTCCCCCCCAGCCCTACCTGCCCCCCACCAGCCGCCCCCCCGGGCCCCCCCGGCCCGCTGCAGTGTTTAACACAAGTTTTTACATTAAAAACCTGTGCCCCCCCCGCCCGGGGCGATTAAACCTTTTGTGTGTGAAGAGGAGGGGGAGCCGCTCTGTCTGTGGGGGGGGTCCGGGGGGGACCCGGGGGACCCCCTCTGCCTGGGGGGGTCCTCCTCTGTCTGATGGGGGGTCCGGGGGTCCGCTTTGCCTGGGGGGGTCCTCCTCTGTCTGATGGGGGGGGCCGGGGGTCCGCTTTGCCTGGGGGGGGTCCTCCTCTGTCTGATGGGGGGGGCCGGGGGTCCGCTTTGCCTGGGGGGGGGTCCTCCTCTGTCTGATGGGGTGGGCCGGGGGTCCGCTTTGCCTGGGGGGGGTCCTCCTCTGTCTGATGGGGTGGGCCGGGGGTCCCCTCTGCCTGGGAGGGCCCCCCCCGTCTGATGGGGGGGCCCGGGGGGGGGTGTCTAGGGAGCCCCAGCCTCATATGATACCCTTGAGAATCCCGCCCCCCGTCCATCCGTCCGTCCCCATAAGAGGTAGCTCCCTGCATGCAAATGAGCTCATTAGTATGCTAATAAGCGGGCTAACGAGGTGCCATTGGCTGAGCGTGGGGTGGGGCTATGCTAATGAAGGACGGGGTAATTACCCCCCCACGCGGTTGCCGGGACACGGTTGCCGGGATACGGGGATGCAGTTGCCGGGAGACCGCCGGCCGCCCCCCCCCCGCGGCGCCATACCAAGGGCGTGGCCCTGGCCTCATTAATATGCAAATTAAGGGCGGGGCTCACCCCCCCCCCCCCATCATCCCCGGGCCTCTGCTAACTCTACCCCCCCAGCTAATTACCTTCCCTCGTTTGCATACAGGGCACCTGGACCCCCAGCCTGGCCTTGCCCCCCCTCCCTGCCTCAGTGTCCCCAAGGCCACGGCCAAGGCCGCAGGGGCGGGAGGGGGCCAGGACACCTGGGTCCCTTCCCAGGAGGGCAGGGGTGGAGGTCTTGGACACCTGGGTCCCCTCCCAGGAGGGACGAGGAGGAGGAGGGAGGTCCCGGGGGGGGGGGGGGGCGCGGGGCCTGGGCACCTGGGTCCCTTCCCAGGGGTGGGGGTCCCGGGCCTGGGCACCTGGGTCCTTTCCCAGGGTGGGGCTACACACCTCGGGGGGGCCTGGACGCCTGGGTCCCCCCACCCCGTCCTTGGGCCTGGGTATATCTGGGCGGCGGCGGGGGCGGCGGCGGGGCGGGCGATGGCGGCACTGGTGGTAGCAGTGCTAGCGGCGGTGTTGCTGGCGGGGGCCGAGGCGCAGTGCCCGGTACCCTCTGCCCTGCGGATGCCCAACGGCACCCGCATCTGCGCCCAGCTCTATGCCGACGACAGCCCCTACTACAACGAGTGCTGCGCGGGGCCCGTCCTGGTGGTGGACCCCAACTCCGACGTCCCTTACATGCCCCACGGCTGGGCCGCCCGCATCTCCTCCTTGGTGGTGGGCACCCGCTGCGAGCTGACTGTCTGGTCTCGGGCCGGCAAGAAGGGGTCAAGCCGGCGTTTTGGGAGTGGTGCGGTGCCGCGGTTGCAGGAGGTGCGGCGGGGGGTCTTTGGCGACTGGGACAATGCCATCAGGGGCTACTACTGCAAGTGCAACTGAGGCAGGCGGCACAGGGCGGCGCAGGTCAACACCAGTCAACGTGAGTCAGCGTGAGTCAACGTGGGCCAATGTGAGTCAACAGGGGCCAAGCCAAGTCAACAGGGGCCAAGACAAGTCAACGTGAGTCAACGTGAGTCAACGCGGACCGACACAAGTCAAACTCGTTCAAGACAAGCCAACATGAGTCAATGTGGGCCAAGATGAGCCAACACAAGTCAAGGCGAATCAACGCGGGCCAAGACAAGTCACCGTGCGTCCACACAGGTCACTGTGAGTCCACATGGGTCAAGGCTGACAGATGTGGGCTGACACGTGTTGACGTGGCAGTGCCACCTCCCTCTCGCCCCCCCAAACCTCGCACAGCTCCGAACGCAGCCAATAAAGCCTGGAGGCCGCAGCAGCTCCTGCCTCGTGGGTGCTTTACTGGGGGGAAGTGGGGTGGGGTGGTAGGCACCCTCCCCGCGGGCAGCTTTGGGCAGGGAAAAGGGGGTCCCCACGACCACCACCCTGTGACCTCCCTCCTCCTCCAAGCAGGGACCTGGGGCGGGGGGGAGGATGTGACACCGGTGGGGGGTTCCCACACGCTCAGCCCCGGGTGGGTCACACGTGTGGGCAGACATGCACGTGTTCCTCACCCGCACACGCATCACACATGTACATAGGCATGTGCACACACGTGTGACCCTACACGCGCACGCTGCCCGTGTCCGCCTGCACAGCCCCCCCCTGCCCCCGCAAAGAAGTGACAAGGGACACAGCTGTCTCCAAAAGGACACGTGTAATCTCCGGGGGTCCCCGTGCCGGCCCCGGGGCCCCCCCATACCGTGGCGTTACAAAACGACAATATAAATAGCTTTGTTAAAAAACAAAACGGAAGGGGAAAAAAAAAAAAACAACAAACCCCAAAAGAACAAAAATGTGTTTGGAAGGGGGCGGGGGGCGGTAAGGACCCCGAATCAGTAGTGTGGCCGCGGGGCCGTAGTGTTGGGGACACGTCCCCCCCGTGGAGATGCAGGTGGTGGCCCGACCCTGGGGCCAGATGGGGATAAAAAAAAGGGGATTTGAAAGAAAAAGGAAGGGGGGAGATGTCCCAAACGGCTCCCCAGGGTGGGGGCGACACCAGGTCTGGGGTGGGATAAGCCCCCAGCCCCAAATCTCTGCCAGGAAGCAGTGGGGGGGACACCAGGACAGTGTCACTGCGTGGCCTCGCTGTTGTCCCTGCACGGAGCGTCGGTGAAGGCGTTAAAACCGAGCCGTCCCCCCTCCCCGGCTGCTCCCTGGCTCAGTAGTACGGCGCTGGGGGGTCCGTGCCCCCGCCAGCGCCCCGACAGTAGTGGCACAGTCACGAATCCAGTTAAGAGGCGACGGTGAGGGCGAGGAGGGTGCCGGGGCAGCCGCCGGCGTCATCGGCTCCTCACCGCATGCGGTTTTGGCGCATGAGGGGGACGATGCAGGAGGGGGGCCCCGCTTTGCCCAGGAAGGGGTGCTTCAAGAGTTCGTTGGCGGTGGCCCGCTGCACTGGGTCCCGCACCAGCATGCGGTCGAGAAAGCCTTTGAGGGAGGGTGAAACCTGCGGGGAGGGAGCGGGGCGGCCGTCAGCGATGTCCCGGGGGGGGTGGACATGTCCCAGGGGACCTTGGGGAGCCCCCGGAGGGTTTCCCCCTCCCCACGATACCCCATCACCCCCCTTTACCTTGTGCACATTTTTAAGCTTGGGGGGCAGATTGTCTCGAATCATTTTCATGGCCTTTAACGGCGGCTCGTTAAAATAGGGCGGTTCCCCGTCGACCATCTCGATAACCATCACGCCCAGGGACCAGATATCCACCTGTGGGGTGGGGGGGGATGTGGCAAAGCCAGGGGTTAATTCAGGGGTGAGGCCACCCTGCGCCCCCAAACCCGCCCCACATCCCCCAAATCTGCCCCATGCGCCCCCAAATCTGCGGTGGGCTCACCTCCGGGCCGTAGGGCAGGCGGGAGATGAGCTCGGGCGCCATCCAGTATGGGGTCCCCACCAGCGACTTCCGTCGCGGCACCTCCTTGTTCACTTGGGCGCAAAACCCAAAATCGGAGAGTTTCACCTAAAACACCGGGGAAGGCGGCTCGTGAGAAGAGCCCCCGTGTTTCGGCTTGCCGGGAGGCTCTGTACCCGCCACCGCCATGCCCCGCCGCGGCACCTACCCTGCCGTCGTGCGTGAGGAGGATGGAGTCGCTCTTGATGTCGCGATGGATGACGCCCTGCGCGTGGAGGACGGAGAGGGCCTTCAGGACGGCCAAGCAGACGGCCGCGATCTGCTCCTCGTTCATCCTACGAGCCGATGGAGAGGGTGGGAGGCGAGAGCTGAGCCTGCCGGGGCGGCAGATAACCCCGGTGCCGAGCCGGTGGTGGCGGGGGCATGCGAGGGTCCCCGGGGACGTACCTGGTGTGCGTGACGATGTCGGTCAAGGCGCCGCCCTCCAGAAACTCCATCACCACCCAGAGCTCGTCACCCACCAGGTAGCTGTTGTACATCTCCACCACGTTCTCGTGCTGGTAGTCCCGCATGATCACCACCTGCCGAGGGGAGATCGCGATTGAGCCCCCCCACGAGGCATGACACCCAAAAGCGGGTGCTGAGCAAGCCCGAGGGGGTCCGCGAGGGGTCCCCGCTCTGCCTCACCTCGTTGAAGAGCAGCTCGCGTCGCTGCTGCTTGCGCAGGTCCATCTTCTTCACGGCCACCAGCTTGCCGGTGCTCTTGACGGTGGCAATGCAGACGATGCCGGTGGAGCCCTCGCCGATCTTGATGAAGTTGTCCAGGTAGGTGCGGGGGTCTCCAGGATCCACCACCATCTGCAGGGCCGCCCGAAACTGCTCGTGGGAGACGCGCTGGGGCTCACGTTGGGGCGAGCGGGGCTGCTGCGGCCCCGCCGGCTGTGGCGGGGGGCCGGGGGGTGGCTGGCGAACAAGGTGGGGGTCCGAGGCGTGCGGGGTGAGGCCGGGATGGGGCGGTTCGGGGTTTTTGGAGCGTGGCGGACCGGGCGGGTGGGCTCGGGAGGAGCTGGCACCACCGCTCACCGGCCCGTTGGATGCCACCTCCTGCGGTCGTCCCGGCCGGTGCTCTGCCTGCAAGGAGATGGAGGAGAGGGACGTCAGCCATCAAAAGCCTGGTGGAGCGCGTGGCCGGAGCCAGGATTTTGCCGCTGTCCCCAACACGCCGGGCGCTGACGCCGCAGCCTCCAACCAAGCGAGCGGCAGAGGCGTTAGCGGGGCCAGGGGCTGCCAAAGGAAAGGTTTGCGCTAGACAGGCTTGGAAGGAGCGAGGAAGGGGGAGAGGAGACCGCAGAGGAGCCGGCGGCTGCTTCGGAAACATTGATGGGGCCAGTGCCACCAGCACGGCACCAGGGAGGAAAGTGTGGAGCGGCCGTGGGGCCGGTGGTCTTCGGCACGTGCTGGTCCTACTGGTCTTAATCGGAGAGCAGGAGCCCGTTAGCTGGCGCTTGCTTAGGAAGCAGAGGAGAGAGGCTGCTTTTCTAGGAGGCGGAGGAAAGGCAGAGCGAGGAAAAGCTCCCCTGGGCTGCACAGCCAGGGAAGGAGAGGTCGCTGCCAAGCAGATCTGGTCGGAGCGGAGGGGAGCAGGGGGAAACCTTTACCTGTGAACCTGCGCCCCTGCCGGGGTCGGTCTCAGCCCGCGGGTAGGTATTAAAAGGCCGTCCCGTCTGCTGAGCCGTCTTCATCACCCCTTCGGAGACGGGGATGTTGGGAGTCCGGATATTGGGCCCAGAGAGCGGGCGTTTGTCCCGGGGGGACTGCGGGCTGGTCTCACCGGCGTAGGTGGATTTGGGGCGCTTGTCGGAGGGCTCGGGGCGCTCCCGCCGCACCACCCGGTCGGCCGGCTCGCTGTAGTCCCTGTCGGCGGGGTAGTCCCGCCAGCCATCCCTCTCGGCGGGGGTTTTGGGGTACTCGGGAGGGGGTGGGCGGCCGCCGGCGGGAGGAGCGGGTTTGGGGCCGGGCTCCTGCCCACGGGGCAGCTGGTGGTGGTGGTGGTGGGCGCGCTGGTCCTCCCTCTCCCGGGGTCTCTCCTTGCCCTGCTCTAGCTCGCTCCTGGCCCCATGACGGCTCTTCTCCTTGATCCTGCTGGCATCCTCGTGCGGCCGGGCAGCGGCCGGGCCCTCGGAGAGGCCGTTCTCCTGGTAGAGCTGGTCGCGGCGGGGCGGGAAGGGGGGGCTGTCCCTGCGCAGAGAATTGGAACGGGACACGGACATGTTCTCAAACTCGTCCAGCAGCCAGGTCAGGGAGCCGTCCTTGGCGGCTTTGCTGCCCCGCACGATGGTCTTTGAGCAGGACGTGGGACGGGAGGCGGACAGGAACACAAAGCACGAACAGAACAGAAGAAAGAAAAAAAAAAAAAAGGGAAGAAAATAAAAAAAAATGAAAATGAAATGCCTGGTGGTGACGGGGACACGACTCACACAGAGGGGATGCAGGGAGGGGATGTCCAGGGGCTGGCGCCAATGCCACCTCGGTCCAGTCGAATGCCGGGAGGTGGCTGAGCTCCGCAGGGCCGTGCCGCCCCACGGAGGAGGATGCTGGAGGCTGGGGGAGAGGGGAGGGGGCTCCGCCTTTCCTCATCAGCCCCGGGCCCCACCGGGAGTTTTCTAGGTACCGAAATAACAGGGTGCTCCCTCGGGGAGCTGGATCCGGCCTCGTGCCTCTCCTCCCAGATAGGCCAAGCGCCGCAAGAGGCATTGCACACCCGAGAAGCCTTTGGCCAGACCCAGCCCTGCTCGGGGGGCTCACGGGGAAGGGTCTGGGGGGATGCTGGCAGCGCCTCATCCCCTGGATTGTGCCTGGGGGCCCCATCTGCCCCCAAAATGCCGTTATTAGTAACTGTGCCGAGGCAGCAGGTTTTGCTCATGGCTGGGGTCCAGCCCCAGCAAAGCTCTGGGGCAGGCGCTGGTCTCTCCTCCCCTGAGTGTCATCAGCCCGTGAGGAGGGAGAGGAGATGCAGGAGGTGAGGACAGATTCGCTTTGTTTAGCCAAAGGTTAACGAGCCTGTCCCAAATGCTGCCTCAGAGCAAAGGGGAAGAGCAGAGCAGGGGAAAGCGAAGCTTAATGCTGGGAGGCAGGTCCCAGCCGGGTGAGACACCCACACTGGAGAGCTGTGGGCTGCACAGCGGGTTCCGGACTGGCTGGGGTGGGGAGGGACGTGCCCCGCTTCCCACTCTTGGGGAGGGATCTGCACCGTCGGGGATTTGAGCCTCGGAGGGCATGACCACACAGCAAGAGGCGAGGGGACAGCGGGAGCGACCCCAGCCCCATCCTCGAGGCCTCCCACCTTCCTCTGAAGAGGAGGATGCCTTCCTCTGCAGAAGGCATCTCTGCACAGGGCAAGCGAGCGCAGCCCGCCGGCCTTGGCTATTTATATTCCCTCCTCTTCCTCCTCCTCCTCCTCCCACCGCCTCAGGGAGTGGGTTATTTCCACAAGTGAACTGAACCTGGACCTCTGCAACAAACCCCAGCTGCGTGGGACGCAGCAGCTCCCAACCACGAGCCACGGGGCTCGGCAGCACTGTGGGGCCCCACTGGTTTGGTCTTTTCGGGTCAGCAGAATTGCCCGGCCGGCTCCACTCGGAAGGGCTGCAGCCGGCGTTACTCACGGCTGCTGGAGCCGCCCCATTGTCCGGGGCAAACCAGCCGAGCGAGCGAAGCTGCCAGCTGTGCAGGAACACCAGCGCTGGGCATGCCGGTCACACCGTGGCTGGTGCCGAGGGCTTTAATCTTTAATTAGGGTGAAGGTGGAGGAATGGCAGAGAGCTGGGGCACGGGGGTGGCGTGGGTGTCCTCAACCGAGGGGAGGAGGCAAGCCAGACTTTAAAAAAACAACATAACAGCGGCTTGGGGAAACACAGGCATGGGAGGGGATGAGATGGGAAGGAACAGACGTTTCCCTGGCGTTTTCTTGAAGGGTGGGTTTTTTCCAGCTGCTGGGAGGATGCAGGAGAGGTTTTCACACCGTGCGGGCAGCAGCTGGGTGGTCCCCACACCGAGCGGGGAAGGGGCAGGCTGTTGGCCGTGGGGACGCCGCTGCCGCCTGCGCAGGTTAGAGACCAAACTACTGCCTTACCTGCTCTGCAGCACCCCAGGGAGAGGGCACGGAGCCCAGATTATCCCCAGCCTGGCTTTCCGGCCCCAAAAGCAGTACCACCAGCCCTCCCCAAGGGGGCAGAGGCCACGCCGGCAGAGCTGCCTACCTTCTGCGAGCCATGCTGGATGGCGGTGATGCAGACGGGGTCCACCAGCGGCTTGGGGCGCTTGGCTGACTCCTCGATGATGCCCTGCCATTGCCGCGGCAGCCCCGTGAATTTCTGCTCTTGCTGGTCGTAGCCGGTGTGGACACGGTGCTCGAAGTTGGAGGGAGCAGAGATCTCAATGCGTTTCTTCTTCTTGCTGAACATGGTGAGGCCGGCTAGAAGACCTGGGGGGCAAAGAAGAGGGACAAAAATGAAGCCTGGAGGAGGAGGGAGAGGTGGGCAGCACGCTGGGGACCTCAGCAAGCTGTAAAATCAACAGCCCCTTCTTGAGGAACTGATCTTGCTCTCTGGCAAAATAATTACTTGCCGTACATATGCCAAAAAGGAAACACCTTGAGTGACTGCAAGCTCCACGCCTCATTAGGCTGCTCCCCATCCAGGCAGGATTTTATAGTCCACCCGAACTCACAGCTGCGTGATCCCCCCACCAGTCCCGCTGATCCCCTGTTTTTATCACTGCGTGTTTGGCGATGCATTTGCAGGTCCCTCCTGCCTTGATTTATTTAATGCGAAGGCAGCGATTGCAAACCAGGGCGACTGAGGGAGCCTTTCAGGGCTCTGGGCTGCCCGCCTGTACAGCACACAAGAAAATCCCACGCGAGCTTCGGCTCCACAACCCACTGTCCCTCTTCATCACCACCCGGGTGGGCAATTTCCTCGGCTCTTCTTCCAGCCGTTCCACAAGCAGCTTCCCCAGGCGCGCTGCGTCCCAGCACCCGGGAATTTAGAGCTGATCACGCAAGCGTTTTGCAGCACCGCAATTACTCTTGCGCAGGTTTGGAGCCAGAGTTTGGCAACTCTCCCCGCAAGGGCTTCAACCAACCCACTGCAGCCTCCTTAAGGCAGAAAACACCCACCTGGATGGGCAGGGGAACCAGCAGATATTCATCGTTATACTGAAATTAAACACTAGCAGCTGAACAAACACCTATGGGTAAAACACTGACCCTGTGCTCCTCCAGGCTCCTTAGCCGGCCATGGATGAACCCAAAGCAACCCCTTCCAGCGTCTCCTCCCGGCTCCCCATCACCAGCCACCCTGAAGCGCTGGGGAACCGGTTGGATAGGGAGCGGCACGGAGCTCTGCCCGAGCCCAGCAGGCAGGCGGATGGGTGCCTGGCCAGGACCTCGAGCAAAACCTCCCTAATTAAAGGTGTTTTCTCAAGCACGTGGGACGTGTTGCCAAGACAGGGTCAGTGCTGTTCACATGCACCCCTGCATCGTGGAACAACTTCGGTTACCATTACCGTCTTCCAGATCGAGGTCCTCTTTTGGTCCCCAGTGACTGATTCTGCAAAGCTCTCCATCAAAGGAAAGCTGGCGATGTGTGCAGCACCTCTCAGAGAGGTATCGGCGGGGCCTGGGGTGCTTTTGGTGGGACACTAAAGCAGCAGCAAGTTTCCTCACTCCTGGCAGGAGCCTCTGTGGGGGCCACACGACCCGGCTCTGCCCCGGGAAGCACCATCACCTCTGTGAATCATGGGACAACGCAGGCTTGAATTACTTACTAACGCCTGTCCTCACCGCAAAGGCATTTCCAAGCCCAGCTGGGGCTGGACTCTGCTTCCTGCCACCGCAACCGCCGGGCTTTCGCCCATCCTGGAGGTGAGACGACGCTGCCGCCTGGGATTCGGCAGCTCATGCGACTTGGGGAAGTCCCACTGCTCTCCGCGACGGCTCCGGTCGTTGTCCTGAAGCCATGAAGGGGTGAGAGGATGGGGGTTTTCTCCCCTCTGGGATAATTCCGCTTCTTTCCACTTTGCTTTCACCCCAGCGTAATTCACACGGGGGTTATTTTTCTTCCAGGAGAAGGGACGTTTTGGGAGCCCCAGTCTTGCAGACATTTCGCTACATCCCTCCTCCCTTTGATGTAATGCTCCTAAATTTAAAAACTAAGCAAAAAAAAAAAAAAAAACCCTCCCACAATTAAAAGCTAGGAGATTTTTTTTATTTTTTTAAAAAACCACAAGGTGTGATGAGGAAAGTAGCTCAGGAGCGAATGCAAGCCCAGGCGTTCCAGCGACACCCGGGAAAAGGTCATTTCGCTGGACATCGGTGACTAACACCGTTCCTTAAGCCTTTTACCTAAAGAGTGGCACTTAAAAGCACGTGTGGTTTTAAGGCAGTGTTTTAAGTTAAAAGCTGAATAAACCGGCAAGAAAAACAGCCTGACCTGCAAAAAGCCAGGCGTGCAGATGCTCAGCCCGAGCGAGAACAGCAGACTCTTTACTCAGGCGCTTAAATACAGGTCAAGGAGCCCAAAATACAAGTCAAGGCTGCCGAAGCTAAACTTAGCAGCGCAGCCAGCACATTTTCAGCCTGAAATTTAAACCCGGTTTTGGCCCAACAAGTTATACGGTGTCCCTTTGCAGGCTGCGAATACAAAGCCACCCGATGCAGCCAGTTTTGTTCGTTTATTTAGGAGTTTTGTTCATTTACGGCTTATTTGTGACTACCCCTGAATGCGTCCCAGTCTCCCAGGATGAAGGGCTTCGGAGGAAGCCTGGCCCCAGGGTGGACCCCGAAGCCGATTTTCCTGGTGTAAACACCCGCAGCCAGGCACAATAGAGGCTTGTTTACACCGTCCAAACGCCCGCATCCTTCCAAGCTCAAAGGTACACGATGGATCCCGCCCAGTGGGAGCCCAGAGCGCTGGCAAACCTCCCTAAATCAACAATTTCAGGTTGTTTTTCTTTAATTGTTTCAATAATTTCTGCAGCGGAGCAGATGCTGGAAGCTGGCGTGATCTCCGACAGGCACGTTCCTGCTCCTCCCGACCTGGGAGCGGGAGAGGAAAGGAAGAAATTTCTGCGTTGGGGTAGGAAAAAAAAATATAAGTCAAGCTTTATATGGATACCACCACACCCAGCCCTCAGGCGAGCGCACTCGAGAGGGAGCCCTCTCGCTTTCGTGCCTTGTGGCTCGGCCAATATCCCAACTGGGACGAGAGCCGGAGAGAAACAGGTTGGAGCTATTGGACCCTATTAAACACCAGCATGAGTCAAGAGGAAAGATTAGCGACTCAAAATGCTCCTAAAGCAGCTTAATGACCTTAAACTCTGATTTTTTCCCTCATTAAATACACGCCGAGCATCCTCCGGGTCCAGCCCCGTACACATGGGGTCCGGGTGGTCGGTGCAGCAGATGCAGACTGAAGGGTGAGCGAGGCAAGCATCCCCCCGCCGAAACGCCCTCGCCGCAGCCTGGATAGACCGGTAGTGCCGGGTATTTCCACCTCGGTGCTCTGGCTCCTGACAGCAACGCCGGCACCTGCCTGCTGGCAGCGGCGCCGAGAGCTGCCAAGTCCGCCGGCGGTTGCCAAATCCAGCTGATCTCCGTATCTACCGGCTTGTCCTGGGCTCGGCGGATGACAGAGCTCGGTTCCCGGCTGCTGCCGGGGATTTGCTGGCGCTCGGCGAGCCGCAGTCCGGGAGGTGCTGAAATTAATGGGGGTCAGAGGAAGCTTTTAAACAGGCTGCTGCTCAAGCGTGAACCCCGGTGTCTGGTACACCAATGCTCCTCACCTTGGGTGCGACCCCCAGTGAGAGAAGAGGATGAAGCTGCAAATTAACCTGCCTTTACCTTATCTGAAACGACAAACAGGTCAGCGCTTTCACTTGAGAAGCAGTTTGGGCTTTAAAACATCAAAAAAAAGCACCAAAAAAATCCCCTTTCTGGGGACACAGAGCACCAGCGGCGGGGGAATGCCACCACGGGGATGAGCCCACCAAGCCACAGCGGCACAAGCCTCTTGCCACGTCCAGCTCCAGCCCTGCCATCTCGCTGGCAAAAGCCCGTTGGCGGAGGAAAAACCAGTTTGGTTTTTTTTTGTTAGTAAAAGCAGGTGGCTGGGAGGAAGCACACCCCTCCCACGCGGGATCAGGACGTGGAGGCAGCCGAGTAAAACAAATGCGAGGAAGCCTGGCATTTTAGGCCGCTATTTAAGGTTTGTTTAACTCCCTCATTTCTCCAGTTTCAGAAGGAGCGGTGCCATCCTGTGGTGCCCAAACCCAAAAGGAGCTCACCGGCAGGATTTCAGGGCGACGCTGCAGCTGGTGGGATGCGATTCAAGTGCGACCTTTAGTTAGTGCCTAACCCCACTGGCTCCTTTCACGGCGGCTGGTGCGCAGGACCGGGCTAGAAGCAAGCTGACAGAACTTGAAAGGGGATTTAAGTTGGTCGAGTCGAGAGGTCAAATCCTCGGGGAGCTGGGTGACGCCCCCAGCACCATGCACACCATCCCCATCACACAGAAGGGGACGATCCTGGGACGCGCAGGGACGCAGGCACAATGCCGAAATCCTGCAGCAGGCGCGGGGAGAGCGGCAGAGTCCGGGCTGCCACGGGGTGGATCCATTTTTCCCACTTTCACTGGCTTTGGGTGGCGATTGTGGCCGTTTCCTTCCATTTTACTCTCCTGAATCTGCTTCCGACAGGCTGCCCGGTGCGAAACTCAACAGCTCCCGAGACAATCCCTTTCTCCACGCAGGAAATCCCAGCTCCGGTGCTCCGGCATCCCGCCGTGTCCAAGGCGTCCGCAAAGGCACTCCCTCCTCTCCAGCTTTGCCATTCTTTGAGATTTTCTGAATAAATCCCCGATCCATCAGCAAAGTTTTTCTCTGTCTGGATACCTCCACCTCTGTCCTGGTCCCCCTTTAAAAAATGGGGGGAACCCTGTATATTTGCAATCCCCCATTTTACCTGCTCACCCCAGGGGTCTGACACAGCTGCTCTCCGGCCGTCTGCAGCACAACTGAGTGCCGGCTTGGGCTGGGTCCAATCCTGAACTGCACCACGCACGGGCAAACACATGAATTAGGAGTAAACGAAGGCACGAGCGCAGCAGGTTTATGGGGTTCCTCAGCCAGGAGAACTTTACCTTGCAGACCCCGATGGCTAAAAAGTCACCCCGGGGCGGGCGCTTTTGTAGCCCAGGCAGCCAGCCGCCGTTTCACACCATCCCCACGGCAGGACTGCAGGACGGTGCCCAAAAGGAAAACCAAGGCTGGCCCCTCCTTTCACCTGCACTGGTTGCTCCTTCCTTCGCACAGGATCCTTCCTTGCACGCAAGGGCCTTTGCAGAGAATGGCCGCACGGACAGAAGTCCCGTTTCCGGATGGCAAAGGGTCTCCTGGGTTTGGGAGATAATTGCTAAACTTTGAGTGGGATGTTTAAAAACAGCTCACTTTGTGTTTAACTGCAGGGAAGTCTAAGGAAAACGTACCTGGAGGATATACATCAACCTGCACACCGGAGGTTGGAGCATCCCAGCGCCTCGGGACACTGCTAGTTAAGCTAATCAGCCTCCAAATCTACCTTGGCTTCATAAAAAAAAAAAAATTCCTTTTGGGGCTGGCAGGGGGAAAACAGGCGGCACAAAGGGGCAGGGGGGCAGAGCTGAGCCTGGAGGAGCTCGGGATGGTGGGACGGGGCTCTCTGCAGGAGGAGGAAGGGGTTAAGAGTGGGTTAACATCTCCCCGACGTTTCCCCCCTCTCTCGGCTATACTCGCCTCACCCGAGCTATGCACATTCCTCAGCCCTGTCCTAGCCCAGGTCAGATTCCCTTTATCTCCGCTTTGTTTAATTAGTCAGCCATTAACTAACACTTGTAGCAGCCCTGAGTAAACAAAACAGGGCAGAATATTCTCCATTGCTGACAAACACCCCGAAACCTACTGAAACCTACATTAACGCTGGCAGGGAGTATGCTAGCAGCTTTCAAATGAAAAATAAAGCGGGGGGGGGGGGGGGGGGGGATGACAAGGGCACAGGCAGGCAATTTGTTCCTTTGCATAACACCTAAAACTGATGGATTTGAATGTTCATTGGCAGGGGGGTGTCCTGCCATTAGCTCGGACAAAGAGCAAACAGATTTAACAGATCCCCGGCAGGATCCAGGATCCACAAGCAGCATCCCGTTTGTCCCTGTGCTTAAGAATAAATCTCTGGTGCAACTGTACGTGGCTCACAGGCTCGCCTCCTCTTCAAACACACCAGGCCCAGCAAAATAAACATCTGGTCCGGCTGCCGCTGCTCCCCGGGGCAGCAGAAAGGGGCTGTTTGTCCTGCAGCTGCACCACGTTCCCATCCTGGAGCTGCTCTCCCAACACCAGGCTCTGCAAAGAGACTTTCTCCCTAACGCTGGCAAAGGTTGGATTCCGAGGCACAATTTTAGTTGAGGGTGCTCAGAAGTTGGTCCAATTACATGGTGCTTGAGAAAAAAAACCCGCACAGGCAGGGCTCTGGAGTCCACGGGACCCCCGAGAGCAAGGGGGGACACCCCAGGTGCCAGTGCCGTCACCCACCGCACCGATTCACAACCGGCTCCGCTATTCCGGTGTCCTCCTCAGGCCTGGCCAGGCTCCGACACGAGGGTTTTTAGGGGGTCTCACAAGCCCCCAAAGCCTCGTTCCGACCGTGACGCCAGGCAGCTGGCTCCGGGTGACATTATCTACCACCGCTTGCTTCCAGGCAAGAACAACCTTTTGCTTGCCACCAGCTGGGAAGCATTAGCCAGCGACCAGACCGTCCACGCACGCCAGCTGCAGCCGAGCAGGAAGCCCGTGCCAAAGGGATATTCAGTTTCTAAAGTCCAAATCCCGCATGTGGCACAGATGTGGGGTTCAGCTTTCCCCTGCTTGCTGGGTTTCAATTTTTTCTCCTTTTCCTTCTCATGCAAACGGGCTTCCCCACCTCCGCACAGGGAAAACGAGAGTCCCTCCCCTCCTTCTTGCCAGAAACAACTCCGTTCCCCCCGAAACACCGGCCTCACCTCGCAGCGCCGCTAACAAACAACAGACCTGCTTCAGCCGGCAAGATGGAGATATCCCCTGTTGCTCCGCTCGTTTCCGACAGCTGCCCGACACCGCTCGGGCTCGGAAGGGGGATAAACCTCCTCCGAGAGTCCCCCCCACGGTGCTCCCCCCTCCCAAAACATCCTGGTTAAAACTTATTAAAAAAAAAAACCAAAACCAAACATAAAAATCAGCCAGACTCTGCATTACTCACCTTCACCATCCTCCTGCTTCCTGCAAGCCAGAGCGGGAGGAGGGAGAGAAGATTGCCCCAAGCCGTCACCCCGTGAGGGCCACAGGGACCGAGGAACACCCCCAAAGCCGTGCAGGGGTGGCCCCTGGGAGGGGAAAGGGGGCTGGGGGGCTCGCAGCTCACGCTGGAGGCCGGCAGCTTCGGCCCAACGCTCCCGGCTCCTGACACTGCAAACTCCAAGGCGCCTCCCCCAGCACCGGCGAGCGATGGGCGGACGAGAGCAGGACCGGGGCCGGAGCGGGACGGGATGTGGGGAGAGCGACGGATCGGGCCGATCCGCCGTCAGCTCCCCAAGCTGGCCGGGGTCCGCGCTCCTGGACCCCCACCTGGTTCCCGGACCCCGACGGCCGCTCTTGGCCCCGTGGTGGGCACGATCGCTGCCGTCAGGGGACCCGGCCAACGCGGTGGGCCTGGCACACAGCTCTCCCCACCGGCGTTTTCTCCTCCTCCCCGCCGCCGTGCTGACTTTCCCAGCTTCGTGCACTTCCCAACCTGTTCTTATCGCGCTTCAGAACCGGTTTCGCAGGCAGACACTCCTGCCGCCGGGCTCCAGGCTCGCACCGGGACAGCCGGACTTTCCTCTCCTTCATACTCCGGTGGTCGGATGCCAGGGACAGATCGCGCCAGGGGACAGCACTGCGGCGTACCCCGAAGGGGGTCCAGGAAGGCGAAGCTGCTCACCAAGCAAAGCCCGTCCTGCTCGCTTCCCGCAGCAGCGAGTCCCGCTCCAAAGTCAGCAACCGAAATAACAGCTTCCCACCGTCTCCACGCGCCCGACACGGTGGCCAATGCCGGAGCTACGGTCCCGCGATTTAACAGGCGTTATTACCATTTTCCGAGACTGGGGAATGCCGCTGCCGTTGAACTCTCACCCACGCTGCGAGGCCGGTAATCCGTCGGGAAAGCGCAGAGGGAGGAACAGCCGGGAGAGGAGACGGCAGCACGGCCGCCGTGAGGCTCGGAGGGGTTAAAGATGAAGCTTGCGAGAAACGGAGCAGGAATAGAGGAGATTTGAGCCAGGAACCAATGAGGCAGCAACATTTGAAACAAAGCAGCCAGTCAAGTGCCCCTCCGGGTGGCTGGGGATCAAGAGACTGGGAAGGAAGGAGAGGGAAAGGGCAGGCGAGAGCCGGCAGAAAACCCGCTGGCTATCCCGGCAGGAAGAACCGGCCCTCCCAGCCCGGCTCGCCCGGGTATTTCCCGGTCAGGGCAGCAGCCCTTTGCCATGCCACGCTTCCAACGTGCCTCCCTCCCCTTGCACGTCCCCTCAGCGCTTTCATCCAGCTTTCTCAAGAGCCCCTAAAAGCACATCCGTGCCCCGGGTTGCGGTAAGAGAGCATGCCAGTGAAGTGAGTCCTTCAGCAGGGACCACCGGCACACGCTGGCACTGCAGGAACCAAACCCCTCAGGGCCAGGACTGCAGACCTGCAGCCCTGGCCCCATGGGTTTTGCTGATTTTTAAGACCCCTCGTTAAGATACGTGACGCCCAAAGCCTGGTCAGGGGACGCTAGGTGCAATACGGACCCTCTGCATGAGGGTGAGCCGAGGAGCTCCTCACCCGGGCATCGGAGCCTCACCTAAGGGTGAGAGGATCACAACTCTGCTGCCTCAAGCCTCTGCCTCTTCCTCAGTCTTCTGGCTGAACGAGGATGATGCCGTGCCCCAGACGAAAGCAGCACTAATTGGCAGGTCCCATGAGGAGGTGTGCACACTCCACCTCGCTCGCTGCGAGGAGGAACGGTGTCTGAGCCCGCTCCGGCACGGAAAAGCAAGGCTGTGATGTCAGCGTGCGTATTTCGCTCCTCTCTTTTCTTCCCTTCAGTGTTCGCTCAAAGGAAATACCCTCAGATTGGCCTGACAAGCCAGTGAATCTTGCAGACAAACTTGGGAGGTTCGCCTGGCGTCGCAAATCGACGGCAGCCTGCCGTGCCGAACGCCCGAGCAGCTGCGAGCCTCCGCCGCGCACGGTCCGCCCCATCGGCACTTGCCGGGAAGGTGCCAGACCACAAACCGGGCAGCGAGGGCGAGACAGAGGAGAGCAGCAGGCACCTGCGGGTGAAGAGTTGAGCCACCACGGCTGCGCCTCTGCCAGCTCCATCCGACGGAGCCCGACGATGTCTCGCAGCTGAGAAGGTCTTATTTTTATTCAAATGCCTTTTACAAGTGTGTGTGGGGGGGGGCCGTAAAAAAACCACAGTCAGAAATGTTAATCATCTATCATGGTTTACAATGAGATTGCTCACTTCCCATTTGCGCTAATTTTCCTCATATTTATTCTCTTTCAGAATATTCATGGATCAAAATATCTTCTGCACCACCATCGGACTGCTAATTGGTGCTTGGAAGCTTTCCTAGAATCACATCAGAAGGATGTGGCGTCCGGGGAGGGGGGGAAAAGAAAAGATCATCAGATGAAAACTAACCTCTCCCACCACTTCTTTTTTTTTTTTTCCCCTCTCCAATTTCACAAGTTACAACCTCGCTGCTCGGCTGGAGAAGATACCGGAATGCCACGGGTGTTTGGGGGAGGTGGTGAAGGAGCGTGTTTCGGTGCAGCCCAAGCAGGGTGTTCCTGGCGTCACCAGGACGGAGGGTCCCGACGCTGCCCCATCGCTCGGGGGGTCTTGAACGGCAGCTCCACGGGCAGACGCCCGTGCTGGGCGGATTCGTGAGCCTGGATCCGTCGGCGCCGGAGCCTTTCGGGATGCGAGAGCTGCGCGCGTGCTCGGAGGGAGAAGGTGGTTTGCTTAAAACCTTAACAGAGAGCTGCGGCTGCAGCGATTTAAGATGTTACCCAGCTTGATAAAAAGCACCAAATTCATCCCAAGCTCCCAGGAGCTCGAGACTGTATTTTAGCGTTCACGGGTCCCTTGTTTTATCTGTTTGGGAAGGAGAAAAACAGCAGCGGAGAACTGGGAAGAACTTGAGCCACGACGTCTCTGTTAACGCAAGAGGTAAAACCCATTTATCCTTCTGGGAAGTTATTTCTCCTGTGTCAGTATGAACAAGCATGGCTTAAAAACCTCCAATTCCACGTCTTCAAAAGCTGCTGTGACTACAAAAATTTACCAGCTGCTCTCTTCAGCTGCCAGGAGCACAAAGAGCCCCCAGCATCAATTTTAGAGTCTTGTGAAACACACTAATTAATTCAGAGAAAGATAAAAGCACATCAAAGAAATAGTTCTCGCCCCCAAATCTTTCAGAATTCGAACAAAATTAGCGAAGGCGCACGTCTTCCTAAACCTCGCCTTGCAGACGACCCTAATGTTTCCTGAACCTGCAGCACGCGTGCCTGCTCTGTACCACCTCCTTAGTCCCTTCCCACTGTGTAAGCACATCCCGGCAGTGCCTCAGAGCCCCAGAACAAAAGCTTATCTCCAAAATTAACTCCACTTGCAACTTGACCTTACCAGAACCTGAAGCAGGCTTCGCTCGCACAACAAAGTTCCAAAATATCAGTAGAAAAAAGTGATGTATCAGCTATTACAGAGGCTTCATCCTCCCCACAGCCTGCGTGGTACAGACTCGGCCCCGCTATCGCCTTTTATTTGGCAATAAACGTCTCACACGGCTTCAAGCTGATATTGCTCCAGCCTGTGTTCTTACATTTTGCTTTAAAAACCCCGATCGACAGCTTGATATTTGCGTAGCAAGGACTGCGCCAAGGGGATTTTGTACCTGCTGATAAATCACCTCGTACTAGAAGTGCCACTGGCAGCTCAGCTGGAAACCCGGGATTTCCTCGATGGGATCACATTCTCCGAGGATGGAAGGTCTCGAAGGACAAACCTGAAGCAAAGTGGCAGAGGCAGGTGTCCTCTTCCAGCCGAGGACGTCGCCGTCTGCCTCACCGAGACGGTGGAAGCGTAAGGCTTTGCTTGGGTTTGTTTAACCTGCCGGCGAGGGCGGGTTGAACTGGCCCGGCTGGCTTTGCACAAGCGAGGAGGGAACCATCCCGCGCTGGGAGCGGCAACCTTCAAAGAGGAGGAGAGGTGTCAGCCTTCCAGCCCTGCACCGGGCCGCTCGAGGAAGACGAGCGGCCGAAAACAGGGACCTGGTCGAGGCTGCCACAGAGCACGGCGGGGCGACGGCCGGTCCCTGGGATGGATTAAACGACGGATTACCGCTTAAACAAACCCGATATCCGCAGGCAGACAAAGTGGAAGAGGAATCCTGGAATTCAAAGCATCTGAAGTACCTCATAACCCCTGCAAGGATCCTCCTGGTTACAGAGGCAACACACCTCCCCAAACACAGCCTCAAAAGCTCGATCAAAGGGGTTTAATTTTCTTTAATCTTGTTGTCCCAAAGCAAAACTTCCGGCCTGCAGGACGTGGCGGCACAGGGCACCAGTACATCAAAGCTCTGCTCAACCGCCGGCGCTCGGCGCACGTCCCTGCAACTCCAGCGGGGCTCGAGCTCAGCCCGCACGCGCGGCACAGAGCAGCCCCAGGTGTTTTACCTGCAGCCACGGCGAGACGTTTGCTGCCAAAGAGGAGCCTTTTGCGAGGCCACGTCTCCTCCGTCCTGCTGGGCGGCACCGAGCAGGACACCCCAGCGCCGTCCCACCGCCCTGGCACGACATGCAGCAAGACGGCTCTGACCATACAGGGAAGCACAGGTGAAAAAGTGAGCCCGACGCATTAGAGGTCCAGGTGCTGGACCACCGAGTGGGGGGCACCAAGCAGGGCCGCGGCTACGTGACCCCCACCATGGAGTTCAGTGGCATCCCACGATGAGACATCACCGCTCCCGCCCTGAGCGCGGGGAAAATGCTTGCGCAGAAGTTTCAGGTGCAGGAGCCTGCAGACCTCGACAAGCCGGGGCTTGCGGGGAGGGAAGGCAAGTGCCTGCCGAGCTCTCTCCGAAGCCACCCGCAGACCAGGCGGAGAGAGGTTAAACCCTCGTCCCATCGCCCGCCACAAAGGGAAACAATTGCAGGAGGTTGTTTTGTTGGGATTGTTTTTAAGGAATAAATAATCAGTTTGGATTCAGCAGAGTTTGTGACAGCAAGCGACTATTTGACTCTGCGAGGCGGCCAGCAACGCCGCTGGCTGAAATTGGGGATGGCTGCAGCACTCGTCTGTGCGGGCATGGCTCTTTGCACAGTCACCTCGCGATCCGAAATCGGGGAACTACCTGCTAGAAAACAGAGGGGAGCTTTCGACAGGTTATTTCGCATCTGGATAAATCTCCCCACTTACTCATACCGGTACAATTGCCTTGACACCGCAGGATTTTGCTGTGAACTGCTGTAAGAGAGTAATCGCTTTGGCAAAGCCAGAAAATCAAAATATTGTTTCAGAGCTGCGCAAACATGAAGCCTCACATTTCCATCCGATGCGCCACAGAGCAGCGGCAAAGCAACGCCGGGGCTGAAACAGCTACCGGCACGCACAAAAACCAGGCTAGAGAGGCATTTTCTTCGTGGCGGAAAGCTTAGGCTTCCAGTGAGAAACTAATTTCAATTTTTGCCTTTTTCCATCCACTCCGGAGTCATCGCCCTGCCACAACTCCAGTCCTTTTCCTGCTTTAACGCCAAAAGGCAGGTTTCTGGAAGTCTGTTCTCGGCTCTTCTCCTGACCCGCTCTGCAACAAGGAGCGAGTCACCTCTGGGCACTTCGGTTTCCCCTTCAACAGAGCAGGATAATACCGGCTTCTCCGAGCGGAAGATGATTATGAGGCACCCCGAGGTCTTCAGAGAAGAGGTGCTAGAGAACAGCAGACACTGCCGGCGGCAAGCTTCAGAAAAGGATTCGCCTCCTTCATGCAACCAGCTACCACGCTTCAAAAAAAAACAGCGTGAGGGGAAGAAACAATGAAGGCGATGGGATTTTCCAAAACTATTGGAATATTTTGTACAAGAAAGCAACGGTCTACACCTGTTCTTTGGTGTACCCACCGAGAGCTCTGGCCAAAAATCAAGTCCACCAACTTTGATTCAGCCAATGCTGAATTTTACCTTATTCTCTAAAGCTTCATGGGACCGGTGCAATCCTCCCTGCCCTCAGACAAAGCCGCCCAGCACCCAGAAACTCTCCTGCAAAGCATTGTGGCACACTATTGCACCAGAAATGGGCTGGTCCTCCCATTCCCCGCAGACACAATTTGTGCCTCGAAGCATGAGCTCCAATTACCCTTATCTTGGTTTCCAGAGACACAGGCAGAAGCGTCGCGGACCGAATTTCTCCCTTTAAAGCAGAACTAGCTGCACACACGGACACAGGGGAGATGAAATCTTGGGGCGCTTTGGGAAATCGCTATCCAAAATCAGCTCTGGGCCTAAACTGATCCTCTGTCTCTCCTCTGCTTTGCCAGGTGACCCTTCGATGAGGGATAGCACACAAAAATCACTCCGCTTCCTAACCTCCACTTTCCCCACCATGACAAGGTTTCTCTCCAAGCTGGTGGACGCTTGGAAAGTCTTCGCTCATTTAATCCCCGAGTGGAAGCGCTCCAGTGCCTGACTGCTGTGGGAAGGGCAAGAGGACTGCACCCCCGGGCACCAGAAAATAATTAGCGCAGAAATTAAATAGGGAGCCAGCCAGGAGGGATGCGCAGAGCTCGTTTCTGAGAGATGATGTGCTGAAACCCCTGGGAAGCAGCAGAGGCGTGAGGCCTGTGGGAGCTACCTGAGCAGCCTTCACGCACTCGGGTTTTAACCCGGACCTAAAGTCCGTACGTGGACTGAACGTGAGCCAGCAGTGTGCCCAGGTGGCCAAGGAGGCCAACGGCATCCTGGCTTGTATCAGGGATAGTGCGGCCAGCAGGAGCAGGGCAGGGATGGTGCCCTGTGCTCGGCACTGGGGAGGCCGCCCCTCGAATGCTGTGTTCAGTTTTGGGCCCCTCGGGACAAGAAGGACATGGAGGTGCTGGAGCGTGTCCAGAGAAGGGCAACGGAGCTGGGGAAGGGTCTGGAGAGCAAGTGTGATGGGGAGCGGCTGAGGGAGCTGGGGGGGTTTGGTCTGGAGAAGAGGAGGCTGAGGGGAGACCTTATCGCTCTCTGCAACTGCCTGAAAGGAGGTGGTGGTGAGGTGGGGGTCGGTCTCTTCTCCCGAGTAATGAGTGACAGGACGCAAGGAAATGGCCTCAAGCTGCGCCAGGGGAGGTTTAGATTGGATATTAGGGAAAATGTCTTTACTGAAGGAGTGGTCAGGCACTGGAACAGGCTGCCCAGGGAGGTGGTGGAGTCGCCGTCCCTGGAGGTGTTCAAAAAACGTGCAGACGTGGCACTTGGGGACATGGTTTAGGAGGCCTGGGGGTGTTGGGTTGGGGGTTGATGATCCTCAAGGTCTTTTCCAACCTTAATGATTCTACGGACCCAGAGCACCTCCAGCTGGACGTGCCAGAGGGGTGGGAGGACTGGAAATGCTCGAGCCCAGGCTCTTCCAGGAGTTGTGGCTGCTGTCCCGACTCAAAATCCTTTCTCAGAACACTGCAGACCTACACCTACGCCAGCCAGGAGCACAGACGAGGGCCTCGAGCCAAGATCTAAATCTGCGCTTGGGTATGCACGTTGGTTTTAATTAGCAAAGAGCCCCAGCAGCTCAGCCCCAAGGACCAGCTCCGGCGCACGGCTGCTTCCCCAGCAAAGTGGCATCGGGCGAAAGCACCACTTTTCGAACAAGAGCAACAATCCTTGAGCAAAATCCAGCCTCAAAGATCCAAAACTAAGGAAGCTCCATCCTGCTACGTACCTGGCAATACAGAAAGCAGGTGCTTTCAATTAAAAGGGTGGCATTTCAGCACAAGAAATGCAAATCGCGGTGCCGTTTTGGGGATATCTGTTCTGGAAGCAGAAACAGTTTAACAACTGGCGTGGAAAACCTCGCAAAGACAAACTGTTTTGGGACAGGGGATCAGGAATGACCGCCGACCCAGCCAAGGAGCTATTCCACCTGTGACTCCCGTGCTTGCAGCGGCGTTACCCAAACCCTTGAGCGTGATTTCAAGAGGAAGGTCCAAACCGATTTAAAAAAAAAGAGTCTCCCGGTTTATATCTGGCATCTTCTCCTCCCACTTTTCCTGGCCAGGACAAACAGGTTTCTCCACCCGCAGAAGAACCCTTTGGTCAAGGGTGGAGGAGGGGAACTCGATCTGTAGCCCATTTCTTTATTCCAACAGCTTAACAAGGTGTTAAGCCACCGGGGAAGTAAACAAAACCATCCAAAGTTCCCCCATTTATTTAATTCAGATGTTCCAGCTCTTCAGCAATGGATAAAAAGAAAAAAGAAACGAGACGAGTACAGGCTCAACCTTGGGCTTGTGACAAAACCCGGTCAGCCTTCCGCAGGGTCAGAGCCACCGGATTTACCTCTCGGAGCTCCTTTGCGGAGGATGGGACCCCTCGGTCGGCTGTGTATCCCACGGCAATGCCGGCACCCCGAAACATGGGGTGGGGTCCCCCGACACCAAACTGCTGCCGAGGGGACGGCACGTGTTTGAGGCCGCCGGAGGAGAGGCTGTGCAAGAGGGAGATTGCTGAGACCATGTTGTTTTCATCCTAATATTGTTTACTGAAACCAGATAACCCCAGCAGCAGCAAAAGGTCGGTAATCTGCATTGGGAAGGAGCTCTGCGGGGGACGTCGCCTAACCCGGGAGCGAGCTGATAGGCAAAGGAGAGCTTCAGACGATAAACAAGCACCAAGGAAGCCAAAGTCCCTTCCATTTATGCGCAACCAGTCTCACTGTCCCAGCAGCCTCGGAGGGGAATTACTGGTAATGATGATTTTAATGCAACCTGGCAGTGGATTGTACTTCTAAAAACGGTTTGGGCTTAAAAATCCTTACCAGGCAAGAAAGACATGGGGTGGGCAACCTCCTCCTCTCTACCCTGAGGGCAGAGGGGTCCCTGCACAAACCCTCGACAGCTCTGCTGGAGTCAGAGCCCTCGCACGCTGAGCGGGGACCACCAGCTCAAATATGCCAGGCTCCTAAATCTGCCCCGTCCCTCGCACCTGACGTCGAGGGAGCTCATTAAATCACATGCACAGAGCGGGAGGTGAAGGAGGGATGCTCTGTGGCCGGCCCCTGGCTCCCCCATTGTCAGCCCAGCCTTCACCCCATCGCTGCCGACATCCCCACCCTCGCCCGCGCTGTTCCTCCACCGATCCAACACGGCGATATTGCCGGTGGGGAAGGCACCAGGAAAGGGGGGATTTCTCGGTGGGGTTAAGACGCCGCAGCCTTGAGGAGGCCACCAAAGCTGGGTCACCACATTACCACGCCGCTCTTCGTTAGCAACAGGCTGTTAGGAAGCTGTGGGAGACGCGGGAGACGATCTGCCGGGGGTTCAGGAGCGTGGGAGCCCTACCCCAGCACTTGTTAAATCCACCTCCCGCCACAGCAGCTACTCTGCAGGAGCCTGCTCTCAAAAGAAAGAGTAGTTGTCACTTGGAGGCAGTTTGTAAGGCGAGAACATTTTAATCAGCTGAAGTATTTGTTTCAGGGAGGAAACGAGGGGAGAGGAAAAAAAAAAAAGGCAGCCAACCCCACACAATCACAAGCACAAAACCCAGAGCCTCCCCTTTGGCTTTAATGAGATGGAGACACCTCAGACCCCTCGCATACCTCCGTGTCCTCGCTGGGGACAGCCGTGCTTCGTCACAGTGCACGCAGATAGCGACCGACACCTTTTGGCACAATTCTCTGACACCACCAGACCCAAATATGCTCCGCGGAGCGTGAATTTCTGGCTGAGCTCGGCTTTTTTGCAGCACAAGGTTTCCTCTGAGCCAGAAGCTGCAGGTCAGGGGAGCAAGGCACGCCAAGAATGCGAACCGGGACTGACACGGCCATCTCCAGCTCTTCCCCCGGCACGGTGCATTAATTACACGTGCTCCCGACAAGCCGGGAGGCTCCGGGACGGCAGGGCGAGGAGATGCCGGTGTCATGAGGTGATTTTGAGGTATATTTAGGCAGCGGTCAGCACTCAGCTCTCTCTCTGGTTGCTGGAAAGGCCTCGACGTGGCATTAGTGACAGTAAAAACGCCATCAGATTTGCACAACACGTGGCTGTGCTGGCGCTGTGGGCCGGCAGCCACCGCTCCCGGGCCAGCAGCCGAGTCAGCTTCTCACAGCCCAGCCTAGGAAAACAGGGAAATAAAAGCTCGGAGCAGGTACCGCACCAGCCAATGCTCCCCTCCTTCATCAGGCCAAGAGATTTCAACAACCCGGTTTGATACTGCCTGCCCAGGTGGAACACGCTGCACGTTAGGAGGGCGAAACCGCGAGGTTATGTCTTTGGCAACAACTCATTAACATCTGTGGTGGCGCTGGGGTTAACGAAGCTGGGATGGGAGGCAGAGCACCCCTGCACCCCTTTTCCACCAGCCCCGCCAGAGCGGGCTGGATGCTCCCATAACAGAAAGCCGAGAAGTCAATTTATGCTTCAGCAAGCGATTACCATTTGGTGCTAATTAAGCTGCAAGCTGATTAGTCAAGTAAAACCTTTAATTAGCCCCTTACATCATTTACAGAAATTATAGCTTATTTGCACCGTGTAAGTGCATGACACGGGGAAAGGAAGAGCAGAGCGAGCGCAGTTCAAAAGAATTACGCTTTCATTATGTCCAACTTTATTAGAGAAAATAATCGTTACTGAAACATCCTCCACCTGCAACACAAACGCCTGAAAACCGAGTGAGAAACGTGCGCCCCGAATCATTTATTCGAGGAGAAGCAGCTTTGAAGGGTTTGGTTTAAAGCTGCAGAAAGAGCATGTGAAGGGCTGAAGAGTTAATAAAAGATTATCCAATTGCCCATTATGCCAATTAATCAAAATCTATGAAAACAACCAATCCTTCAGGAAGCCGTTTTGGAAAGGTGAGCTGTGCCTGTGCCATGCAAAGCTGCCTTTGAAAACACTAAACCTGCTGCGGCTCCATTTGTGAGGCAGACGGCAAATACTCCTCCCTTCCTCCCCTAAGCTCAGGAGAAATCAGTTTTTATTAAATAAAAAAGATGCGGCTGTAATTAGGCTGCAGGGAAGCTGTGAAAACGTCCCTGGGATTTCTCCCTGAGCCAGGCGGGACTTTGGGGGACACGTCCTTCCCTCCGAGCGCCGAGGATGCGGCCCCAAAGCAAGCGATCTCGACGGGGAGACAAAGCTCGCCGCGGAGCCAGGACCCGCAGGCACGTTGGCCCCGCTCGTTTTCCACTCGTTTTGGCTGGAAAAAGGACATCGAACCTGGCAGTGCGGCCGGGAAATCCCTCCGAAGTTGGGGAGAAAGCACGCAGTGTGATAAAGGCTGCTCTTTTCCGTGCCAGGACACGAGCGTGGCAGTGTGTCGGTCCCCTGCAGCACCAGGCAAACGCCCCGTCGACGTTTGGAGGGCGCCGTTTCTTCTCCAGCAGTGATAAATCACCCATGAAGGCTCTACGTAAGCTGTAACCACCAGCAGTGATGTAAAATTATGCTTCTTCCCCTCCCACCTCTCTGCCAAACACCCACAAATTCCTAAATTATTCATCGGAAAAGTCAAGTGCGGAGGATCCGAGCCTGCAAGGCGAAAAGTGCGTTGCAGGGATGTTCCACAAACGTGCTCCAGAGCTGCTCCATCCCAAACCTCGTCCCTTCCAGAGCCGATCTCCTCTGGCGCTGCTTTCCCCTCCTCGCTGCTCTGACACCTCCCAAGCCTGCGGTGTCCATGTTTCAGCTGCGCCGATTTGCTCTGCTCATCCCCCGTGGGGTGGACAGCAATTAGCAACACGTCAGCAACGAAATCTCCACCTTCTACATGGAGACGGATACGCAAACCCACGGCTCACAGAGCCCACGCGTCAATAAACGAGTCACCAATGCGGTGACAAAGGGTGTTGAATGGTTCGGAGCAAAACCCTGTGATTTTTTTTATTTTTATAGAGACTGCTTCCTTCTGGCAGATTTGATAAGCGCTGGCAAAATAAATGTCACCTCCGCACATGCAAATAAAGATAACCGGTATCTGGAAAACATCTGGAAACTCGGAACGACACGGGACGGGGAGCAGAGTAGTTTCCACTCAGCAGAGGTGAAACATAACCCAAGCCATCGTTATCCCATCGGCATCTTCCCAGGAAACTTCTGCCGCTACTTCAGCGCCCAAATACGTTCCAATTAATTACCTTTATTTGGGAATTGCAGGGTGGTAACTCCTCAGCAGAGCCTGAAGGTTTCCCAGGGATCTTTCTGAAGGTGGTTATAGCGGCTGGAAGACAACTCCGCGCGACACCGGCCATGGATTCGCGCAGCCTCACGTTACCCTCGCCGGCTACCACGTTTCACAGTCCTATTCCTACGTGGCATTTATCCGCAGCTCCCAGAAAACCTCCCTCAACCTGCACCGGGGACAATCCATATATCTAACAGGTTTATTTCTTAACCAGAACTAAAGATACTTGCCTTAAAAGGCTGCCAGGATTAGTTAATGTTTGTACTGGCAACCAGCAGCTAATTCTTTGGCCACTGTTCAAACTTTGGGGCTTTATTTAAAACCTTCTCTTTTTTTTTTTTTTTTTTTTCCACAGCTCTCCTAAGGTCGGTTGCATCTTCCCCACCGCCGCGCTCCACAGCTGGCTATTCTCAATAATTCCAATTTGCAGTTATTTACGAGCCTACTGCTTAGGGCGTTGTCAGAGTCCCTCCGCGGCCCTGCAGCCCACCCAGTTAATTGTTGCAAAACTCAGTCAGTTACAGGGAAAACGCAACTAAAAACTAATCCCGAAACCTTTCTTGTTTTGTTCTCGTTTCCCTTTGACAAACAAAGCACCACTGGTGACGGGAACACACAGAAAACAAAGCGCAGGGCACTTTTCTCCAGCTGCGGATACGTTCAGTCCAGTGAACACGTGGGCACAGGGAAATGAGTTACACAAATTAATACTTTCGAGGCCCGAGAACCATACCCGCATTGGGCACACGCTGCCTGCATTCCCGCCTGCTGATCCTCCAACCCCACTAACATCTCACCCAGGCGCGGCTGGCACCAGCTCTGGCAGACTTTTGGCTGGCGTGGGGACTGGCGCGGCACTGCTGCCCCGTGTTTACAACCACGGGAGCACCACAGAGGAGTTCAGCAACTGCAATTTCTATTCTTGGTGTGCCAAAACTGGGGCAAAACTTCATTTTTGAGGGGTTCAGCATGAGACAGAGGAGTCACGGCAGCCCCGAGGGATGCCGGCTCCTGCACGACGGCACCCAGCTGCCTCTGAACACCTGGCTCAAAGTCGCACAAGACGCTGGAAAAATCTACCCCGGGGCTCTGCAGCTTGACTGACTGTTAACTCACCCAGCTACCAGGGAGAGAAGCGCCCTGTGAGCACTGCTGAGTGTACAAAACCACACAGAACTGAGAAGGCAGATAAAAGACGGCAGAAAAAACAATTCTTGGATGTTTTTCTGTGCTTCCTGCAACCCACTCCTGCCCAGCTGCACCCAGTGTGTTAGCCAGCACGTGGGGAGCGGGCTGATCCGATCTCCACAGCCCAGAGAGCCAAGGACAGATCCGAGGGCTTTCCTATGAGAGCCTAATAGCGACGGCGATCGTGCTCCTCCTGATTCTCCTCCCTCCTGTGCTTGGGGAAGAGCATCAGACACGCTCCAGTACGGAAAGACCCTTCTCCGAAACCGGATCGCAAAGCACACACAGGGAATAAGAACTTTTGAAGAGCGACGCGCGGTGATGGGAGCCCCGGGGAGAAAGGGCTTCTCCAGGCAAATGATTTTGTCTCCATTTCCTACCTGCGAGGAAGGGAAAACTCTTTTCCGACTCAGCTAAGCATGCCGGGATCCTCCGGTGAAAGACGCTGCACGAGAACAAGAGATTTCCGTAAGGCTCCCTGACACACAGCCCGGCATGGTGCCTAGACCACAACACCCCGTAACCCGCAATTTTGACTATTCTTAGGACGGGGAGTGTTCCGAGGAAGGCAGAGCCCTATCCCTACCCTTCCCTCGGCCTCCCCGCCCGCTGCCAGCACCCCTCCTGCCTCGCCTCAAATTCCAGGGCTCCTCTCCACGCCTGGGCTCAACCCACCCGCCCTGCCTGCGCCCCCCTCCAGGCCTCCTGACGCTCGCCCCACCAGCCCTGAGGGTTTGGGGAGACCCCGTACCCCCCTCCCCAGCTTCACCGCTTTCCCTGATGCCGCACAGCTCACTCATCCCGCTTGGCCCAGCTCCCACCCCGGCTCCTCAGGAGCCCCCCAAACCCAGCTCCACGCTCTCTCACCCTCCCCTTCTCCCCAGGAAACCCCCCCACAGCCGACCAGCTCCCTCACCCCCACGCACCCCACATCCCTTGGCCCAGGGCTCCCCCAGGCTCTCCCCCCTCAGCACCCCCACCGCCCCCTTCCCCCAGGACCCTCAACTCTTCACACCACCTTCCCCCCAGGCCCCCCAACTCTCCCCCCTCAGCACTACCCCTCCCCATACCCCCCACCTCCAGTCTCCCTCAGCCCCCCAGCCCCAGTCTCCCCCCTGCCCTCATCCCCTCCATCTCCTCTCAGGCCCCCCCCCGGCCCCCTTCAGGCCCCCCAAGCCCGCTTCCCCCGAGCCCCGCCGCGCCTCCTCCAGCCCCCGCTTCTCCTCAGGCTCCTCCACGTCCCCCTCTGCCCCTCGCCTCCCCCCCGGCCCCCACTCACCCCTCACGAAGAGCCCAACGCTGCCGCTCCCCCCACCCCGCCTCACTCGGCCGCCGCCATGTTGCGATCGAGACACATCCGGGCACCCGCCCTGCCCGCGTTCCCCCGGCAACAGGCACCGCCCCCTAGGGCGGGGCCTCGGGCGGGGAGCGTTTGACCCCGCCGCGCACCCGTAGGAGCGGGCGCGGTCAGGGACGGCTAAAGGA